>CAMTDV010000025.1:37180656-37273282 GCA_947069175.1 Scalesia atractyloides
TTGTTGGCGTTTAGGCTGGCGTGGGGGGAAAGGGAAAGCATTTTTTTTCACCTGCGTGGGGGTTTTGGTGTTTTGTGATGGGGAAAGGGTTTTCTCATTGGGTGGGGGGGGTTTTTTTATTGATTTTTTTTGTTTTTTTTATTGAAAATAATTATAAAAGAGTTGTGTTTTTGCCCCCTTACCTTTTGCCCCATCAACCCCGCGCTTTTCGGTCCCACGCCCCCTTTTCAGACGCGTGTTTACGTGTAATCCACGTGTCGAATAACGCCCCATATTCAACCCCCTTTGCACACCGTACAGTTTAGCAGCAACACTGACATTTTTTTGACAGAAAACTACCTTCGGTAAAGAGACCTGTCTATTTCATTTGTATTTTATCAGTTTTTTGGGGGTTAGTTAATTTATCAGCAAAATAAAAATCCTGCATTTGTTTTTAAAAATTTACCTTTTTAAAATGTTAGAATCTGTATCAGTGCTCACTCTCTCAAGTTTTTAACCAACTAGCTATCTTTTTCTCTACCACACCATCCCCGAAATCAATTCAAAAGAAAACCATATATATTGATATTTTTTTTTGAATTTAAAAATGTCTTCAAATCATACAAGGGGGATAATATTCCAAAAAAAAACCGAGGGGTTTTAAAGTTGCAATTCAAAAGCTGACCACTATACCCCAAAACATATCACCCTTGGCCAAATGTTCCCAATTTAGCAGAGAGCATCAAGAAAAAAAAAAAAAAAAATGCATCAAAACAAACAAATGTAGATAGTTCGCTACTTGTAAGCCTTTTCCCAGTCCTCCACAACATCATCCTGCTTTTGTACAACAGAACTTGTTGCAGATGGACCCGATTCATGATCTGACTCCAGGATGCTCCATCTGTTTGCAGCTGCAGTCGTGATTATCGGCCCTTCGTTTACCATCCATGGTGACGGTGATGGTGATGGTGCTGCTGCTGTTTCTGGGTCTGCAACACCACTCCATGAACTCTCCTGCACAACAGCCTTCTTCCATGGATTTGCTGCTGAGGAAGCCCAAGCATTACCAGTTGATGAGGTTGATGATGCTGATGATGATGTTGTGCCACTGTTTACTACAGCGGCCCCATAATACACAGACCCATGATCCAACCGCCTCATAGCAGTTGCTGCTCTAGCCGGATCACTGAACACCGCCAATGCGTTTTTGTCATTCAACCACACGAGTTCGCATTCCCCACCAAACCTCAATACCAAAGCACTTACATCTGCATCACTTGGCAGATCAAACAAAGCCACAACTAGCCTCGGATCCATGTCTACCAGAGGATCAAAACTCGGTGGATGTGGATGCAACCCTTTCGCTCCAATAACCCGACAAGGTGCCTTAGATTTTGGTGTAACATGAATGACGATAAACCGTTTCGGCTCCCAACCAGCAGCGCTTATTGACAGCTTCCACCTCTCAGCAATTAACCTCACTGCGTCTCTTTTCTCTTTCAACATCGGACAGAACACGTGCACCTTCACACCACCTCTACCCCTACCAACAACCAAAATCTTGCATCTCTCTTCCACTGCCAAAACCCACTTTGAATCGCGTCTGAATAAGTCCCCCAACACATCTGAAACTGCAGGATTCTCACCGAAATGAAGTGCCTCTAAATTTGAATTGGTCACACCAAAAGCATCTGCAAGAACTTTTTTACGTTCCACTTTCGCACATTCATCATCACACATGAGCTTCCTCTGTCCAAGTGGGATCTTCTTGCCGTTTGATTCAACTGGTTGAAGTGGCGCTGGTAATTTCTGAATTGCAGATGTCTCAAGAACAGAGTCAGCACTATTGTTGCCGCCGGCATCACAAGGAACAGTTGCATTAATTCTACCACAACCACATG
This sequence comes from Scalesia atractyloides, assembly GCA_947069175.1. Classification (NCBI taxonomy): domain Eukaryota; kingdom Viridiplantae; phylum Streptophyta; class Magnoliopsida; order Asterales; family Asteraceae; genus Scalesia; species Scalesia atractyloides. The sequence continues at coordinate 37,182,537 of CAMTDV010000025.1, forward strand.
CTATTGTGACCGGGAACTCACACCTTACATCCGGACATGCGCCATAAGGGTGACAAAGAGAAGTACATGTGTGTCTACAGTCTCTACGTGGTGAACCACATGTCTGACCGCATGAAGCCTTAACAGAAGTGGACCCACCACTGGCCGTAGAATCACACGGGGCCGGGTGGCAAGTCCTTAGACATGCATGCATTCCACACTGTCTTGTTTTTCCACAGAGTTTATTACACTTGATATCTTTCGAACCACATGGTATGTTTCTAAGAACAACATGTCCCCCAATGCATTCCTTTGGTATAGGAACAGAACAAGGTGGACAATCCCCAAGAGTGGCAGCTGTGAGATGAAACGTGACCACATGGTTGAGGAGCCGAACATGGGTATTGACAAGATGGAGGCGGCGTACCACAAGGTAGTGGTGGTGGAATCGAAGATCTTCCACAAGCACAAGTCAGGTCAGTGAAAATTCTCTCGGGACAAGGCGGGCAATGGCCACTGTGACACAATAACCCGCAGTCATGCTGCCCACACCTTAGCTTCTTTTCACAAGGTTTGGAACACAAGTGTGGGTCCATACCCTGAGTAGCAGCATTGTTTGAATTTGAAAGAGGGCAGCACTTGTCACTGCAACGGTGTCTACCACAGCTCTTCTTGTGCCCACAGGGTTTGTCACATGTGAATGTGGTGGTTTTGAAACATTCCACAGAACGAGAGGTTGACCCACAACGACATTTTTGAGTGACCATCACTTTACATGGTGGACAGGGTCCTGAATGGCATGTCTCTTTACAACCATGTAACCCACACGGGAGGGTTTTGCTACATATCTGTGAACAGGTCGGTATTGGATCCAAACAACTATGACGTTCCTCCTGTAAAGGCGACTTACCACAATAGCATGATGTAATCCTTCCCGGCAACAAATCACACTCCCCGCAAACACCAGGATGACATGTTTCTTTGCAGACATGGTTACCACAAGCGAGAGGTTTTCCACAAGAAAAACTGCAAGAAAAGATCCCATCCTCCTCTACATTTACTTGTCCTTTCACCGCCATCTCACCACAAACAACGATCTCTGTCTTTTTCTTACAGAAACAAGAGGCATCAATGAGGATCTCACAAGAATAACAAGGACCCACATGGCATATCTTGTCACAATGATGGCGTAGACACTTAAGAGGTTTACCGCATCGCTGGCCACAAGTAAGAAGCGATTTCTGATCAGAGCATCTTAAAGTAATAACTTCTTTCCCGCACGGACATACTCTCGGTGGAGCAAAAGCCTTACAAGGTGGGCAGGGACCAGGGTGGCATTGAAGAACACAACGATGAGGACACAGATCATCTCTAGATTCTCTATCTCTACTCACACCAGAAGCCGAACCTGAAGCAGCGATCTCCTTCTCGAGCGGTCTCCCACAAGGTTCCCCACAAGAATGCGGCGTGAGATACGGATCTGAAGGAGGATCGGCCTCTTTCCACAAAAACAAGCATACCGGATATCCTTCGAAGACATAAGCTGCACCGACTGACACCCCGGGCATCGCCAATTAAACCCCTGATTTTTCTCAGCAGACAAATCAATAGAAGTAGGTGCCCTAGCCCACTTTTTTAATACAATGCAAATGAAAAATGGAATAACAGCTAGAGCAAGACCAAACGGGGCAGATCGCTTGACCATATCATAACATATCATACACTCAATCGTCCCCTTCAAAAGTTTATCTTGAATTTCTTGAACAAGCTGAGGTAAAGCACCCGCAGCAGCAGCAGCGCTTGAATTCGAACCTCGAGGGGCCTCCCTTCGTCTATCACGACTCTGATTACCAGCCCCCCGAGTTCCATGACTATGCTGCCTCCTCTGAACCCCAACACCATTGTGCAAATGCGACTGCGGACCTGATGGTGGTATATAAACATTTCCTACAACACCATTATGCGATTGCGATGCGTTTCCATCTGAATTTGAAGCGACGGTTGACGATGGGGGATTAGCATCAACTGTTATGGTGGATGATCCTCTGGGAATCCATTCTTGACGACGAGGAAACCTGGGCCTGTTATTATTATTGTTATTGTTGTCTCTTCTATCAATTCGAGGAGCGTGAGAGCTCATGTCCACCCTACATACATACATACATGGAGTATTACGAACGATTAGAACAACAAACAACCCTAATTTCATCCCATAAACAAATGAATTGCGAACTGGATAGAAAACCCTAGATTGAAAAGAAAATGACGGTGTACCTGATCGGAGGATGGAGGCAGTAGTTGTGAAGGAGGCAGCGATGTGAATCTGGGATATGGATGAATCGGAATCAGAAATGTAATGAAACGGGGATCAAAGGAAATGATGGATGGGTAGGGAGAGAGAGAGAGAGAGAGGAAAAAGGGAAATTGGTTTAACTTTAACCTAGCTAGCTTATTATGCGATGAGTTGGGGGAGGAATGAGGCGGTGACCGTAATTATATTTTCATTATCCTTGGGAACCAAGCCAAGGAAATAACTCGTTGGCTCGTTGCATATGCGTGGTCGCCAATCAAAATTATTTGCCCCATTTTCTTTGCTCAAAAACCATAACATCAAGAATTTTAATTTTATTATGTTAAGGTTCAAGATAGTTACTAGATTTTACTACTTTTCTTAGAAACGGAAATTCTAGTTCTAGTCTTATTAAATTTTAGTTTTATATTTCTAACACTAACTTAATTTTGTTAAAAACTAGTGGATTCGAACCTAAGTCTCGTAACACGAAGACGACTTACGCGTTGAACCAAGATGCTAACTTGTGATAAAAGATTGACATACAATGATATAAATATAAAATAACTTGATCAGGCCATGAAATAAATAATAACTAAGGTGTTCTTTGTTTTTTAAGATGTGAAATTCTGTAATCTACGGACCACAGCTACAAATATCTGTTAAATAACAGGTGGACCAAACCTCTGCATCTACAAGAAGAAGGTTGCTTTGTTTTTTTTATGTATGTAGACTTCTAAAATAAACTGATAGTGGTGTACGGACGGTAGTGGTAAGTGGTGGTGGTGGTGTTGGAAGGTGGTGGGGTGGGTGGTGGACATGGACTGTGGTTGTGGTAGATGATGGTGGTGGGTGGTGGTGGTGATGGACGGTGGTGAGTGGTGGCGCTTAACCCTCTGCAAACCTTAGAAGATCTTAGAAGTGGTTGGGCCAAGTCTGCAATAAGAAGAGCTCGCGCAGACATTTTTTAATGAGACGTTTTCGAAAAAACAAATCAGCAGATGACAGTATCTATGCGTGGTCTGCACGACGCAAATAGAAGAGGTTGCGCAAATCCCTTTTAGAAAAACAAACACCACCTAAATAAAGAACTAAATAAGGTAGTTGCCCCTCCTCATATTAGTTACTATACATCCACTTTATAATTGTAAGTATATATAATATAATATAATACTGTTATGTTTTTCAAAACCATAACTAGTTGCGGGTATGATGTGTAAATATAATTGAATTCGAAAACAAGTTTTACATAGGAATTGTTAAACTAAACCGTTACAATGTAGCTAGGGATGGCAATGAAATGGGTTGGGACGTGTTTAGGTAATCCTAACCTCAAACCCGATTAAGCTTGTTTCGAACCCGTTGGGTTTCTATCGGTAAATACCCATTGGCTATACCCGTGTGTTTCGTAAACTCGTTAATTTAAAAAAAAAATACTTGTTAGGTATACTCGACCCGAAACTTGTCGGGTATCTATAAGGTTACTACTAATTAATTACATTTAGCAATGTCAGTATAGAAATAGATAAAAAGTACAATTTGTATGATATAAATTACCTATATGTATATATAAAAAAATACTCACATGTAAAGATGACAAAAATCGTGTATACCATTTTTGTCGATTTTTAGCTCAAGATGACAAATTAGCAATCTAGATGTTCCAAAATAGTTACACCAAAAGACTAAAAAAGAAAGTGTACCCAAATCGACCAATAATAAAGAAAAATTGGATATTATATATATATATATATATATATATATTAAAAATTAACTAAAGAAATTATATTGGGTACACTTTATCGGGTCGGGTAAACAGTATATCACTAAATCCCAAAACCGTCCCAAACCCATGAAAAAAAATAAATAATCCTAAATCCGATTACCCGTCCCAAATTTGTATGGTTTCAGGTTTACCCGTCGGATTTGATGTCATCCCTAAACCCGTAGAATTGAATGCAAACTTCCAATATTGAACCTCTATCGACTTCTAGCCTAAATTTAATGAGAATGATTTGATTTTTATTAAAAACCATGAAAGCAATAAACAAGAAAGCTAAAGAAAGAAAAAGGGTGAGGAAAACTTGGACACGACTAGATCTCATAGGATATCAATTTGGGAAGGCAAAAACCTAGGCAAGGAATCTTTCTATTATACTCACAACTCTTGGAATTGGATAACTAATTGGCTACCGGATTCTAAAGATACGACTTACTTAGGTGACACTAATGTATGTTAGATCACCACCTGGTCTCAATGTTACAACTCAACAAACCTAAGAGACGTGTAAAGCTCGCCGGTGTTAGGTTTAGTTCTCCTCCCATTCTCATCAAACAAAGAATGTTTAGGTACTCGAATACTAGATCTACACCCGGTCTCACTGCACCCAAAGATGTAAAGGGGTATTCTAGTTACACCAGTTATGACTTGGAGTTACTAAAATCTAAGTTAGTTAGGGGCAACTCATTCCCGTGCAATTACTACCGAACACCCAAAGACAAATATAACCTAACACTCTATTACCTCCCGGTCTCAAGAATGAAAAACACTAGGTCAACTAACTCATAGACTTGTTTTGAGTATGATCAATGAAAGGGGATAGTTTGTTCATTTATATAATGATGTTTTAGGCGGTGTTTTTTTTTTTTTTTGGGGGGGGGGGAGGTTTTCACGATATACGGAAAGCAATAAAGTCTCTGGCGTTTCAGAGGCATTATTTGGCGTTCAGAGACTTTATCATTTATGTTATAGTGAGTTGGCGTTTTCGGCGTTTCCTTTTTTCTGTCAAAATACCTTTTACCCTTAATGAACCCCGCGCCTTTACGAAAGCCATTGATATAAACGACACCGCTTTGTTTTGGTCCATAGATTGTTTTGATCCAATGCCGAAAAAAGTGTGTTTCTTTATATGCTTTTGATTTTCATGATAAAAAGAGTTTAAATGTACAAAAGGAACAAATTCACGGCAAAAACCAACATAAATACAAAAGAAGAGAAGTTGACACATCATACCGAACCTCCGAGCTTCACCCCAAGACCCAAACAACAAATCAGAAGACAAGCACGGGGCCGTGCCACTGAGGCATGGGGTCGTGCCCCACTCCGAAGTCCATGAAGAAAATACAAACAAAACAGACAAGGTGTAGACACGGGTCGTGGTCAACTCCCAGATATGCAAAATCTCCTATATACAACAAGTACAAGACCACGGGGCCATGCTCTGACAACACGGTCGTGTGTACATACGGACTAACACAACTCATTAAATGAAGACAAAGACGAAGAAGACACGTGGCCATGTGAAAGGCCTATTTCCAACTATAAATAGGGTTGTTTAGTTCATTTGAAATGCATCCCTTGGCAAACCATTTCTCTCACACCTGCCACCACTCCACCACCACAATACCACCATCATCCACCACATTCCTCCATCATCCATCCTTAGAGTGTGTGTAGTAGTCTCGGGATCCAAATTGATTGTAAGGGTTTTTGTCAAACAAAGGCCATGCTTGGCTAATCTCTTACTCACTTGGTGAAGACAAATCTTTTATGTATTACTTTTGATTTCCAAACTTTGATTAACTTTTTAATTGAGTATGTATTAATGACTTTAATAACTAGTTTTTTATATTGAAAGTGAACTTTGTTCTATCATATCTTCATGTTTTGTTAATTCACTCATTCGTGTCTTTAAGGTCTATATAAAGCACGTTAACTGCATGGAAGTGGGTTAGAAGGGTGGTTTGGGTAAAGTTCTTGCCTCGTTCAGTGTATAGATCTTGCGAGGACTTGATCAAGATTATTGGGACTTCTCTTGAGGCAGATAACATCAAATTGGGAGAAGTAAGAATGGCTTGAATCCCTTATAAACAAACTACTATTAAAACTTTAAAAGAGGGACATGCCACATTTTGCCTTAATAACTTACTTAATTATCTTTCAATATTCCAGCCTTGCGGGACTGTATCTCTGCTGACTCAGACCAATATGGCCGAGGGTAGCATTGCCTCTAAAAGAGGGACATGCCACTATAACTAAGATAATTCTTAAAAACCCAAAATGCATAAATCATCAAATGATACGTAAAAGAAGAGTCGGAACCAAGTGATTCTATTCTTGTCTATTGTTTCTTTTTAATATTTTAGTTTCTTTCTTTATTTTTAATTACTAAACATCTTTTTCCTAAAAAAATGATTAGATTAGACGTTGACGATATTCCAGTATTAAAAGCTCTTATGTCCTTAGACGACATCGGTTTCTTACCATCATTATACTACGCCTACGATGGGTGCACTTGCCCTAATGTGTTGTAGAGAGTGATTGTGTTATATCATGCTTTATAAATTTAAAGCTTGATAAACGAGTAAAAGTGCTTAAAAAGATACTACAAATTATACCCACGTGCTGCCACGTCATTTACACACGAACAAAACCATCCAAAAAATATATATTTTAAGAACAAAATACTATATTTATCCCCGTGGAACAACGTCCACAAAACAAGTAAGTCGAACTCGACCGATTATATATATTTATTCTTAAAATAAATATATGTTTTCAAATACAATAAATAGTCGAAAATAATTTTTAATATTATTTATATATTTATCGAAAACCCATTCGTTAACATGAACATTTTGCTCTTCCATCGTATATACATATAAATACATATATACATTCGTTCCCATACAATGGGCACTTAACAAACCACGTTCGTTCACCTATATCAATATATGCATATACATACTATGCACTTACATTTAACCACATAATCACGTTCCACACATACTACGTATGTATCCGATTTTATAACGAGCACGTAGCACATACTACATACATAACGCATACATCATGTCTACGTTCATCAAAACTCGTTAATATACCAAGGCATATATATATATATACACATATATATAGGGTAGGGTTCAAGAGTGAACTATGTGAACTAATCTGGGCCATTGGATTACATCATCTAGAGATTTTTAAACAATGACAATATTGTAATTATAATGTTATAACTTTCCTTTAAAATAATTGACATAAGGGTGTTTTCGTCTATTGTAAATGGCATTTATTAAACAGTATAATCAAAATCCCTTAAATCTCGCTAGTTTCCGTTTATACAAGATACCCAGCTGTTAGTGTATAAATATGTGTACAGTCTCGCTAGTACCAGTTTATCAAGACACACAACTATTAGTTTATACACATGTGTACAGTCTCACTAACTATCGGTTTATACAAGATACACAACTGTTAGTTTATACACATGTGTACTGACTTTTAGACATCTGTGTATTATATTCAGAAATTGTTACATATGTGTATATTAACAACTAATAGCATATTATGCATGCACATAAATAGATTCATATAAAAATAATAAAATTAATGAAAACAAGTCACAGGTATATTATGATATCTGTGTATACGGATAATAAAAGAAAAACAATATTCAAGTTTAAACTAAAACAAAATCTATGGATAAAGAAATGAGTGCTACGAATATTTAGAAATTAAATAATTTATAAACAGAATATTTCAAAAAAAACATTTGAAAATAAATAATAGTTTGTCTTTATAATTAAAATAATGGAGAAATAATTAAAAATGAGAGAGAGAGAGAGTTAAGATTAGGGATGAGCAAATAGTACCCGGTACCGGTACCGAATTTACTCAACTGGGTATATTTTCGGTACCGGTTCGGTACCAGTATTTACGGTTTTTACCCTCAAGTACCGGTACCAAACCGTACCGTACCGGGTATATTCCGTACCGGTACCCACGGGATTTTCGGTACCAGTTCGGTACCTAGCTCATCCCTAGTTAAGATGAGAAAATTAAGGGATTTTAATTAAAGATACTTGGCTAATGTCAATCTTACCCTGTTAATAAAAAAATGATCAATGGCCAAGATTAGTTCACTCAGTTTACTCTCAAAAAGTTGTTCACAAATAAACCCAACTCTCTCTCTCTCTCTCTCTCTCTCTATATATATATATATATATTGCTTTACACGACACTTAACCATTTTCGCTAAGCATGCAACCTATGTAACTCATGGAATTCATCCGAGTCACCTATAGATCACACTTAGCTAAATAAACACATTCCATCATCAACATGTTAATACACAACTATTAAACAATAATTATTCACAAATCGTCAAATTTTACATAACACACTTAGACTATTTATGAACCGTTTTCCGGAAAATATATTCCAAAATATTTTACGATCCGAAAATATATATTTTGTATTTTAAGATACTTGTAAGTAAAAAACAATATACATAATTTTCGTAAGAATGTCAAGACTTGGCCGTTTTCACTAAAACCCGATTTTCAAATAAACGATATGTTTTATACTAAAAATACTTATACATTTTGGAAAACCCGAATTTACATAAAATTATATTTTCACTAAAATCTCCCAAGTCTTGTTTTATTATACCAAATTTGTCACAAACCTCATGGTGATCATAACATGATCATTAAACCACAAAATTGTCAAACTTGGTGATCCTCATGTTAATATTCACCTTAACATACAACATCACCATTATCCCCGTGTTAAGTCATATCTCATCAATATACACTTAACATGACAAAATCGTGTATAAACATACACCTAGTAACTTCAAGACATCGACATATCAATTTTTCCATTACGCATACTTTCATGAATAAAGTTTACTACCTTTCACATATTAAGCTATTTAAGTCCATAAATACACTCAATCATGTTAGTATAGCATACACTTACAACTTTCATAACCACATTATGCCAAATCTACCATAAAGCATAACACACACTTTATTATACCAAATTCACCATTCTAACATGTTAAGTTATATTATTTCAAAAAAAAAAAAAATACACTTAACAGACTAAAACATGCATGAATCCATAACAATCATCTTCCAAACCCTAATGTATCAAGTTTACCGTTAAAATATACTTAAACTTATTTTTTAACTTACTAACCACATTCAACATCATCAAGCACCATCAACAAATTCCATGAACACATACACCCATTTAAGCCCTATTTTTAGCACAACATTACCATATGAACATAACGTTCCCCATCAAGAATGATCATGCATCAAAAGATAACATACACCCACTTAGATCATACTAAATCTAACAACAAACACAAACACACCTCCCACGGCCAAAAACAAACATACATATACTTCTAAAAATCCCATTTTTAAGCAAGACTTTACTTGTTAAGTCATAACACTTTATTAACATATCTTTAGTGATCAACTTATATAAATAGACACATCAAGATGTATAACTAAGCAAGGTAAAGATCCATACCACAAGTACAAAATCTTCTTAAAAATAGATGGATTGAAAGATATAAGTTGAGCTGTAGCTCCAATTTTCCTTCTAAAACTTCTAACAACTCAACTTGTAAGGGATTTTAGTGTGGATTTGGTGTGTATTAGTGAGATGAACAAAGGGGTTTGGGTGGGTGTTTGGAGCCGTGAGTTTTAGAAGGAGATAAGGATAGTTTGTCTTGAGTTAAGTTGTGTGTTTATGCTTTGAAATGAAACCAAGTCTCATAAATTGATCCTTAGCAACTATCTAGACTAGGGGTGAGCAGAAAACCGAACCATAATCAAAATGACTAAAAAACTGAACAAAAAAAACCAAATTTTTAATAACCATTTGGGTTCGGGAGACAAACTATCCTTAGCAACTATCTAGACTAGGGGTGAGCAGAAAACCGAACCATAACCAAAATGACTGAAAAAACTGAACCCAAACAAAAACCAAATTTTTAATAACCATTTGGGTTCGGTTTTCGGATTACCATTTTCAAAACAAAAAAACCCAAACCGATCAGATAAGTTAACATAGTAGGCCTAGTCCATATATTTTTATGTTTAAGTTTAAGTTGTTTTAAGTGTTTAACCCATGCTAGTAGAAATTATTAATTTTATTCTCGAATGTTAAGTATTTATAATAAAAACTTTAACATGTTTATTTATAAATGAAATGATTTATTGCCTACAACAAATAACAAAATGTAATACAAAAATTAAATAATCTTCAAAGTATTATAAAATAAAGGGCAAATTGCCCTTTTCGTCCTTTATGTTTGTACCGGATTGCAACGGATAACCTTTAACTTCAATAATTACAGTCACAATCCTTTATTTGCAAAACTCGTTACACTCTACGTACTTTAGTACTAACAAGATTAAAATGTTTAGTTAAATTTATTCACTTAAGGGTATTCTGGTCAATTCATATTTTTATTTAATGTTTAATAAATAAAACCAAAAAATTGCATATACATATCATCTTCCCCAATTTCCTAACCCTAAAACCCCAACCACCGCATCCTGCCACCACCACCGTGTCCTGCCACCACCACCTCTTCTTAGAAAGAGAGCGATGCATATTTTAAGAGAGAGAGAGAGAGAGAGGAGTGGTCAGCTGACCATCTCCGGCCGAGCCACTGGCTGCCTCTCTGATGAACTGTGGTGTTCGGTGGTTTTTGATGGATAACAGAGGAGCGATGGCGGTGATGCTATTGGGCTGTCACACAATCCACATCTCGAACCCGAGTCCGTTTGTAAAAGACGAGTTCGTTCATCATCTGGGATGGGGTTCTTTCTTCTTTGATCACCAATCCATCAATATAATGGTCAAGATTCACAAATTATCATCTGAGTTTGTTTAATTTATAATCTTGATTCTTTGGGTGTGTTTAGGACACTCATCCTTCGCAGATCTGCAACCCAGCTGACCACCAAACATCGATTTTGCCCATGCCCTAGTTCGTCAGCTGAGGATGGCGGCGTCTCTGTTTGGTTCCAGGTAGCCAGAAATGGTGTTGATGGTAGCCGAAAATGATGTGGTGGTGACCGGTTATTATGGAGAAGGAGAGATATGAAGAAGATAGTGTGTGTTATGAGAGAGATGGGGGAAACAGGGGAATGCTTTTAAATCATATATTATTTTCTTTAAACTTTTTCTCAAATAATAAGGTAAAAAGACAATCATACCCTCATGTGCTAGACACATGATCTGAGTTAACGTTAAAAACAAACCTGGTTAGTGATAAGGGACGTAGAGTGTAACAGGTTTTGCAAATAAAGGATTATGACTGTAATTATTGAAGTTAAAGGCTATCCATTGCAATCCGGTACAAACATTAAGGATGAAAAGTGTAATTTACCCTAAAATTAATTGTCTTCGTAAAAACTTTGAATAAACATAAAAAAATTAGAAGGTTAGATTTATAAGAACAATATTAATTAGAAATGTTAAATATAATAACTTAAATGTAAACATATAAGAAAGATTCTTAAATTTTTAATTATACTTTTATTTTTTGAATCTTACGTAATTTTGTTTCAAACCCGAAATAACCAAAAAACTGAACTGGTGTAAAAACTAAAACCGAAAAAATCAAAAGTGAAAACTGACATTTCGATTTTGGCCAAAAATCAAACTGAACCGTGCACACCCTGCTACTCTAGATGTTATTATGTCCTTACCATACTTTGAAGCTCACATTTTCTTCCAAACTTGATATAAAAAGTCACGAGGGATAGGGAGGAGGCATGTGTCGTATGTGGGGAGGGGGGGGGGGGGGGGGGGGGGGGGGATTTGCTTAACTTTTGGTTACTTGTAAGTGTGGCATTCTAGATATTAGGTGGTTAAATAAGATTTATATGTTTAGAGTTTGTTAATACACTAATCTAGTAAAGTATTACTAGACAATATTAATTATACAATGGCATTTGGGGAAAATCGTAGGTGTAGGTGTTAAAATGTAAATGAAATAATATTTATGCGATAAGCCGACAAGTGCAATACTTATATATCTGACATAAGTTTTTTCTGTTATTCACACCAAACACGAAATAATGCCATCGATTTAATGTTCGAGACATACTGGAACAATTTCGACTTAAAAACATTTACCAAGTAACCACCAACGCTCGCTATAAAAGGTTTAATTGTTACGTGATAAGACGATACCAAATGCAATAACCCATGCATTTTCCTGAACATCGTTAAAAATTTTGGACTCATTTAACACATAATTAAGTCTAAATGTATGTAATTAAATAAATAAATAATAATTAAATAATTAAGTCTAAATCTTCAAAACCTTAAAAAACTATTGACTGAATTTGCAGAATGAGTTCCCAATTTGTTAACACGACTTATATGGCGGAAAACCCTAATTATACGATTTTAACACTAATCACTACCTCATTGGCATGCCAATACAGTCCTCAGCGTGTCTTTTTAATAAACGATTTATTATAACTGATCGTTAACCTTATTGATAGGCATTCTTGGTAGTGGATCGAGGACCTCAATCACATTTCCAGTATGGTCCTTGATAGGCATTCTTGGCAGATTTTATTCCCCAAGTTCTAGCTCTCCCACTTTTTACCAACTCTTCATTCAAGCTCTGTAGGTATTTATACACCCTACAAATCGATACTTTCCAAGTCACACACATGTAACATGCGTAATCCATTACGAGGATGTTTAAACGTATGTAAGCAACGTAAAACACGTAAATAATCTCGATTTCTATTGATTGTAATCTGACTAGAAATCTCTCCAAAAAGTTAAAGTACAGGTAACCTATAGGCTGTAACACCCCAACCAATGGCGGAAACGTCAAGGTGTCACGCAAATAGATTGTTCACAACACATGATCACTAATTATAAGAAGATATATAAGAATCTCAATATAAGAATCCAATCAACAACTTTTTCACAAAACAAACAAAACATATTCCATATTAAATTAAAACTAGGTCCAAGAACATCCCAAGCGTATCAAATCTTGGAAATATAACTTCAAACTTTGTAACCTGAAACATGTGTAAAATAAAGTGTCAACCTCAAATAGTTGGTGAGTAACATATGTGTACCATAGATACTAGTTAACATAGTTTAACAATTCACATGTTATGGCATTATAAAAAAACTAATTTGTTATAACAAGAATGGAAAACACATACATCTAATTTGGGAATTTCTAGGGTTTATAGTTTTTTATTTGAAACAAGTTATAGTTAAAAAAGTTATTAAAAATTTCTAGTTTCATAAAAAATGCGAAATAATAAAGTTACAAATTAATTAAGAGAGGTCAAAATATTTAGAAAAATGTTATAAATACTTGGCTTATTCATTCACAAACATTTGTTCGAATGATTATTTATATAAATCAAAAAATAATTATTGGTTAGATTTTTAAAGAAAAATAACTAACTAAGTTGATAATTAATTCTTTATGGTTTAAGAAAAATTATGTTCTATAATTAGTTAAAATAGGTTAAATAAATAAAATTTGTAAATTTAACTAGTTAAATTAGTTGGATAACATAAGTTAGACAAATTAGATTTATTATTTATTGTGTTTTAAATGGTTAAAAATTTATAAAAGCTTTTGATATGCTATTTATAAATTTAGGAATAAAACTTCTTAAAATAAATAAAACAGGTTTTATACAAATTCAAAACTTTTGAAAGCTAATTAGTCGTCATTTATGATTTCTTAGCATTTTTTTGATATAGATTACAGTCTATAGAAAAAATCGTTGACTTATTATTTGTAAAATGCTAAAACGAATAAATAAAAACCTGAGTATTAAATATAAGTTAAAATGAAAATTAGATAGATCTTGTTTGAAACTGTGTTGTTTTTTATAAATTTGTAACATGTTAAATGTTATAAAGATAAATTTATAAAATTAGGAATTTTTAAAAGTTAAATAAATAAATAACAGGAACAACCAATTCTGCTACGTGATTTAACTAGACATACTTGGTTATGAATTAGCTTTATTTATAGGCGGATACGGGCCAATTCATTTAAATTACAAAACATACATCAACCTAAATTTCCCAAACCAAGATTGTGTATTCTAATCTCTCTGTTCTGGAAATCTAGTGTGTAAGGTTACTGTTAAACCGAATCATTAAAGGGATTTGTTATAAACAAATTATATGAATAAAAAGGCACATGATAATTTACCGCTTAGTTGTTTAAAGGAAAATGTAACACCCCGACCACGTATACAATCTGATGCGGAATTATCGGGGAGTCACGTTACAAATTGTTCACAACGCACGATACTAAAGTTTAATTGTATTGAATTACATTGTCTTTAAAACACAACATCAAATACAAACAACTTGTTTTTAATTTAAGCAAACTAAGGCCCGACTCCAAATCCTACGTGTAGCATACTTGCATAATCAACAAACATTTATACCTGAAACATATGTGAAAATAAACGGTCAACAATAAAGTTGGTGAGTAACACAGGTTTTGTGGTCAAATTCATGGCTATGAATTTGTATTGCAATTGTTGGTGCATATGTCTGTTGCCTTCTCATTAATATCATTATGTATCGAGTCTGAGTGGTTAGAGCTTAAACTATTAGAAACTAGGCGTATTTAAGTAAAGATTAGGATAAGTTCGCTTGAGAAATAACTTGAGAAATCAAGTTCGGCCGAACTTGACTAAGGTCAAGTTCCAACCATCTTCAGCCGAACATGTGCTATCTTCGGGCGAACTTGGTATTTTCCCAGCGAACTTGCAAGTCTATAAATAGGTGCTTTGGTGATTTCATTTGTAACTTCAGAGATTTTGGCACAGAGACGGTGAAGCTCTGTCGGATCCGGTTCTTGAATGTATTGAACTTTAGATAATGAAAACAACTTTAAATGAGTAATTCTTGTTATTTGATTAACTTGTCATTAGTTTCCGCCTAATCGGACAATAGATAACAAATTTAGGTTTCCGAGCTGTTCGTGGACGTTCCTACAAGTGGTATCAAAGCCTAGATACCTGAATTTGTTGAAATCAAGACAAGAATCTCTCTATTTCATCTCCATTCTTCTATTTTTCTTAACTTTTGAACAAAAATGAAGAATTCACGGACAAATTCTGTTCAATTTTGAATATGACATGTTAAATACATCATAGATAAACCCCTGAGAGTTTGGACATTAAATTCAAACATTTTGACATCAAAAAGTTGCAAAAACCATGTTTTTGGAACAAGCCATGGCCGAACTTAACATCAAGTTCGACCGAACTTGATTAAAATCTCACTGATTTTCATCAAGTTCGACTGAACTGGTGATAGGATTTTCAAGATTTTTGTGAGAAGTTCGCTCGAAATTGAAGGGTATTTCAATAATATTGGTTAAGTTCGATCGAACTTGATCGAATCTCATTGAATTTTATTCACAAGTTCGCCTGAACTTGACGAACTCATTGAAATATTACCTAAGTTCGACCGAACTTAAGTGTTTGTCTTGAAATCTTACACAAGTCCGCTCGAAGTGTGATTGTTCTCAAAAGAAATACCAAGTTCGACCGAACTTGAGTATAAGTGATAAAATTCTGAAAATTGTTATCTAAGTTCGACCGAACTTGTTGAAACTTGATTTCAAAATCTGTTTTGACACAAGTTCGACCGAACTTACTTGTTGCTAATAAATTGTCAAGTGTTTTTGATCGTATTCTCAGATTTTCAAAATGGAAGATTTCCATAACGCGTTTGCAGCTGGAGTAGCTCAAGCCTCAACGTCAAATTCAATTGCGGTTAATCAGATGAACCTCGATAATGAAATGGGAACTACTCAAAAACCAATGAAGTTGATGAGTATGGACGAGTTCGAGGGATGGAAAGAAAAGTTTGTTAATTGGATTCAAGCGAATCAATTCAACAGCTGAGTTGCGATTGAAGATGGTTATACATGGCCCAAAGATGAACGTGATCAAGATCTTCCACTGAACAAGTTTTCAGCGATTGACAAAGAGAAATATGTTGCTGAAAAGAAGATGATCAGCTTGATACAACAATCTGTCAAAAAGATATCTTGATATTATTACCAGAATATGATACTTCTCAAGAATTATGGAATTCTCTTTGCGAAAAATTCAAAGGAAGTGATGAAATGATCAAAAGCAAAAAGGCTTTGATAAAGAAAGAATTCGAATCTTCACAATGATCAAAGGAGAGACAATGAAGCAAATGATTGATAGATATTGTCATCTCATGGTCCAGATGCGTAGACATGATATCAAGAGAACTAACGAAGAGCAAATTGAGAAGCTGGCCGATGCACTTCCAGAAGGAGAATGGACAACGTATCTGATGATTTTAAAGAATAGTCCATCTTGGAGACATTTTAAGTTGTCATCTTTCATTGACAAACTTGAAGGTCATGAAATGGAATTGATGAAGATTGCAAAATCCAAAAACACTAATGTTGTTCAGGATGTCGGAGTTTATTACAAAGGTGGTGTTCCAGATACTCCGATTCAAAGTCCAAAAATCCAAACGGCATTTAGTGCAAACATGAATACATCAGACAATCATCACAAAATCAGTATTCTCCAAACACTGGTCATTCATAAGTTGGTTCAAATTCTTCTTCTCAAAGTCACTCTCATCAGACAAGCCAATCCACTTCTAATTAAAATGTTTTCCAATGCAACATAGCAGTTGATTTAAAGAATGTGTTTCCTGAAAAAGTTGCGAAACAGCACATAGCACTTCTTGCTACAGTTCTGGAATCGTATGAAAGTCTTGTTGCTGGAAAGATCGGAAATCCTGAAATGACAGCTGAGGATTACGATCAGGTAGATGAGGAAGAGTTAGAACTGATGGATATCAAATGGTCCTTAGCATCGATTATCCAGAGAGTTTCAAAGTTTGTAGCACTCACTGGAAGAGATATTGGTAACTCAAGCAATAAACTTGGTTTCGACAAAACGAAAGTTACTTGTTTCAGATGTCGACAAAAAGGGCACTTCAAACGTGAATGCCATAACCAAGAAGCTAGTGGAAACCAAAACCCTTTTGGAACCGGTAATGAATATTACAAGAAAGCGCTGCAATACAAATCATATCCGAATAGAACACAAGTTGAAGTTGAAGATAAACCTGCAAAGAAAGCCGAACAAGCTCTTGTTGTTAATCATGAAGACGATGGTTTCGATTGGAACAAATACATCGGAAAGAAGACTGGTGTTGCTATGATGGCAGAGGTTGTGAATGAATCGGATACATCATTTGTGGATGCTGTAATCGAAAATGCTATTCAAGAGGCATTAATGTAGAGAGCTAAGGAAGAAGCTATCCTGGAGGATGCAGTTCTGGAAAGATATATGCAACAAACAGAGGAAGAAGGAATAGCTTACCTTGAAACACAAAAGCAAGAAAAGTTAAAAGCAGAAGCCGAAAAGGTAAAACCTGAGGTAAACATGTCTGAAAAGGAAGTTGTGAAAGTTGTGGAGGTTGAAAAACCTTGCACAAAGTGCGCAAGTCCTTGTGAACCTTGTCTGGATAAAGTCAAAGTCATAAGAGAATTGACTGAACATAACGAAAACTTTATGATTACAGAACCATAAAAGAAGCTTATGATAAAATTTCAGGCAAATATAAACATGTTGAAAGAGCTAACAGTGAACTCAACGCTAATGTCACCATGTTAAATGCCACAGTTATTGAAAAACAAAAGGCAATTAACATGTACATTAATACATTGCTGAGACAAAGCGTGAGTTTCACGAAATGAAAATTGAAACAGAAAGAGTCAGACAATTACTAAAAAGTTACACCACAAACGCAAATGTCATTGATCACATTCTTCCTACGATCAAGTCGGAGGAAAATGTTGATAATTCAAAGCGTAAAGTTTACGGAAATGTTCCTCCACCATTCTTGCAAGTTACTGCTGCAAGAAAGATGATGACATTGAAAAGGCATTTAATCTTTTACTTCTTTCAGAAAAGAAAGATAAATTGCCTGAGAACATTGATATAGACTTTACAAAATCAAACATTGATATAGACTTTACAAAATCAAACGATGACAATGAAATGGTGGTAAAAGATGTGGTAAAGAATGTTTTAGGAAATGATTCTGACGACGGCAGCTTTAAAAGCGCCAACTTGAGTTCAAATAGTTCTGATTCACAATCTGAAAGTGACGATACATCATCAGAAAATGATCTAAGTGATGATCCTAACGTTGTCATGTACAAGGTTAAGGAATCTGATAGATTATATTTCAATGATAGCTTTCCGATTCAGAATGTGAAAGAAGATTAAATTGATAAACTGTTTAAACTGGTGGAAGTCTCATCAGATGATCTCGAGAAAAATGAAAAGAAGTTTTATTCTAAACCGAAACAGAATTTTAACAATTACCGTAGAAATGGTGGTGATTTTCCTGAGAACAGGAGAGCAGGTTTAGGTTTGGAAGAAGCTGAAGATGAACCGAAGAAGAATCAGAAGTCAACGTTCCAGGAATACAAAGGTAAGAACATAAAGTTTGTGTACGGAACGAGCACAGATCAGGAAGAAAGCTTGATAGGTAAGAAATCAAACGATGAATTCAAGAAAGAAAAAGAACTTGGGGACAAGGCTAAGACCAAGTGCACAAGTGGAGTAAAAACCACTAGTGGAAATGGTCATGATACTCGGACTTGCTTCAAATGTAATGAGGTTAGACACATTGCTCGCAAGTGTCCGAAGTCCAAGCCTGTGTATCCCCGAAGAAAAGAAGTTTTAAAAGAGGTAAAACAAAAGCAATTTGATGATGGTCAAATCAGGATTGTGAAAAGAAAAGTTGACATCAAAGAAATAAAATGTAATGTTGAATCCAATCTTGAAATAAAACCTAAAAATGAATCAAAATTTGAAAATTCAATTTTTCAAAAAGGAGAGACTTCAAAGTCAAACATTGATTCTAGGTTTTATATCAAGAAAGCTAGAGTTAATTCTCAAGCTTGGATTGCTAAAAAGAAATCACCTGAAAAAGTGAATGTTTGTGATAAAACTAAAAATGTAAAATCAATCAAGAAAGATAAAAGTAAAGTTGATTGTGAGTTTGAAGTTTGTGATGTTGAATATGCTTATCAAAGAGCAAACGAAAGAGATTACGAAGATGTGTATGAGAGTATATCCAAAACCCAAGACCAAGAAGGCTTGGGTTGAACTTTTTAACTAAATCCTTTCATGTGCAGGAGTTCCAAGATCTACTTGATCAAAAGTTGATTTGGATTCTGGAGCTCCATATCAGTTTAACTTATCAAGAAATGTCATATCTTTGTCATTTTGAGGGGGAGTAGTTAAGAAGAAAAGTTTTTGAAATTACAAGTGGTTGTTAAAAGGAAAAATTTTGAAAAGTCATGAAAATCCACACTGTTGAACAGAAAATCTAATTTCAAAGTTCTTACAAGTTCAAACTGCTTTTACAAGTGGTAAATAAGTTTAATAATTGTTTGTTAAACAATTGCAGATACAGGTTTGAGAAAAAGGATAGGACGACGAGGTCACGGGATCCGCATTGGTTTGTTACATTTTTAGAAGAATTTCTTTAAATCTAAAATCCAAAAATATGTTTTTAGATTTTAGGGAGAGTAAGAAAATTTCAAAAATTGTTGAAAAATCAAAAACATATGAAAAAGTTGAAAATTCAAAAACATTGAAAAATTCAAAAAGTATAAAAACATGAAAAAGACAAAAAGAATTTGTTGTCAAAAAGGAAATGATAGTACATCAGTGGACTATCACAGTATGCTAAAGATTTGTAAAGTTTAAAAGTGATAAACGAGTCTTACTATGGATATGTCGATAGGCTTTACACGTTCAGTAGATTGTTTCCGGAATATAAACTAAATTTTACAACTGCTTAATCTCGTGGTTTAACATATCTTGGATATATGGACTTTAGTACTCCGAAATTTCGATTGAAAGACTTGCCTGATTCTAAGATACGAGGTCTTTATAGATAGTTGATATCTGGGGTATTATACAAGTTCTTTTGATTTTGCGGAAGCAATGGCCTAGAACTTCTATAATACTTCGCTTTAAACCCTCAAATTGCATGCAATATTGAAAAGTATCGAAAGATATAATCATATGCAATGCTGAAAAGATTCCTTAAGTGGAACACACTTTAAAGTCGAGCGTTCATCTCTTTGTCTGTACGGTAGTACTAACATGAGCTCTCAAGGCCTCGCACAACCCAAATACAGATATCAATTACGCTATATTCACCTGTAAGATGAAATCTAGGGAATCTGGATACGGGAGTATATTCAAGAAGTGGGAACCATAAATAAGTCAAGTTTCATGAATGCTATCTTAACATATCTTGGAACAATTGAGAAACGTGATGAAGTTTAAGTAGACAATCATATCGACAATTTTAAGGTAAACAAGTTTAAAACTTAAAGTCTCAAAAAGGTCAACGGTACTAGTGATATGTCTCAAACAAACTGATATGATTCTTAGACGCAAATTTACAAAAATATGTCTGTAAATATGTTTGTACATAGTTTAATTTACTTGTTAAAAGTTCTGTAAATACTTTACTTACTTTTTAAATCCAAAAAGATTTTCAACGATCCAATTTCGAGAACGGATCATCGAAGTCTGGTAAGAAAAGGTTCATTCAATTTGAAACTTTAAAATTGACAAAAACATCAGTTGTTCACAACAGGTTTAGCCAAGGTCATTAACTTGGACTTGGTAAACAAAATTAGTTAATCAAGGTCATTAACTTGGACTTGATCAACTAAGTGGATTTCATTTCAATAATTGAAAGTTGAAGGTTTTAAATGTAAAATGTTTCAAGATCATTAATTTGAACTTGAAATAACTGAAAAATGAAGATTAAAATTTGAAGTACAAGGTTTGTACAGGTGGTATGTAATTCTTGTGGAACAAAATTTCAAAGTTAGAATCTGAAATGTTTATTGAATTCCCAAGAACTTTGAAATAGGAAGCAAAGTTTTAGGGGGAGCAAGACAAATGTGATTGAATTAAAAGCTCACACCTAGGGGAGTAAAGCTCAGAGCAGGGGGAGCATAACTCGCAACAAGGAGGAGCTTGGAGATTAAAGTGTTATCAAGAAATTGAAGATAAAGATGAAAATAGAAGATCAAAAAGTTTATACTTATTCAAGAACGAAGATAAAGACTCAGAAGCTTATATGAACTCTGATGACTACGGGGTATTCAAGAAGACTATGACAATGGAGATATCCAAAGAGAAGTTGTATGGGGAGTATGTTGGTGCTTATATCAAAAGGGATATCTACATCAAGATGACTACGCAACATCCAAGGGGGAGTCTGTTGGTGCATATGTCTGTTGCCTTCATCATTAATATCATTATGTATCGAGTCTGAGTGGTTAGAGCTTAAACTGTTAGAAACTAGGCGTATTTAAGTAAAGATTAGGACAAGTTCGCTTGAGAAATAACTTGAGAAGTCAAGTTCGGCCGAACTTGACTAAGGTCAAGTTCGGACGAACTTCCAACCATCTTCGCCGAACATGTGCTATCTTCGGGCGAACTTGGTATTTTCCCAGCGAACTGCAAGTCTATAAATAGGTGCCTTGGTGATTTCATTTGTAACTTCAGAGATTTTGGCACAGAGACGGTGAAGCTCTGTCGATCCGGTTCTTGAATGTAATGAACTTTAGATCAATGAAAACAACCTTTAAATGAGTAATTCTTGTTATTTGATTAACTTGTCATTAGTTTCCGCCTAATCGGACAATAGATAACAAATTTAGGTTCCCGAGCTGTTCGTGGACGTTCTACAACAATACGTCGTCCTACTACGAGAGTCGATGAGTGAAAACCTTGTAACCAAACGTGTATCGCTTGTGTTTGGTGTTGCAATATGTTTAACCAACTACAAAAATGGGTATAATCAAGAAAACCTTGTAGCCATGAATCTTGATAAAAGTGTTTCTTTGTAAAACCATGAAAGTAATTAATTGTATACTCGTAAATTGTATGGTTAATATATATATATATATGTATATATATATGAAAACCGCTTGTAACCTGTATAAACCAATTGTTTCGTCTTGTATAAACCACTTGTTTTGTCTTGCATAAATTAATTGCTTCGTCTTGTATAAACCAATTGTTGCGTTTTATATAAACCACTTGTTTTGTTTTGTTTGTATAAACAAGCGTGATCATGTGGTGAATACATCAAGCCTGTGTTGACTCGTTGGACAACCCCAAGAAGGGTTTTTCAAAATTGCATAGTTTCTGTCGTTTCCCAAATTTTCTCATAAAGCGGAAACGGGATTGTCAATCCTGTGGTACCATAACATACTACCTAACACCTTGGCCAAAGTTAATGAACGTACTCGTGTCATGGATAAGCATGATCAAGTTTCACACAAAATTGAAAACATATTGTATATATAAACCATATATACTATTTTGAAAACTTGGAAAATAATAGGCACATATTAATCACCTTAAAACATTTTGAAAACGTAAACGTGGGGACTATATACTCACTTGATTGATGATAACTTGCTTAATCGTGTTTGCAAAGCTCAAATGTTTCCTAATAATTCAGATGATTGTATGGTTAGTGTATATTGTGGCTTAAATAGAAGATCAGATAGAATGTGGTTTATAATCAAACGAGCAAGGATCTCATGTAATATGATTCAAAAAACCTTACATTCAGATTAGAAAGTGTCTTGAAATGTTTTGACCTGTTACCACTTGTTAAAATTGTTTATGCCATTTTAACGAGTCGTATGCGTAAATACGGGTTCGGATGGTCGAATTAGTCCTATGACGAGTTCGGTATGTCAAAAAAAGTTTTATGATGTTATACGATTAGTTCTTTTAGTTAGAACATATACCATATATAGGTTTAAAATAATTTTATGCCAAAATGGTATTTTTGACATTTTAAAAATATATATAGTTGACTCGTCATTTGACATACCAAACACCATAAGGTATAATATCAGAGAATTATTCCCGAAATTATTATTGTCATATTATTAAGCTTGATTGGGTCCTAAGGTTGACCAAACGTGTCAAAAGTCGAAAGCTAAAGCAGAACTCAAACTGTTTGACTTTTGACTAGGAATTGAGCACTAAACTATAAATGACGAGTTAGACATGAATAACATGTCTTATAGTGTTATATAAACCGATTTGGTATAAAGTTCATTTTTCATAAAATACAATTTCTGCGATTTTGACTTTTATTTAAAACATGTTTGACTCGTCATTTCGCCTACTAAAGTGATGATCAGAGGGTGTAATCGCAAGGATTAACACCTTCATTATTACGATCATGTAGCAAAGTTCAATTTGAACTTTGACTTGACTGAAACGATCAGAACCGAAAGTCAAAGAAAAAGTCAACTTGCTGGACTTTTGCCTCATAACTAGCTAAGAATATGAAATAGACTAGGAGAAACGCTTACTAGTGTTTGGATGGAAAGATTAGAACTTAGGAAAGGAGGCTTCAAGTCTAGAAGCAAGCTTTAAATGAGAAGAGAAGAGAATTGTGAAGGTGAAAAGTGGTTCAAGAACACACCTATTTATAGTGATCTTGGATCAAGGCAGGTGTTGTCAATGTGTTTGATGAGGTGTTAAGAGGTTGCTTAGTATCCTAGCAAGTGTTGGAAAGAGATTCAGTGTGGCAAAATTCATTCTAGGTGTAATTATTTGAATAAAGTTGGCAGAACTTGATGAACAACCAAAATTCAACATCTAGGCACCGTTACGGACGGTAAGAGATATGCCTTACGGTTTGTAAGGCACTCTAATGCCAAATATTTAGTTTCTTTTTTTTATAGTTTTGGCCACTGGACTTGTATTATCAGCTTTTTGACATTTTTAACCCTTCTAACTTAATATGTTAGTTATGTGAAGGGTATCAAAGCATGTGTAGCTTGGATTGTGTTCTGGAAATGTTGTGAATATCATCTTACTTGATCATACGATTACGAAACTCGTAAATAAAATATAGAACTTTATAAAATGAGGAAACAACGGAAAGCTTACAATCTTTCAAATCTTGCTAATGTTACACCGCCTGCCACCACGCACTCCCACACCACCTCCAACCACCACCCACATAGCCTGAATGAGATTCCACCATGTTCAGAGATTACGACAACAACACTCCAGCCGGTTCCCGACGACGTCATTTCAGAGCAAACTAATCTGATCTCGAATTCGAGCGTTGATGAAGTCAAAATCGAGTTTGAACCGTTGATTTCTCTATGAACAAAACGGAGAATTGTGTTAAAATCGCCATATCCGGAGCGATTAAACTGTTGATTTGGTGTTTAGATATATATTTTGTTGAGTATGATTTGAAAGTGTGTGAATTTTTTGTGGGGTTGGAATCTTAGGTGGAAGGAAGTGTTGTGCAGGAGTGGGCATGTGGTTCGACATGGTTGGTGAGGGTGGGTGTGTGTTTTAGGGAGAGGGAGTGTTATATATATACATATAGAGTAGGGCTAGGTTTCAAGGGTGACCCTCCCTCCCAATTGTGAACTAAACACTTTTTTTGATTAAAAGGGTATAAATGTCAATTTTGTATTAAACAAAATCTCAATCAAATATCTGTTACCAAAGTAACTGCAACCAATTCCCCTAAAACCTGTTTCCATATTTCCTTTTCCAATTTTAAAATCTATAGCAAATCAATAACATAGTATTCTAATAAAAAGTATTGGAGTAGTTGCAGATGCAATTATACGCTATCTCGTTCTTCTTGATTGTCGGCAACATTGTTGACGCAAGAAACTAATTAAGGATTCCAGATTTCCGACGATCATTGACAAGTTCGCACCATCGTAGCCCATCTAGTCCATGGAGCTCTTGGTTTGATCGACGGTGATGTTTCCAGTCAATGCAATTATTCAATTCCTATATGATAATTAATGTTGTTTTAAACTAATATGTTGGGATTGAACCCTAACAAAGGAACATATGATATCAAAGCCAAATACACTATCCGAGCTTTGGTTCAACTATCAGAGGTTATAACCTCTGATCAACCTTTACACTGCTTTCCTTAAACAACTGTTCCTATCATCTGATTGAATCAAGAAGCAAAGGTCTGCTAGAAGAAACAAGATTAGAGGATAGAGATCAGTGCTTAGACTAGTTTTACTTTATTCAAGGTAACAGTGCTATGCACTGATAGTATTAGTATAACAATGTTTTAGTTAGTTACAATTTTGTTATCTGTCACTATCAACCATGACGTCACCAAAGATGCTCAGTGGTTAGATATTTTAGTATAAATAGGTGAACTATGTAACAGTTAACTTGTCTTCTGAAAAAGATCAATTCACACTTTATCTTCTTCATTTCTTACTATCAAACGATTGTAATTGGCTAAGGGGGAGTTTGTGAATCACATGCAAAGTTCATCAACTTGAAAGCATGATGGTGATGAAAACAAACGACCGATTGCTTGTAGTAAAAGTTTTCCATTAATTCCGCTGCATATCCTTTTAATTCAATCCGTTTTCCATCTTTAGAAACAAAAACTACAAGTGATTCAAACTTAGATCTTGACAGTTGGTATCAGAGCTTGGTCAATCGATTTTGATTTAACATTCAAATTGATTTGAACAAATCAGCTCTTTGTGCTAATTCGTTTGATAGTTTTACTTGAATACATAGTTTTATTACTACAAAAGTTTTTAAAACACAAATCTGTTGTAAACAAGAGAAATGGCACAAAACACACCGGAATCCAATATTGGATCCATGTTCAAACCACCGATGTTGAAACGAAATGAATATTTTATTTGGCAACGTCGGATGGGTCATATTCTCGCTCAACAGAACACCAGATGCTGGAGATCCGTTGTATTTGGACCTCATGTACCCATGGTTCCAAGTACAGAGGATCCCCACACCCAGGTCCCTAAGAAACTCGAAAATTACTCTGAACAAGATTTCATTAAAATCTAATTGGATGCTAAGGCCTTTAGCATCGTTGCTTCGGCTTTGCCCAATGAGATTTATGCGGGATTACTTCATTGTAATAGTGCTAAAGAGTTATGGGATGCTCTTAAAGAGCAATTCGGTGGTATGAAGAGGTGATAGAAAATAATAGAGAAGTTTTAAATCAACAGTATGAGACGTTTTGCCACGTTAAGGGTGAGTCATTAACACAACTAGTTCAACGATATAGCTGTCTCATCATGAGCTGAAATTGGTAAATGTGGAATTTCCAAATTCGACTGTTAATAGTCGTTTCTTGAGATCTTTACCTGAGAAACGGGAGACTGTAGCTTATGTCACTAGAACAGTTGTTGGTTACAAGGAAATGACCTTGACACAACTTCATGGACGACTCCTCACTTATGAGAGAGAGTTGAACCAGAAAAAGAAGTTGCAAGAGTCAGGGAAAATGACTGATGACTATACTTTGGGAAACACTGCTTTATATAGTCATGAGGAGGGGTCTAGCTGTGGAAAGGATCAGAGTTATGATCATTACATTGACATACATCTGGAAACAATTTCAACTCTGATCTGTGTACACCCAATTTTGCTTTTGCTGCAAATTGTGAAAGCCAGACCTCTGACAATCTATCTTTTGAAATGAATGATCTACAACATTTCGAACCCACTGACCTCTAAGAGATGGACATTTTGCATCATCTGGCACTTTTAAGTGTTAGAGCAAGTATATTCTACAAAATAACTGGTAGAAGGTTTCCAGGACTGCATGGGGGGTTGAAAGTTGGGTTGGATAAGTCTAAAATCAAGTGTAAATGTAACAAGATGGTTTACTTTGCCAGAGAATGCAGATCACCAAACTGCAGGACCAATTGTAACACATCCTGGCAACAGACCTCAAAGCACTGTCCAATATTTCCAATATACCCCTGCACCTCAAATGCAAAACACTGCTCACTTATCCTGTTGCTACAGTTCCTGTCCATTATGTTTAAGCCCCTGTACCACAAATTCAATATGTCTAAACACCACCTCAAGTACATGTGCAGCAAATGCCACAACTTACTCAACCTACTCAAACTACTGCTACACCAGCAGAGGTTAATCAACAAAGCTTTTTCACACATGGTTTTGTTGATTGGAGTAGTTTGCCTGAGGATTTAACAAATGAAAACTTTGCTCTCATAGCCAAAAATGATTTTGAAAATGGAAGTATATGTTTAATGCTTTAGAGACCATTGTTGAAGGTGATGAATCTGTGGAGCAGGAGTTAAAGTTGAGGTGTTTGATTATTGTGAAGCAATGGTTATACCAGAAGTTACACCAGTGGTTGAAGTGAATGTTGTTGATGTTGAAAAAGACCCTCTATTTGACCCTTGGGATGAGAAGGTGTGTAGGAAGAAGAGTGTGATTGTGCTCTTATGGCTGCTTCGAAGGTATCACCTCAGATCCTTAAAGATCTATGTTCTGACAAATGCATTATTGCTTTTGCAAACATAAAGCAGGTGAATGAAAACCTGAGAAACAAAATTTTAGAAGATAACTTAATTTGAAAAACTTGTTAAAGAGTTGAAAACAAAGTTAAGTGAAAAAGATTCTGAATGAGTAGCCTAAGGCATGAATCAAGCATAACCAAAGACCAGCTCTAAACCATGGTAGAAAAATACCAGGTTTGCAAACAGGAGCTTGAATCTACCCAGATCACTGTGAAAATGGTAGAGTTTGTAAGTTATGAGCTTATGCTTGATGCTCAAATCAAGAGCAACATAAAGTTTGGAATAGGCTTTAGAGATTATGACCAGACTTGTGAAAATGTTGCAAAATTGATTCTGAGCTGGTTGAAATAGTCCCAACAAACTTGGCTGGTGAATAAATTAAAATCACAGATAAAAATGGAAACAAAATCATTCTTGAAAACCAGAGGTTTCAGCAAAAGATAAGAAATTGAAAAATATCAGTTTAAACCAACCTGGTCAGATGAATGTGATATTTTGGAAAACTTCAAGCCAATGGACTTTTCAACCACTGATGGTATAAAAGCACCAAAAGCACTGGTGATCTCTATCAAAGACTTGGCAGCAGAGGTTACACCCACTGCTCTCAAAAATTCTGATTGAAAAAGGAAAGAAAAGGTCAAATACTTGTTCTGTGAATTTTGTGAAAAGAGAAATCATGTGGCTGCAGATTGTTTTCTTTTAAAAGCCTATGACATAAACAAAACCTGTGTTATACCCAAATCTCCTAGATGCACCATCTACAACAAAACAAATCACATGACCCAAGAGTGTGCCTATCTCAAAATCTATCATCAAAAGGTAAAAGAGATTAGAGCAAAAGCTCTTGAAAGAGAAATTCCAAGCTTTCCTGAAACAAATCTAAACAGAACTTTGAATCAATTGAAACACATGTCACAAAAGCCTTAAATCAAACGTCTGTTCATAGAGAAATTCATGTGACAGATGCACCTCCATCAAACCAGTTTCCAAGAGGTAAAAGTCAGCCTAGATATCAAAACGGTGCCTAAGGTTTATGAGACTTACAAAAAGCCTTCTAAGCCAAGGGTAAGTAGGCATCCTCATAGTTACCAACAGTTGATAGGAAGTGGCTCCCAGCAGTGGTTACAAAAACCTGATCTAACCACTACTCATTCATCTGAACTTGCGTCTGGATCATCTGATACCCCATCCAAAGCCATTATGGATTTGGAAACTCACATGAACTAATTATCTCAAAAACATGTGCAGGGAGCTTCTACTTGCCTTGACAGTCTTTGGTATGTAGATAGTAGGGGCTCCAGGCACATGACAGGATGTAAAGGCCTGCTCAGAGATTTTTAAGCTCATGGAGGGGGTGATATATCCTTTGGAAATAATTCAAAAGGAAAGGTGATGGGTCAGGATGTGTCTCAGCTGGAAAACTCGAGTTTGAGAATGTGAATCTCATTGATAATCTAAAATTCAATCTTCTGAGTGTCTCACAAATGAGTGATAATGGTTATGGATCCTTCTTCACAAAGGAAACTTGTCAGATAGTAGGCCCAGAGGTTGTTAAAAGGATTAATCAAATAATTGCAGAGAGCAAAGCACAACTTACTACTAATAAGGTAGGAAATGTGTATGTGGTTGACATGGTAAAAGATAATCCTATGTCAAATGCATGTTTGTTCTCAGTTGCTTCAAGCAAAGAAACCGAATTATGGCATAAAAGACTAGGTCGCACAAATCTAAAAACCATCTCCACTCTCTCAAAACAAAGTCTTGTCAGAGGTTTGCCACACAAACAATTTACTTGTGAAGAACATTGTGTTTCCTGTTTAAAAGGTAAACAACATAAAAGTTCTTACAAGTCAATTGAAGAGTCCAAAACACGTCAGTGCTTACAGTTACTTCATATGGACTTGTTTGGACCTGTGAAAATCATGAGCTTAAAACACAAAAGGTATTGCCTGGTGATAGTTGATGATTTTTCCAGGTTCACATGGACTTTCTTTTTACACTCTAAGGATGAAACAGCAAACATTTTGCAAAACTTTGTTAAACAAGTTGAAAAGCAATTTGATCTTCCTGTAAAAATCTTTAGGAGTGATAATGGGACAGAGTTTAAGAACAAAGAGTTGGATGCCTTTTGTGAGTCAAAAGGGATTGTTAGGAAATATAGCATCCCTAGAACTCTAGAACAAAATGGGGTTGTTGAAAGGAAAAACAGAATTTTGATTGAATCAGCAAGAACTATGCTAGCAGATTCTGGTTTACCCTTGTCCTTCTGGGCAGAGGCTGTAAACACTGCTTGTTATGTTCAGAACAGAGTTTTGATAAACCCCAGGCATCAAAAGACTGCTTATGAATTGCTTTATAAAATCAAACCTCTGATCTCTTATTTTAAATTCTTTGGCTGCCCGTGCTTCATTTTAAATTTAAAGGATTCATTATCCAAGTTTGCAGCCAAAGTTGATTGTGGTTATTTTCTGGGATACTCAACCACTGCCAAAGCCTACAGAGTTTTTAACTCTAGGACCAAGTGTGTTAAAGAAACTCTGAATGTGAAGTTCAATGAACTCTCATCCTTGAAAATCCTAGCAAATCCTGCTGAACTGTTTGACCTATCCAAATTTACATTTGAAGATGTGTCTGTCAAGAATAACCATGCAGGTACCTCACAGTCATCAAATCAAGAGCAAGGATATGATTGCATTATTCCAAATTTCAAAATCAATCCTTCAGGCAGTAGAGCAAATGTTAGTAGCAATGGTGAAAGCTCTGCCAGGTCGTGGTTAATACTCAAACCTCTGCCAACTCTCAAAACCAAACATCTGTTGATAAAAGTCCACAACAAATGGACAAAAGTCAACCTACTTTCACATCCATTCCACCAATTCCTCCACCACCATTCTAATCAGAGGCTGGACCATCAAATTTCACCAACAGAGGATAGCTCAGATGATACACATTTGCAAGCTTCACCTCAGAATGCCATTGTCCCATATCAAGGTGAATTGATTTTCCTCAGAAGCCATCCTGTGGATCAAGTTATTGGCAACATCAATGAGGGAGTGCTCACCAGAAGCCAATCCCAAAACATATGTCTTTTTGCTGGTTTTATATCACTCACACAACCTGTCAAGTACCAAAAGGCACTAAAAGACAACAGTTGGGTAGAAGCCATGCAAGAGGAGCTTCTACAGTTCAAAAGACAACAAGTATGGGAACTTGTACCACTGCCAAAAAATGTAAGTCCTATTGGCACAAAGTGGGACTTCAAGAACAAAACAGATGAAAGGGGCATTGTTATCAAGAACAAAGCAAGGCCCGTGGTTCAAGGCTATAGACAGGAAAAAGTCATAGACTATGATGAAACTTTTGCTCTAGTTGCAAGATTGGAGGCCATCAGACTGTTCTTAGCTTTTGCTGCCAACCACAACATCAAAGTGTATCAAATGGACATCAAAAGTGCATTCTTGTATGGAAAGATCAAAGAAGAAGTGTATGTGTGTCAACCTCCTGGTTTTGAAGATGCATTTCATCCTGATCATGTTTACAGGTTAAACAAAGCACTATATGGTCTAAAACAAGCACCCAGAGCCTGGTATGAAACTCTATCCATTTTTCTCTTATCCATTGGTTTCACCAGAGGTAGGATTGATAAAACCCTATTTTTAAAATGGAAAGGAAAAGATTTGATGCTTGTCCAAATTTATGTTGATGACATCATTTTTGGATCCACATGCACTGCCATGTGTGAAGAGTTCAGAAAACTCATGGTAGCAGAGTTTGAGACGAGTGCAATGGGTGAGTTGCAATGTTTTCTTGGTCTACAAGTCAAAGAAATGCAACATGGCACTTTCATCCATCAAAATAAGTATGTGAAAGAACTACTTAAGAAATTTGATATGGATGATTGTAAACCTTGCAGCACACCCATGGCAACATCCAAGCTAGTCACATTTGATGGGAAAGATGACCTTGTTGATCAAACATTGTATCGAAGCATGATTGGGCCTTTACTGTACCTAACTGCATCAAGGCCAGACATCATGTTTGCAACATGTGTTTGTGCCAGATCACAGTCATTGCCAAGAAAATCAGATCTTATTGCTGTAAAAAGGATATTCAGATACATAAGAGGTGCTCCCACACTTGGTATCTGGTATCCAGCTAATGGTAATATTGAGCTTGTAGGATATTCTGATAGTGACTTTGCTGGATGTAAAACAACAAGAAAGTCCACATCTGAGGAGCCCAATTCCTAGGTGATTGCTTAGTGCCTTGGCAAAGCAAAAAGCAAGTTGCAGTTTCTACACCACTGCTGAGGCAGAGTATATAGCTGCTGCAAGTTGTACTTCTCAACTACTATGGCTTCAAAATCAATTGCTGGATTTTGGTATCAATGCTTTAAAGACTCCACTCAAAATTGATAGTCAAGCAACAGAAAATATCATAAAAAATCATGTCTCTCATTCCACCACTAAGCATATTAACATCAGACATCACTTTGTGAGTGATTGCTATGAAAAAGGTTTGATTTCCTTACAACATGTCCATACCAAGGATCAACTAGCAGATGTGTTGACAAAAGCACTTGATGCTCACACTTTTGACAGTTTGATCTCTAGGCTTGGAATGCTAAACATGGATTAAAAACAAATTTCTTTTGTGATCCATGTGTAATTAACAATAAAGTGTTTTTAGAAAATCAAAATCCATCCTTAAAAATAGTTTAAAAATTGAATTTTTCAATAAATCCTCATAGTCTGTTCAAAGCACTGATAGCACAAAAACACTGATCATTTAGAAAAGTCTATCCACTATCAAAAGTGTATCCTCTGATAGATCAAAATTTCAAACAATGGTTTAGCCAAACAACTGTCTTCCATTGTCAATCAGAGGTTATACATGGATAGATGTTATTTGACAGTCGTTGCATCAGATGCCACATCATCATCACTTTTTCAAAAACCCTATAAAAACCCTGTTCTATCCAGAACAGAGGTTTCACCAAACCGTGTCGATTTCAAAAATCTCAAAACAGTTTTCACTCAAATCATGGCTCCTAAAACAAAATCAAAGGCGAAACCAAAGCAAGAATTACCACCATTCGTCTTGATTATCAAAACCCCACACAATTACACGGGGATCTTAGAAGAAACCAAAGTCAATACACGCTACCACACAATGATTCGGATTCTAAGAGAGTCAAAATTTAAGCATATGCTCGAAGTCAAAAACCAAGATTACATCGATTCTCTTCGGGATTTCTGGAAAAATGCTAAGGTCAAAACATCCACTGATGATGTTCCTTATGCAATAGTCTCAAAGGTTGGGGGTACTCCTATGCAAATTAGTCTAGAATCAATCTCTCAAGTTTTTCAATTGAATGATATGAATATCCTATGTCATTTTCTTTACGAGAGATGCAAGCAGAGTTTGTGGAAAGAGGTTACACTGGTCAATTGAAAGGTATGACAATCTTTAAACCTCATTTTCTAGCAGAGATGAAATTCTTTTTCCATACTCTTTTAACATGTCTCTCTGCAAAATCTACTGCTTTCAATGAAATTCCGTTGAACATGCAATATCTGGGATATGCAATTTTGACTGAATCTGAATTAACTATTCTTAGGTATTGTTCAATGATTTGGTAAATAATTTTAAAAATATATCAAAAAGAAAAGCATTCTTGATACATCCTTGTTTCTTGAGTGTTTACTTGCAAGACTAGATCAGATCTGAAGCAAGTAAACATGGGGCAGTGACCACACCTGGCTGCCTAACTCATGAAACTTTACACGAATAACAAATCAAGAAAAGGTTTCCAAAACAGAAGTAGAGGAGGATGAGCCAATTTTGCAAGAACAAAATGTTCAAACTCTTCCTTCTGCTACTGAGCCCACTGCTCTAGGTGATCAGAGCATTGCAACCATTGCTCTGAAACCCACACCTAAAATCACCAAAAAGAAACCAACAAAAATATCCAGAAAACCCACCAACCCAAAAAGGTCCTCTGGAAGATGAGATCCCTGAGATAAACCCTGTGACAACACCAATGTCACTAACCATTGCTGCTACTTCTTCACAGCAGATGGTTGAGAGATCTCCACCTGGCTATACAACTCCTCATGCATCCTTACAAAAGGATCAGGTTGTAAACACAAGGACACCAAATTATGAGGCTCTAGGACCACTTGGTTCTATCTTCTACAGCCCATCTCCTAGGGCAATGTCTCTTTCTGCACCTATCCCTTCTCCAATAAAATCACTACCACAAACATTTATACCTATGCTGAATGCAATAGAACTTGAGCAGACATTATCCAACACTTCTCAACAACCTATCACTGAGAATATACTTCAACATGATGCTGGTCCTGATTCTCTATTCTTTGCTAGCCCATCAGCAAATGAAGAGGCTACATCCCTTGGGTTACATGTAACCCTTGGTGATAGTTCAACTAGAGCAGCCAGTACAATTGCAGAACTCCCTAGTTTTCCTTTGGATAGTGGTTACATTACTAAGTCTTTGTTGAAGGCAACCACTGCTGAGGCTACCAAGGTAACCTCTGATGTTGTGGGAAGTCCGCAGTACCAAGAACAAGGGGCATCTAAGGTTGAAGCTAGTGTCAAAACACATGCTCATGATACCTTAGATATAACTACCACCTCAGGTAGGAGTTCAGATGATCATATTAAATTAGGTGATGATCTAATATACAAAGATTTGATAGAGAGAGTATCAAAGATTGAAACTTCTGTAGAAGAGATCAAAAATCTCTTGAAGCAGTTGATAGCTACACAGAGCCAACCCTCTGTCTTAACCACTGCTGATCTCAAAGAAGCCCTAGACCCTCTGTTTCAACAACAAAAGCACTTCTCTGATCAACAACACACACATCAAATGCAGGAAGTAAGAAACATGGTTGAAGCTAGATTCATGGATACAAGGGCAGACATTAAAGCTATAAAAGCTCATCTTCTCCAAACCACTGGCACTGCTCCGCCTACAGTTTTTTGTAAACACTGAAGATGATGCCAAAAGGGGGAGAAACCTTTGGGACAGAAGAAGCTTACAATTGATGATCAAATGGCAAAGCTAACATTGGATATACCCAGGCCAGATGGTTCAAAGAAAAAGGATCTAACAGATGATATCTTGGCCAGAGAAAATGAGAAGCAGAAGAGAAAAGTGTATCTTGATGGCAAGGTATTGGTTGAGCAAAAGATTAAGCAGCAAAAAGAAAAGGAAGAGGTTAGTACCTCAGCAAAGAGGAGACCTGCTAAAAAAGTAAGGCAACCAACATCCACACCTTCCAAAACTGTGCCTGTTGTAAATCCAACCATTAAAACCTCTGCTTTCCAAAAATCAAGCACACCTACTTCATCTTCCATACCCATTTCCACCGAAGCAGATGTTACAGCAACTGTTGTGTCAACATCTGTTGATCCAACCTAGGTTGCAGCAGATGCAATCTCATCCACTGCCATGGTCATTTTTAATACATCCACCCAACCTCTACCAACACCAACCAGAATTCCAACTCATCCATCATCACCTGAGGTCGAATTTAAGAGGAGAAAGACTACAAAGATTATGAATGAAGAAGAGATCTTTCCTGCTCCTACTCCTTTATCATCACAACCACTGACCTCCACATCAATGCTTCCACCATCTTCAACTCAAACCACTGATTCCCTTAAAGTTATACCTGCAACAAAGCAATATCCTCTTGATTTACCAGCAGTCAGGGCAGAAATTCTAAGCTTCTATTCTGAAAAAGACCCTGACAAAAGGATCATATTATCTCTTGATGGCTACCCAAGACCTACAAATATTGATGCTTATCTAGAGCTCAAATTGAAACAAGCAGAAGATATGGCAAAAAGAGACTCAGCTGGTAAAAGTGATTGAGAGATACAGACCATCATGTCTTTTCGCTAAGCAAAGCCAGAACATTGCAAGATTTTGTCAAATATCTGAGTAATAAGCTTTCAGAAAGGGAAGTCAATGCCTCAAACATGAACTCATTGAACATATCATGAAGAACAAGCAGTATAAGGCAACAAAGGCATAGTTCAAGGATTGAAGTAGATGAGCTGAGAGAAGAAATTAAAAGAATGCAAGAAATGTTAAAAGATCCTCACAAGAAGACAACTCCTCCTAACTAGGAAAAATATAAGAAAAATATGCCAGACAGAGCTTTGAAGATCAAAAGGATGAAATAAGAATTGATACAAAATCACAATGGTTCAAGGAATCAAGTGACAAGGTGGGGAGAAGTTAGGGTGATTGATACGTATAAGATGTTAGAAGAGAGGAGGAAGAAAGATCCAAACATGCCTCCTAAACCAGTTTACCCTCCATCAGATGATGTTCATAAAGCTCAACACCCTAAAAAGTCTATCTCATCATCTGTCCCCCCATCCTTGCTTTCAATCAATTAAAAAGGCAAGAAAAGATAGATGAAGAAGAAAAGAGAGTGTTTGAACACATCAAAGAGGGAATTAAAAACATGGATTGACTATCACACAGATGAAGCTAGTGAAAAGCTCAGAGCAGAATTGACTAAGATAGTTCAACAATAAGCTCTTCAAACCTCAACAAATAAAAGCTGTCCTAGAAAACAAGAAGACCCAAAAATTCTAAAGTGGAAGGTCGATAAAGACTCCCACGAATTGACATTGCTCAAGTCTAATGGTGCTACTGTCAAGATTAGCATGGAGGCTGCATATGTGCTAAATGCAGAAGACCTTCAAGATCTTTTGGATCTGACACTCAAAAGGATGATGATGATGAAGTTTCTCTGAATTTTGAATTACAGTTTAAAGGCCAAATTAGAGAACTTCTGTTGAGGAATAAAAACCAAGAATAATCAAGTGTCTTGGCATCATCTGTTCCAGGGGGAGATTGTTGGGATTGAACCCTAACAAATGAAGAGATGATATCAAAGCCAAATACACTATCCGAGCTTTAATTCAACTATCAGAGATTACAACCTCTGATCAACCTTTACTCTGCTTTCCTTAAACAACTGTTCCTATCACCTGATTGAATCAAGAAGCAAAGGTCTGCTAGAAGAAACAAGATCAGAGGATAGAGATCAGTGCTTAGACTAGTTTTACTTTATTCAATGTAATAGTGCTATGCACTCAGTGTTTTAGTTAGTTACAATTTTGTTATCTGTCACTATCAACCATGAGTCACAAGATGCTCAGTGGTTAGATAGTTTAGTATAAATAGGTGAACGTTGTAACAATTAACTTGTCTTCCTGAAAAAGATCAATTCGCACTTTATCTTCTTCATTTCTTACTATCAAACGATTGTAATTGGCTAAGGGGGAATTTGTGAATCACATGCAAAGTTCAACAACTTGAAAGCATGATGGTGATGAAAACAAACGACCGATTGCTTGTAGTAAAAGTTTTCCATTAATTCCACTGCATATCTTTATAATTCAATCATTTTCCATCTTTAGAAACAAAAACTACAGGTGATTCAAACTTAGATCCTGACATAATATTATATTCTAATTTATTTTGTCTAGAAAGGTTGATTATCATAAGTGATAATATGCAGGAATTAAGTTTGCAGACAATGAAGATCTAGAGTTATGCAAGCGATGGAATTCTTACATGGAATTGAAAATTTGTGGAGACCTAGCTCAAGATCTCGTAGACCACCATTTATGTATATTTATGAACTATATGATAGGCAAGTTAGTTTTCTTGGGAAATTTTATTTTAAATTTATGTTATTTGATTAATGAAGATATTAAACATTGAGAGATGAAACTTTTGTCTTATTAATCATTGAAGGTGTTGCAATCGTTTTTGTGCACCGACATATTTGGTGGCGGTTGGTGTTGCAATCGACAACGACCATGTTGGTCAAGGCGGCGAAGATGTGGGTGGTGGTTACAATCAGAGAAGATGAAGCATAAGAAGAAGCTATATATATATATATTATATGTAGCAGGAGTTAATTGACCGTATGGTCCATGTGGTTTGCCATTTTTTCATGTTTAGTCCCCATCTTTTCAAAATAGCATGTTTGCTCCCCATGGTTTGCTCACTTGTTACTCCGGTAGTCCCTAATATGGATGAACGTTAGTTTTTTCAGTTAAGTCCATGTAAAATGACTTAAATACCCATATATATTATAAAAGAAAACGAAAACAATAAATAAGAAATTTATTAAAGTCAAGTGGGCCTCACCTGTATATAATAAAAACAAATTTCTTAAAACCAATCCTATTCCCACTTCTTCTCCTCCACCTCACCCACCCTTCGGTTCTAGTTTGGTCTTCTATTTGCACTTTGATTTTTTATTATTCTTGTATATCAGATACCTTCAGGATCCAGATAATGGAATTAGTTATATTCTGTAGCACATCTCGTACATATCTGGCTGTTGTACTGTAGAATCTACCGGACCATTACGGGGTGGCGGTGGTTATGGGTTTGGATGATGACGGCGGTTTGATGATGACGGGTGGTGGTGGTTATGGGTGGGTAGGAGGTCGCCGAAAAAACAAAAGTGGGCTGGAAAGGTGGAGGGTTGTGGTGTTGGGTGGTCGGAAAGGGAGGAGGTTGGGTGGGAGGTCGCCAGAAAACGGAAAATGGCCGGGAAAGGGTGGAGGTGGGTGGGGTGGCCGACGTTAAAAAATTATTGGGGTAGGTCGTCGGCAATTTGGTCTTCATGTTTTAATTATGTTTTTAATAAATTATTTGAGTTTTATTAATGTCCTAATTATTTTTTGTATAAGAAAGTGTAAGTTGGTTCTTTCACATCAACTTAACTGAACAAACTAACTCTCATCCGGTATAAGGTCTACCTGAGTAACAAGTGTGCAAACCATAGGGAGCAACACGGTATTTTAAAAAAGTGGAGACTAAACGTGAAAAATGGACAAACCACAGGGACTATTCGAGCAATTAACTCTATGTAGCAGGGTTCAGAGATGAAGATGATATTCGTCTACAATGTGATTTGAGCTTGTTATATTACATGAACATATTCATATATGTACATTGCTTGATTTTAGTTGTTTTTTAATGTTATATGAATATATATACATATGTGTAGCACGATTTAGAGACGAAGTTGATATTGGTGCAGAAATGTTATTTGAGCTCGTTATATACATACGTGTATAGGAACAAAAATATGTACATTGAATGATTTTAGTTGTTTTTGTAATGTTATATGAATATACATATTGTAGATACCAATTATGAACTCTGTTTGTTATGATACATATGTGTATATAATTTTCTTAATTATATGATCATGTGTATGTACATATTTGTATTTTATGAACCCACATATATTGAGGCTTCTTACGAAATTAGTTAATCAATGATTTAATTGGAGAGAGAAAAGAGGAGAGATAAAATAATTAATTATTAATTTGAAAGAAAACAATTTAATAGATTACAATTATGTATTTTTCTTTATTTTTAAATTTATAAGATCATAAAATAATCAATGATTCATATTGGTTCATTTAGTTCACAAAAACCACTAGGTTCCCTTAGGAACCTCATCATTTGTTTTAATTCTTAGAATTATTAAAATGGTTTTGTAAATAAATAAAGTAAAAAAGAATAAACTGTGTTTGGGGCAAAATGACCAAAATACCTTGGCATGTGGTCCACTTGGTCAGATTTAACCATGAAAACTGATTGAGTTAGGGCTAAAAGACACAACGTGCTAGGGTTTGCAAACATCGTGTACATTTTTTGTACCTTTTGAAGTTAAAGCATAGAGTTTCCAATATGTTGTGAACACAATGGACGAGTTTTGTAATTTACTTTTAAATTTGTTAATTTGGATTTGCCGGATTGTCTAGTTTTGTCGCTGGAGTCACAAGGTCGGAAGTAAAGAGTTGGAGTCACAACGTCGAAAAAAACAGAGAAGCGAGGGTAACGGCAGTTTTGGTATGTTTAAGGGTTCACCGGAATTTTCCGATTTTCTAGTTTTCCTGCGCGAACTTGTCGAGGAAGGGAAAATGGGGTCTGGGTTGGGTTTGTCTTGAGTTTAAAACAAATTTGTTGGAGCTACAAAAGAAAGATGATATCAAAAGCCAAAATATACTATTTAGATCAAGAATTAAACAAGTAATGATCTATAGCTCTCCCAAAAGATGGTGAATCTTGAACACTAACCGAACATTAAACATTTTTTGAAGATTACAAAGCTCTGTTGAAGACTAGAAATCACTGTTGGAGAAGAAGAAACATTTGTGCAAAGGCCAAAGCACTGTTAATAGGCCTGTAAATGAACCGAACGAACACGAACATAGGCATGTTCGTGTTCTTCATTTAACTTTAACCGAACACGAATGCGAACTCGAACATATAATCAACACATTTTTATGTTCGTGTTCGTTCATTGAGAAAACGAGCATGTTCGTGTTCGTTTATGTTCATTCGTTTAAAGCCCAAACGAACAGTTCACGGACAAAACGAACATAAACAAAAAAATTGAATATACTTGAATAAACATAAACAAACATAAATTAACATGATTGAACAAACATAAACGAACAAAAATGAACGTAATTAAACAAATATAAACAAACACAATTTAACATTAGTGATCACAAATGAACGTAACTGAACAAATATAAACATACATAATTTAACATTAGTGATAATGATCACAAACAGACAAGTCTAATATATTATAGTTCATCCCAAAACACATCTAAATTAGGGTTCATAGATACTAAATTTAAGTAGTTTTTTTATATAAATATTAAGTAAGTTATAAGTTACGATCTAAAAAAATGTTTAAAGTTTCATTTTTTATTACTAGAAAACTTAATTACTAATTAGTTATGTTTATATAAGCAGTTAGGAAAACTAGTATTTATATAAATATAACTATTTATGTATTTACTGAAACATAAACAACGTAAATAAATCGAACATTGACGGACATAAATGAACGAACATAAACGAACGTCCATGAACATAAATGAACAAACACAAGGTGTGTTCATGCTCGTTCGTTTAATTAAACAAACAAAATTTTTTGTTCGTGTTCGTGCGTTTATTAAATAAATGAACATAAACGAACTTCCCGCCGAACAAGTTCACAAACAGTTCATGAACGTTCGGTTCGTTTACAGGCTTAACTGTTAAAGACTCGAAAGCACTGATGGTGAAGACCAAACATCTGTTAGGCCTAACAATGTTTGGAGCTAGTCAACAGAGGTTTAAAGAACAAACTTTATTAATGTAACAATGTTAGTTAAAACATATGTTTCTAACATCTGTGGAATCTTTTTTGTTAGAAATGTTCGATCAGGGTGATGTCAACCCTGATTTTGAACATATGTTTGTACTTTGTATAAATAGATCTCATCTGTTAGAGATCTATTTCATCACATCACATACATTCTTTTTATACGTACAGATTGTGAGTGATCAGGCTGAGAAGGAGTGTAAAATCTGAGGGTCCGTTGAACGGATCGTTCTGGTCCTAATTTGGCTAACCTAAGGTAAACGTGCGGAATCCGTTTGCATAAGCGACATTGTAGACAAGTTCTTTACTGATTAATCACTGTTTCATTAATGTGTAACGTTACAGATCCTTGGAAACACTTGGACAGAGTTTCGCCGTCTCTGTGCCAAAATCACTGAATGTTACAAATGAAATCACCAAGGCACCTATTTATACTAACTGAAGTTCGTGGTGAGAGACTAAGTTCGGGCGAACTTGACCTAGTCAAGTTCGGCCGACTTGACTTCACATACACCATTACCAGCGAACTTGGCCTATATTTCACTTAAATACGCCTCGTTTCTAAAAGATTAAGCTCTAATCACTCAGACTCGAAATATAATGAGTAGGCAACAGACATATGCACCAACAGACTCCCCCTTGGATGTTGCCGTAGTCATTTTCTCTCGTAGACATTTGTCTTTGAATAAGCTCCTGAGTCTTTATCATTCTCTTGATCTTTAGTCTTGAATAATTTTAACATCTTTGATCTTCAATTTTTCTCTTGTGTCCTGAGCTTGTCTTGATAAAACTTTAATCACCATGCTCCCCCTTGCTTTGAGCTTTCTTGAATCTTTAATCAACGTTTTATCTAGCTCCCCCTTAAAATCAACTTCCTGTCTCAAAGTTTCTCAAACATTCAAATAAACATTTCTGAAATTCAAACTTCGAAATTTTTAAACACAAACATTTCAAATTTTACTCTTCTTATCATTTATAAAACCCTCTCAATTATTCAAGTCAAATTAATGACCTTGAATATCTTATCTATGTATCAAGTTCAACTTAATGATCTTGATTGAACATTTAGACACTAAACTGACACGTTTATTCAAATGTAAGTTTCAACTTAATGAACTTTTAAACTTTTCAGATCAATTTTCAAAAGTTTTTTAGATTTTGTTTGGCAACTCTAGATTTTGAAAATCAGCTTTTCATCATCAGTGGTCGAAACTAAAAGATAGTGTAATATTCTTGTTTTTATGTAATGAATATCAAACTCTAAGTATGTACAAACATATTTACAAACAAATTTTTGTTGAGTTTGTGTTAAAGGATCATATCAGTTTTTGAGACATATCACTAGTACCATTTACCTCTTCATGACACTAAGTTTTAACAAATTACCTAGATTGTCGATATATTTGTCTCTTAAACTTCAACACATTTCTCAATTGTTCCAAGATATGTTAGATATGAAATACGAAACTTGACTTAACTATGGTTCCCATCTCAGAATATACTCCCGTATCAAATTCCCTAGATTTCATCTTACAGGTGAGTATAGCGTAATTGATATTGTATCTGGGTTAATACGAGACCTTGAGAGCTCAGGTTAGTACCATCGTACTGACAGAGAGATAAAAGCTCGGCTTATAAGGTAGTGTTCTAAAATGGAATCTTTTGTACTGCAATTGTAATATCTTTCGATATTTTCAATTGAATGCAGTTTTAGGGGATTTTTGTAAAAGCATTATAGAAATTCTAGGCCATTGCTTACGCAAAATCAGAAGAACTTGTATAATACCTCAGATATCAACTATCTATAAAGACCTCGTATCTCAGAATCAGGTAATCTCTCAAACGAAATTTCGGAGTAATAAGTCCATATATCCGAGAGATGTTAATCCACAAGATTAAGCAGTTGTAAAATTTAGTTTATATCTCAGAAACAATTTACTGAACGTGTTAGCCTATCGACACATCCTTAGTAAGACTTGCTTATCACTTTTTAAACTTTGCAATTCTTTAGCATACTGTGATAGTCCACTGATGTACTATCATTTCCTTTTTATCCACAAAACTTTTTTTTTGTCTTTTTCAATGTTTTTGTACTTTTCGTATTTAATATGTTTTTGAATTTTTTAAAAAATTTTTCTCCCCCTAAAATTCAAAAACATATTTTTGGAAATTTTTGATTTATAAAAAAAACATTGACCAACCAATGAGAATCACTTCAATTCTCCATCCATTATTGCTTCACAAATTTTCTTTTAAGACCTCTCCCCCTCATGATGACAAAAACCTTGACACCTTTGTGTTTATAACAATTTATACTCCTGGGTTTTGTCTATTTAACAATGAGGGTTCTGTAAAATTATTTAAGTTTTTCTTCAAAAAAATTGAAATTTTTTTTCAAGTAAACGTTATTTGAATTTCAAATCTTTTGAAAAAAATGGTCTTTATATAAAACTTGATAACCCGGCCGTCTTTATTGTATGCCACGAAACTCTATTCTTAGTAATTTACTTTCTCCTCGGAAGCTCCTGCACAAAAATTCAAACAATTAGTTGAATAGAGGCACCCAAGCCTTTGCAGTCTTAGGCGTTGTTTCTTCAACCTTAATTTTAATTTTCTTTACACAATCAGGTTTATTTTGGACTTTCTCAAGGTTCGGAAAGTCCTCTAACCTTTCAATTTTCACTGATTGTATAACTTCTTTTTCTTTTACCAACCATGATTGATTTTTCGTTAAAGCTTTCTTGAAATACAATGTAGAAACTTTTGTTCATAACTATTCTAGGATTTACCAGTTTCAAAATTTGAAAACTTGGTATAACTGGTTCACCTTGTTTGTAGTTTCTGTACATTGTTTCAAAACTTGAGTTGGTACTCCAGAAATTTTGTTATCAATATGAGCAGGTTTAGGATTAATTTGAAACATTTTCTAGCAATGTGTCCAGTTATTCCACATTTATGACACTTCCTGTTCTCATATCGATCTTTTCTATCAAACCATACACCCGAATCATAATATTGATTTGACATGTGATAGCCCTCTTTCCTTCTTCTCCTGTAACTTTGATTTACGTTGAAGCACTATGGTCGACCTGCACCACTTATTTACAAATTTTTGTGAGTTTCTATTGATTGGTTGATCGTACCGATGAGCTTTTATTATTCTTTTGAAAATTTTCAGAATTTTTAAAACTTTGTTTTTCTTTTTGTTTTTAGTCTTTATTCTGCTTAGAAGGTTTTTGCATTAAGCATTCACCTTTTTCAGTAGATTGTAGAACAGTTTGTTGAAAATTTTCTTTTAGTTTTAAAAATATTTCATTTTTCTCCTTTTAAGCACTTTCATCATTGGTATCATCATCATAATTCTCGATTATGACATTGTCATAATTTGTGATCTTGTCACTTATTGAAATTTCCTTTTTATTATTATTGATCGGTTTTTGGACATATATGATCTAACTTCAATGAGGAGGTCACAAAACATTTCAATAATTTTTCTGAATTAACAGCTTTATTTTTAACAGTCTAACTTCTTTTTCAAGTTGAGCAATTTTCTCAATATGAGAATTTATTGTTTTTGATTTTCTATATCTAATTTTTCAAAAACAATTTTTTCATTTTTAAACATCTTTATTTCCATTTTAAAAATCTACTAACATTTGTAATTTTTCATTTTCTAAAATTTTTATTTTTGTTTTCAAAATTCTTTTCATTTTCTTTAATTTTTCATTTTCTAATGTCAAACTCTCAATCTCATTCAAGAGTTTGGCATTATCTGCCTGATAATTGTCTACGTCATAGACCGGGCATTAGTAGCATAACAAAAACGCGTTCCTCGTCATTAATATGTTTGCTCGCGGCAATTGTGGCCTCTCGGTAGAATCGATGACTGCATCTTTAGAATGATGCATCTTTGATGCACTTGAAGACTCATTTGTGGATATACTTGAATGTACGTTCTTAACCACTCACTCTTCTTGAAACTTATTCTTCAGAGATGTCCATAATTCTTTCGCAGTCTTGTATTCTGGTAAAAGTATCAGGATGTCTTCCTTAACCGATTGCTGGATAAGATCAATCACTTTCTTTTCAGCAAAATAATCATCTTTCTGTTGAGTAGAATATTTCACTTCTCCAGAAATTTCTGATTCTCATCTCTAGGAA
Source organism: Scalesia atractyloides (assembly GCA_947069175.1). Classification (NCBI taxonomy): domain Eukaryota; kingdom Viridiplantae; phylum Streptophyta; class Magnoliopsida; order Asterales; family Asteraceae; genus Scalesia; species Scalesia atractyloides. The sequence goes on from CAMTDV010000025.1 coordinate 37,227,503, forward strand.
CGACATAACCTGTCTCAATCGCGACCCAACTACGGAAATGCATAGCTTGGACCCAGCTCTCAAATTTTCCTTTCCAAACTTCATACTCGTTCAACTCATCAACTTTGACGGCTTCACGGACTCCATTTCATTTTCCAAATATATCTGTCGTTCAAAACATGTGACAAATGATTAGCTAAACAGACAATTTTTAGAAAAAATTGACTTTTTAATCGACAATATTAACGTATCGGTTTGCTAAAAACGTTTAAAATTTTTCGGAAAGCTGTTTTTACCAGATTAGAGCTTTAAACTCGTCTCGTCGATACGAATCTAACAATATATAATGTCCGAGACGTTTTTCAGGATTTTTACCAGATTAGAGCTTTAAACTTTTTTTTAGAAACATTGGACAAGTTCGGGCGAACTTGTCACAGCTTGTGAAATCAGCTACTTAACAAGTTCGTCGAACTTGTTGAGATTTTATGAAAAATTCACCTTGAATACAAGTTCGAGCGAACTTGTGAAAGATTTCAAGAAAAACACCAAGTTCGGGCGAACTTGTGAAAGATTTCAAGAAAAACACAAGTTCGGCGGACTTGTAAGAATTTCATGAAACTTTACAAGTTCGGGCGAACTTGTAATATTTTTCAACAATATTAAATCAAGTTCGGGCGAACTTGATGAAATTTGTTTTAAAATAAATAAAAATAAGCTCAAGTTCGAGCGAACTTGAATGTCACAAGTTCGAGCGAACTGATCAATGGTGTTTTTCAAACATGGTTTTTTCAATTTTTCGGCATGAATCGTTTTTTTAAGCTCTGAACTTTTCAAGGGTTTTACTATTATGGATTTTACGTATTATACTTGAAAATCAGTCTATTTTGTCCGTGAATTGTCCATGAAAAGTTAAAAATAGAAGAAATGAGTAGAAGATGAGATGTTCTATGTCCAATGTCTTCAAATTAGGCCAATCCTGCTCTGATACCACTTGTAGTCCGGTGTACGGATCGTTCTGGTCCTAATTTGGCTAACCTAAGGTAAAGTGCGGAATCCGTTTGCATAGGCGACATTGTAGTCAAGTTCTTTACTGATTAATCACTGTTTCATTAATGTGTAACGTTACAGATCCTGGAAAACTTGGAAGAGTTTCGCCTTCTCTGTGCCAAAATCACTGAATGTTATAAATGAAATCACCAAGGCACCTATTTATACTAACTCAAGTTCGCTGGTGAGAGACTAAGTTCGGGCGAACTTGACCTAGTCAAGTTCGGCCGAACTTGACTTCACACACACCATTACCAGCGTACTTGGCCTATATTTCACTTAAATACGTCTCGTTGCTAACAGATTAAGCTCTAATCACTCAGACTCGAAATATAATGACGTAGGCAAAGACATATGCACCAACAAAATCGTTCTTGTAACCTTTTGATTATAATCATTAATATAAGTTAGATATCTTTCCAAATTTGTGTGTTCATATAATTCCGCTGCAATTCCATCCTATACTATCATTCATGCATAAATAGTTCAGCTAAAGCACACAAGTTCAAACTCCAATCCTAACATTTGGTATCAGAACTTGGTCATATTAAACTTGATTTGACTATCATTTTGATACAAAAAGATCAGCTCACAAAATTGATAAACACCTGTTCGTTTTATCGAAATTCAGAGTTTAAAGTATCAAATTCAAAAAGTTTTTGTACATACTTTGTTTTCACAAAGATCAAAAGGAATAGCACAAAACAATCACAACTCCCATAACACTGGTTATAAAACAAATCTTCGACGATTGTCGGATTAGAATACAATATCTATGTAATATACGTGAAAATGTATCGTAGAAAAACGACTCTTTTGTAAACCGGATTTTTCGCGTAATAAACATAAATGGAATTTTTAATATTAGTTATTATTTAATATTTGTATACTCTAAATTTATAACATTCTTGCACATTACAAGTTGTACTCTCCGCTGCTAATGTTGGACTGTGGTTTTTACAAACTAGGGGCTGGTGTGGGTTGTTTTATAGCTTTGTTCATGTCAGTTGTCTATTATTGTTAGACACGTTTTGTTGTAGTGTTTTAATAACTTTCCCATCTTCATTGAAACCGTCATTTCTTCCTCTTAGATTTCTCTTAGATCTCCCAAGCCTCTCTCTAGTATGACATTTCACCTGAGCTTTGTTGATTATTGTTTTGGGCCATGATGGTGATTCATATCACTTGAGCTTTTCCCCATGATAGTGAATCACAGTTTTTTTCGATGTGAGATATGGAGATGGTGAGATTTGGGATTTAGCTCTTACGTCTATAGTGGCAACTGATGGTGGTTGTGTATGTGTAGTGTTTCCCTAATTGTTGATGTTTTGTGGTTGGCTTCTATGGTCGTTGTTGCATGTGACTTTCGAACGGATATGATTATGCCTTTTTTCCATGGTTGTGGATGTGTTGATCTATGTTACAGTGGATTTGGTGGTCTAATGTAACAATGGTTAACCAGCCGTGATGGTTTCCTGAGTCTTGGAAGGCATTTCTATTAACCTTTGTATGCATTATGTTGTATTTTTTTTCGTTTTACTGTGTTGTACCCACTTCATGCTTAACGACTTGAGATTGGGCGATGATGTATTTTTGGCGTGGCACCTGTGATGTTTGACGTTAAGCACCCAAAATTGCAGCCATGAAAATAGTGTTAGTGCATTATTTTGTGTGTCCGCCACTGTTCGAATAGGCTAGATAGAGTGTGTGTTGAATATTGTATTGTTGAGTGAGAGATTCGACACATGACAATTTGGAGAGGACGATGACTCATTCTTACGGATGAGGACTCATCCGCACGGAAGAGTGTTCATCCGCACGGATGAAAGACTCCTCCGCACGGACGAGTGGTCTGTCCCCAAATCACTCCCTCGTGTCTATAAATATGAGTGCATGTGTTCATAGTTGTTAAGTTTTGGAAAGTTTAGGGGAAAGGATGCAGAGACCACAGATTTCTCTCCAGCTTGTAAAATGATGTATGCTCTTTCGGTATGAATGGAATCCTTCTACTTCGGCTTCTTCTTAATAAATTTCTACCGAATTAGCTTTATCCAATCCAAACTTCCGTCTAAATCTGGGGATTCGAAACTTTCAAATAGAATCTAAACGTAAAATCTTTAGATTGAACAGAGAGAAGAGGATTGTTATGAGGGAAAGATTGATGGATGTGTTCATGAAGAAGGTATGCCGGATTAGTAGTTTTATTTTTAGGGTTTCTGAGCTATTGGGGTTAGACTAATAGGAAAAAGGAAAATTTGTTGAATGATGGTTGTTTATTTTTCAAAAGGGAATTAGGGTTTCCTTTTAGTGTAAAAGAAAAGAAGGAATACCATGATGGGATTATCTTAGCAAATGATGGAATAAATATTTGGGGTAGTTGAATTCTCAAACCCAGATCAAATTAATCTTGGTTCGGCAAGAAGGATGAGGTTGTGTCGGAAAATAAGCAGATTGATTTTTTTTCTTTCTTGGTGTTGGGTTGTGGTGAATCGCCAAGATTTGGCGTCCCACAAATGATAACTAAATGGTAGCTTTGACTCCTCTTCTACACAAGACTCATATTTTCTTTTAATTTGTTTCATCAGTAGCACCTTTTGACTAGCGAAACAATAACCAAATGTTGACACAAGTAAAAAAAAACAACTCAGACAACAATCTATAACCCATTCAATAATTATGTTATCAGTTATTGTATACGTTGCGTCTTAATTTGTAAGCCCTAGCCGAATGAGTCGGGTTGCGTCTTAATTTGTAAGGCCCAAGCCGTAACGCTGCGGGGCCACTATCTAGCTGCATTTGTTTTAAACTAAGTAATATAATTATTTAAAACTTTAAAATATTGTTTATATAAGAAAACCTTGTTAGTTCCGTTAAATATTATATAAAAGAAACATTAACTAGGTTTGTTAGTTATAAGACTAGGGGCCAAAGTGTAAATAACTAAAACTTGATATAAAAGAAAACATTAAAAAAGGCGAGGACGGGAGACATGATTCGAACCCGGGTCTCTGCCCGTGCCAAACCACTAAACCACCGCGTCTGTTGTGATATATCATGGACCTGTTTCATATTTATGTTCACCAAAACTCGGACCCAATCCCTTCTTCTTTGCGAGCCAACTTCTAAAATGCGAAATTTGTAACTCATTCACTCATAACACGCCCAATCTTTACCCAAATTACCCTAAACTTGTTCCTAAAGTCTAGGTGTCAATGGAGCAACGTTTTCCTATCATATTTTGTGGGTTAATACCCTATAATTTACTTAATTAAAACCAAATCAAATAACCTTTTAAAGTTTAAAATATCATAACGATTATAAATAAATTCGACCATTATATTCTCTCAAACTTGTTAAAAAGACATCTCCACCATTTACATACAAATCCCCATCCTCAATTCATGCAAACAACCTCTACAACTCGCGAATTTAAGCATGAATGTTTCTAGGGCTTGTAACTTCAAGTCTCAATTGTAAAGCAAATCACATAATTCCAAAGCCTAACTTACTTTATTTTTCGAGATCCAAAACCCTTATATCAATTTCTAAGATAGAGGGCATCCAAAATCCGAATTAACTTCTTTATATGTTAGTGTTCGTGAATAATAGAATTGTGGGGCTTTTAATCTTATATTAGTGTTTTGATGAAATTGAAGGTTGTTTATTGTTCTTTATCATGTTAGATTAGTTTTGGCAATTTTTAAGAATTTTTAATCATGTTATGGTTTTATTTTATATTTTAATCGTGTTATAATAATCTAAGAACGTTATAAAATATGTAAAACATCAAAATAGAACTTCAAAAATATTATTATGAATCTTTCAGAAAATTATATTAAATATGAAGATTTAGTAATAAATTCAATGTTAAATGATAAACTGTTTGGTAACTAAAAGATTAAATTAAGTTATGAATAATTACGTCTTATCTAAACAAATGGATTTTATATAATATTTGCAAAGTTATATTGTCAAGAAAGCTCCAAACCTTCCAAGAGGTGACGATCTCTGATCTCACTCGAATCTTTCAGGATCTAGGAAATCATTGTGAAACAAGACGTACCCTGCGAATAATAAAATTTAATTATTAATTTTAAGTGTTGAAAGTAATAAAGATAAATTTCATACAAAAGTCCCCAAACCATATGACTTAAATTGTATAGTATATTTATATGATGGTATTTTCATTATTGTATAAATTTTAAGATGACTCATATCTCTTAAGGTTTCTTTTTCTCATGTGGTATTTTCGCGGATCAAATCTAATGCAAAGAGTAAGTAGATCTTCCCAATCCCTTTTTTACAACTAGATGTTTTGGGATTATCATGTGTCGCTTGTTTCGCTTATCTCATATTATTTCAAATATCAAATACATGCAAACTCAATGTGTAATTATATGTTTTTATATTTGTTATTTAATTGTTTGCCGTTTTGTGTCACTTATCATCACACACGTGGATCCATTGACTAACCAATTCCCCATTACGTGGGTTGTAGCTTGGTATCGCCACAACATTTAGATTCCTCTTTGGGGCTTGAATTTCGCATTATCATATTGGTTGGTATGTAGTTATTTATTTTTTATGTTCATTTATTTCGATCACCTTATTACCATTGAATTGCATGTTAAAAGTTTTAAAATGATTAATCTACAATTGTTTTATTTAAAATATAAGATTTCCTCACCAACTTATGTTGACCCAAACTAGTTTTACACATGATACAAGTGATGAGGTTTCAAGTGACGAGGATGAAGACACTTAGGAGTTTGCCTTAGAAAATAATCCAGATATTTATTTTTATGTTTCATGTTTTGAATATTGTTTGGTTGATTTGGATAATTATTTGCTTATGTGACATTTATTTAATTTTAAGCAAGAATAAATATTAAATTTTAATAGTTGTCATGAGCTGTGAACAATCATCATGCCTCGATTAAATCCGTTACGGGTTGAGGTGTGACAATCTAGCAACGTCAAATGGGTAATTTGCTAGCTCAACAGAACATTGGATATTGGAGATCCGTTACATTCAGAGCATATGTTCCAATGTTATCAAGTGCCAAAGAAACCAGAAAAAGACTTTGAGTAGGATTTTTGAAAGTTTGAGATAGATTCAAAAGCATTTAGTATTATTGCTACAGCTCGACCAAATGAAATCTAGGTTGACCTATTACATTGTAATAGTAAAAAGTGTGGGATGCCTTAAAGGAAGAATTCGGTAAAATAGAGGATATATTAAAGACACTTATAAAACTCTCAACTATCAGGATTAGATCACCAGTCACGAGGAAAATAAACTCAATGAAAAATTGACCGATGATGAAGATCTGACTGTGGACATTGAGGGAGTAGTTAATCAACTACATACACTTGTTTGTAAGAAGGTCGATGAAGAAAGTGCAAAAAATCATGATTCCCTGGAATTCTACTAAATGTGATTGTGCATTAATGGCTGCCACCAAAGAAACCTCTACATGCCTAGAAAGCCTATGATATGTGGACAGTGGTGGTTCTAGACATATGACAGGGTGCTAAGACATATCACAAACTTCTCTGCATATATATTTTTTGGCAACAAATAAAAGGTAAAGTGTTGGGTTCAAGAACAGTCCAAGCTATTAAGCTGAAATTTGAAAATGTCAATCTTATTGATAATCTAAAATCAATCTACATAGTGTTTCTCAAATGAGTGACAAAGGCTATGACTCATTTTTTACCAAGAAAACTTATAAAATTGTTAGACCATAATTAGTAAAAAAGATTGACAAAATTATAGCTAACATCACTACACAACATGTTTCTCATAGAAGTGGCAATGTTTATGTAGTGGACATGTTGAAATATAACACTATGTAAAATGTATGTCTATTTTCTGTTGCTTCAACAAAAAAAAAACAGAATTATGGCATAGGAGGTTGGGACATGTTAATTTAGGTGTTGTTTTTTAAGAGGTAAATGTCAGCAGTCTGCGGACCACATTTGCAGACATTTTTAGAAGAAATGGTGGACCAAACCTCTTAGTCTTCAAGAAGAAGGTTGTTTGTTTTTTAACATATGTAGACTTTTTGAAATAAACTTGTGTTGGTGTACGGACGATAGTGGTGGGTGGTGGTGGTACTGGATGGTAGTGGTGGGTGGTGGACGTGGACAGTGGGTGGTGGTGGTGGGTGATGGTTGTGGTAGATGGTGGTGCTAATGGACAGTGGTGGGTGGTGGAGGTGGTGGTGGTGATGGACGGGCCAAGTCTGCACCAAGAAGTGCTCATGCAGACGTTTTTTTAATGAAATGTCTTCAGGAAAACAACATTCTGCAGATGGCAATGTCTACGTGTGGTCTGCACGGCACAAACAAGAGAGGTTGCACATATTTTTTTTTGGAAAAACAAACACCACCTTACAAACCATTAACACTCTTTCAAAGAAAAATCTTGTCAAAGATCTGCCAACAAAAGAATTCAAATGCGATGAACATTGCATTTCCTGTTTAAAAGGAAAGTAACATACAGGTTCACACAAATTCATTGATGAGTCTAAAACTTCCCGGTATTTGCAAATGCTACACATGGATTTGCTTGGCCCAGTAAAAATCACGAGTTTAAGGAAAAAAAGATATTGTCTTGTTGTAGTTGATGATTTTTCTAGTATACATGGTCTTACACTCCGAAGATGAGACTGCGAGTATTTTAAAACATTTTTTCACAAAAGTTGAAAACAATATGACTTGTCAGTAAAAATCTATAGGAGTGATAATGTAATAGAGTTTAGGAATCAGGAGTTAGAGGTGTTCTGTGTGTCAAAAGGGATAGTGAGACAGTTTAGTAGAACACTTGATAAATGGGGTATTTGAAAGGAAAAATAGAACTCTAATTGAGCAAGTACTATGCTACCAGATTCTGGTTTTCCTTCGTCCTTCTGGGTAGAAGCCATTACTACTGCATGCTATGTTAAAAACAGAGTTTTAATTAATCCTAGGCATAAAAGACTCTCTATAAAGTTCAGTTTAATATCAAACCACTGATCTCATTTTTGAAGATTTTTGGCTTCCATGCTTTATATTCAAACTTAAAGATTCACTATAAATTTGCAGACAAAATATACTGTGGTTATTTCTTGGGATATTCTACACCAAGGGCTATAAAGTTTTTAACCCATGAACCATGACATGGACATTGAATGTAAAGTTCAATAAACTTTCTTCCCTAAAAATCCATGCCAACCCTGTATAATTTTTTGACCTTGAAAAATTCAAATTTGAAGATGTTACTACTAAACCGTTTGATGATACAGGAAAGTTAAAAGTTGTTCAACAGGATTACAAATTTACATTGTGGTTCCTTCACAATATAAAGTCACTTCTGATCCACAAAGTTCATCAACTTAAAATTTCTATATTTCTATTAGACAACATCAAATGTAACCACTGTTGATCAAAGTCAACTCATAACCACTGATTAGACATGGTCAAACTACCAATTCAGTCCTACATCATAGCATCAGTTGGACAATCCCACCATCTCTATTTCAAACCATTATTGACCATAATACAATGGTAATAGTTACATTTCGTCTGATAACTCCCATTTATGCCCTTCACCTCAAAATTCCATCAGACCATACACCGATGCGGTACTATGCTCATCCTTAACTGTTATTCCATTTAAACATCATAAAATCTTCTACTACAATCCAAAGGTCATGGAAAATACTTGAACAATCTTAAAGAAAAGCATGGCTATGGTAGATGGATTGTAGACTTACAAGAAGAAGAAAAGACAATCCTTGTTAACTCTATGCCTGAAACGACTCATGTGTTTAGAACAGCCAAAGAAATAGGTACTGGAACCTGCATAGTTGCAATGGATGAACTACCAAAGGAAGATCCACATGATCTGCTACATCAATGAGTGGCACATCAAGGGGTAATAGTCCTTCTAGGCTAGATTCACCTCCACCCACAAAGTCTTAGACTTGCCTCAAATCCTCCATAACCTAGGGATTGTGAGATGGAAAGCAATAAAAGACTCAAATGATGTGGAGATATTTAGAGAATATGGCTCTAGAATCTAGGTGGATGGGTATGATTTCTAAAGTCTTAGCCTAGATGACATTAAAGTCATTGCTGATCTTGAAATAGAAAAGGATGAAGATGATGTTCAAGCAATAAGTCTGGAGATTGGCATCAAGGAGTGATCAAGGAAAGATTGTTGGACATCAACAAATAAGAGAATAAAAGATATGCCTTAATAAGTGTGATTTTGGCGTAAGCAGATTTAGGGGGAGATTGTTGGGTTATTTAAGATCTATGGTGATGAATGTGACACCTGTGTATTTTAATCCTTGTACTATTACGAACAACTTTGTATTTAATGAAACATGGTGTTTTACTTCCAATATTTTTTTAATTACTTATGGCATTTGCACGTTTTCAATCCTTGTCCAATTTCAAACTCTCAAACCTTTCTGGAAGTAAAATCATAAACTGCTACATAACGTAATCGTTTGACGTGACATATACTCGAATCAATGCATGAGCTAAAATACCAAAATACCCTTTACATAACTTAGAAATAAGTTCTGAAGGGATCGGTATAGCAAAAACATGTTTATTTGAACTTAAGAACTATTTACGACAAAACTGTGAAAAGAACGTTGGTGACCGCCCGGGCGAATATTAAAAATCCTAATAATATTATGTTATGATTAAAATGTTATTTTTAATCATATTCATGAGGAAAAATTATTTAAGACTCTTAAAAACTCTATTTTTCGAGTTTAAGCCCGTACTGCGCAACACAGCGCGTATACTGCAAAATACAGACAACGCAGCCAGTCTAGGCAATTAATATATATTTCAGTAATATTATGGTGAGTTTATTTTTATAGTATGATAAAAATAATTGTAAACGCCATAAAACGCAAATAAAACGCGAGATAAAATACCAGGTAGCCCGTTAAATACCTGTTTTTACCAATTATATATTACATATATGTATGTATGCATATGTATGTATGTGATGTCGTGTGTATATGAGAGAGAGAGGCCACCTCTCACACATGCATGCCACTTGTTGAATTGCATGCAATCTTCCAAGATCTTCAAATCTTACAAATTCCAACATAATCTTCCAAATCCAAGGCAAATGATAATCAAAACCAACTCTCCCTTTCTCTCTAAAAAGCTTCGGCCGAACACCCCCCCTAAACTCTACCATTTTTGAATTTCAAATTATATTCTTGAAAATTCATAACCATTCAAGCTCATTTGAAGTCCATTTGAAGGTATAAAATTAATTTTGAAATCGTTGTTCTTGATTTTTGGTGATTTTAATGATGGTGGAAGTTTCTCAAGGTTCTTAGATGATTCAAAAACTCGAAACTAAAAAGAATTGGGTTTTTACACAAAATAAAAATGGAAATATATATGTGTGTATGTATGACCGTATATATATATAGGGTAGGGATCCTAAGAGAAGTCCACCCTATTTGAGAAACTTGAGAAGCATTCTTGACCACACATTTCACTAAGCTTTTCGTAATATGCACATACGTATAGTTTAAATTTGACTATATACATATATGTGTATTGAATTATACACATATGTATATAGTCAATTTTAAACTATACATATGTGTATATTACAAAAAAGCTTTGGGAAAATGTGTGGTCCAAAATGCTTCTCAAGTTTCTCAATTAGTCTAGTGCTTCTCACATCGATTCTAACTCTATCTCTCTTTCTCTCTCTCTCTCTCTATATATATATATATATATATGTACATGTATTTGGTATTAAGTTTGATTTTTGATAGATACTTGTTTGTGATGATTGCTTGAACGATTTAAGTAACATGCACATGAAATTTTTATGAACTATGTGATGAAAGTAACTTAGAATTTCTTGAAATAATATTTGTTATATGAATAAGTAAATGGCCTAAAAGTACTAGGGGTGTTTGAGAAGTTTTAAGTTGTTGCATGTTCTTGAATGATAGTTAAAATGCAAATGTTTGATGATTTGTGCATGATATGATGAATGTTCATTCAAATCAGTAAGTAAACATGAAAATAAAGTTATATGATATGATTTGAAGTTACAAAAATTATGACATAACTTGGTGGCTTTGCATGTTGTACTATGGGCTTAAAAAGTAGTAAGCCGGGTGACATTTACATAATTTTTGCTATTTATGAGACCTGCATATATATGATTAAAATTGTTGTTTTTATCAGTAGATAATATGTGTTATGTTAAAATATCAAGTCATGATGATTTCGGATAGTTACGGTAAAGTTCGGTACGGAACTATGCGAAAAAAAGGGTAAAAATCGGCTTTTTAAGTGATTTTTATAAAATTGTTTTAGATCAGTAAATAAACTGATATTTTATATAAATTAATTATTATAACTTATATTAAGTATCTTTGGTGTTTGGTTGATTAATCGTGACTTCCGACGCCCGAAAACGATACCGAAAACGCTAAATACGCATATTTCAATGTACACAAACACGGATTGTTCAAGAGTGAACTTGGTATATTATGGTGTGATATGTGATTATGAGAATATGTTATGTGATATGCTAGGTGATAACATGATAGTAGGAGTTTAAACTATGCATGTACACTTGTGCGGTTAAAACGGTGAATTTCATGTTATATGTGTAACTTGTTTGTCGAACATGAAAATGATACATAGGTTAACTTAATAAGTTATTTCATATATGAATGCTTTAAAAATGATAATATATATAAGTTAACAAAATACGTGTATTACGATATTTGTTTAAATGTTCACATTTCTGTATATATATTATGACGCGCAAATCGAGATATGTTGCTTATAAACGGGTGTGATAACGGATATAACATATTGAGGGTCACCACTAAAATCATTCAAGTCGTGAAAATCTTAATATATATGAACACATATATATAAATACGCCAACATAATCAAAACAAAGACTTTTCGAGAAAATATCAAAGTTATGTGAAAATTCTAAGTATTGGAGAAACTTAGGTATTTTGTGAATTTTGTTTATTAAATCGTTCTTTCTTAATTTAGGATGAATAAACAATTTGAGTGATTGTGTTAACACATAAAGACACACCCAAAGGTGAGTACATAGTCCCCTCTTTTACTTTTTCAAATATTTTGGGGTGAAGCATATGTGCATAACTTTACTTTCCGTTTTCATGAAATTATACATGTTTTGTTACATAGTACATATAATACATTATTTCAAAAACAAAAATAAAAACATTTTTACTAGGCATAGTGACTAGTATGCCTAGTTTATAGTTTTCAAACATTTTCATGACATGCTTACATTGAAAATGACATTTGGTATGTTTAACGGGACAATAATACATTCATTAACAGTGATCACGCCGACCGGTAGTATGTAATGGTACCATATGACTTGACAAATCCCGTTTCCGCTTCCGAAGCTTGTTTGGAAGTGTTAGGGAATGACAGAATCCGATTACATTTTTGATAAGCCTTGATCCTGATAAGGGTTTATCCGACAGTCTCAAGGCTTGAATGTATACGATAAACAAATCTGATAAATGTTCATATCGATAAAAGCAATGGTTTTCAAAATATAACTTTTGATCCAAACATTTGTTTATTCAAGGACCTTTTTTTGTACAAGAAAATTGAATATACAGGGCATTATGCATTTGGTTTGAGTAAAGACTTTTTACTTGCCATACAAGACATGGTTTATACATGACATTTGACATTGGTTTAAACAAGACATTATTTGATGGTTATTGATAAGTGATTTGAATAACGAGACGTGTGTAATATGATAAAGGCATGGTGGATATGCCGCTGGTAGTTCCTATATATAAATGCTTTTATTATATTACATATCGTGGCGTTATCTAAACCACTTTAACAAGGACAAGACATGACATTTTTATACATATTATTTTCATTTGGTTATTTACTTAACCATACATCATTCTTTTATCTTCTGATTTTCATAGTGATTTCACTTGATTTCATAAAAGGAAACATCTATAAGGTTCATGACTACTTTTCGAAAACATTTCCTTTAACTTTCAAAGTCATGAAACTTCGACACTAAACCTATGTTACTCACAGGCATTTTTATGCTGACGTATTTATTTTCACATATGTTTCAGGAGCGAATGTCTGATTTGAGCGAGCTTCATTTGGGGCGACTTGGGCCTTAGAAAGCTAAAATCAAGAAAGTTATTATCTTTTATGCTATGTTTTGTTTGAATCAAGATAATGTAATAAATTTAGTTATTGTAAAACTAACTCTAAGTATCATGTGTTTTGAAACAATAATTCTGCCACACGACTCCCCGACGTTTCCTCCGTAGTTTGTTGCTTTACGCGGTCGGGGTGTGACAGAAAGATTGATATCAGAGCTCATGGTTATAGGGCATTAGGTTATTAGTAATCTTTGACCTAGACTATAACCTTTCTAGGACGTTAACACAAGTTATCTTGTGTTTAGATTCTTAAAGCAATACCATCACCAAAACAAGTACACAAATTTAGGTGATTAACAAAACAAATACACAAATTTCAGATCCGTTTTGAAAATCAATCATCTATCCTTAAATGATTTGTTTTTAGGCTTTATGCCTTTAAAGTTTTCAAATCTCGTCAAAGTTTGGGTCTTAATAATGTGAACACGTGCACTCTGGAAGGGTGGGTGCCTGTACCGTGAGTTTTCTGTCTAAGGCTAGAGTGTTCGTACAAATCCACATTATCGGACCAGGCACTCTTACCTGGGAACTCTTGGGTGAGTGTCCACTTATAGGCTAAAGCATATCTTCGTGATACACTATAAAAACCCAATTACTTTGATTAGTCAATGGTGTCGTTTGTTTGCTTTTAGTAACGAACAAATGACCACCTTCCTTATGTCTTGGAGATATTTTCAATACTCCTTTTGATTTATCCAACGCCAATCTCACACATTTCCTTGTGTTCCTTTTCTTATAGAATGCCTCCTCGACGTGATCAAACTCAAGATGCCGCTATGGTAGCCATGATCGCTCGGCAAATCGCTGTTGTACTTCCGAACCTAGTAACCCAGTTAAACCAAGCCAACAACAACAACAATAACAACGCACCTGTTGCGTGCAACTTTAAGACATTCAATTCGGCTAAACCGCTTTAATTTTCTGGGTCTGAAGGAGCTTCTGGGCTCCTACAGTGGTTCGAGAGTCTCGAAAGCACGTTTCGTCATGTTCAATGCCCGAATGAGCGAAAGGTTGAGTTTGTGTCCAGTGTATTTCAGAAGAGGGCACTTACATGGTGGAATGGTGTGATGAGAGACAGGGGTGCCGATGTGGCAATGGCTCAAACATGGGAATGCTTCGCGCTCTTATGATGAAGAGGTTTTATCCTCATCATGAACTACGGGCACTGGAAAACGAATTCCACGATCTTAAGCAAGATACTGGAGAGCATCATGCTTATACGGACCGATACGAAGAACTGAGCATGCTGTGTCCCACCATGGTCACGCCTCTGACAAGGCGATTGAGAAGTACATAGATGGTCTTCCTGATCCTGTTCAGGATATTGTCACCGGCAGCAACCCTACCACTGTTAGACAAGTCATTGAGCTATCTGCGACCTTGACTGAGTCTCAAGTCAAGAAGGGTAAACTCCACCGTAAGGGTGACAAGAAATCATCTGCCAAGACTGAGAAACAGAAGGGAAAGAAGGCTGAAACCTCAAAGAAGTCTAGGAAACGCAAGGCTTCCAGGAACTTTGCTATTGTTGTACAGACCAATCAAGCTGCTCCTACCCAGCCAGCACAGCCACCCGCCAAGAAACAGTATGTTGGTACTGTACCTCTATGTAATAAGTGCAGTTGTCATCATCAACCACATTTTCAGTGTCGTCTTTGCACCAGCTGTGGAAGATTTGGCCATTTGGCTAACACATGTCGCTCTCCTCCTGCTCCGAATCAAGTGGTTCAAAACCCTGCCCAGCATCCCGCAAATCCTGCACGGACCTCCCTTTCCACCTGGGTCTTGCTACAATTGTGGGGATCTGACTCACTACAGGAACAATTGCCCGAAGTTGGCTAATGTGAACCCGGCTCGTGGACGAGCATACAATATCAATGCCAACAAAGCGCGTGCCGACAATGAAGTGGTTAACGATACGTTCTATGTTAACAACCAACTTGCTTCTATTCTTTTTTGATTCGGGTGCCGACAAGAGTTTTGTATCCCTAGCCTTTGACCTTTACTTGCAAAGCCTAGAACAAAATTAGGAAAGCCTTTGTTCTCGATTCTATCATTCGAAATTGCCAGTTGAACCTCAATAATCACCTTTTTCCCATTGATCTCACGCTCAATGCAACTTGGGAGTTTTGACGTTATAGTAGGAATGGATTGGTTGACCAAATACCGTGCATAGGTGGTTTGTTTTGACAAGATTGCTCATGTGCCGCTTTCGACTGGTGAAACCTTAGAGGTTCGTGGAGAAAGGCCCACTAGTAGCCTTAAATTGATGACAAGCACCCAAGCACAAAGATACCTATGAAAGAATTACGTGGCTTTCTTGGTACGTGTCGTAGAGGAGAAAGACAAGGGTAAGACTTTCCAAGACATCCCCGTTGTTCGGGATTATCCTGAGGTGTTTCTGAAGAGTTACCTGGCTTACCCCCAGCACGTCAAATTAAGTTTCGTATTGACCTTGTACCTGGTGCCAACCCGATTGCCAAATCTCCGTACCGTCTTGCATCGTCTGAGATACAAGAGTTCTCGAATCAGCTGCAGGAGTTATCTGACAAAGGATTTATTCATCTGAGCTTTTCACCTTGGGGCGCACCTGTTCTATTTGTAAAGAAGAAGGATGGATCTTTCCGAATGTGTATTGATTATCGTGAGCTCAATAAACTCACTATCAAAAATCGATATCCCCTACATCGCGTTGATGATCTATTTGATCAGCTTCAGGTGCTACCTGCTTTTCGAAGATCGATCTACGTTCTGGGTATCATTAGCTTCGTGTACTCGAAGAAGATATTCCAAGACTGCCTTTCGCACACGATACGTCCACTATGAGTTCACTGTTATGCCTTTCGGTTTAACGAATGCTCCTGTCGTCTTCATGGACTTGATGAATAGGGTTTGTAAGCCTTATTGGACAAGTTCATCATCTTCTTCATTGATGACATTTTGATTTATTCAAAGACACGAGCAGACCACGAGCAACATCTTCGTCTAACAATGGAACTCCTAAAGAGGAACAACTTTTCGCTAAATTCTCCAAGTGTGAATTTTGGCTTAAGGAAGTTCAATTTTTAGGACACATTGTCAATGAACAAGGTATACATGTAGATCCCGCCATAATCAGTGCGATTAAGGAATGGGATACACCTACTACTCCTACTGAGGTTCGTTCATTTTTGGTCTTGCAGGTTATTGCCGCCGCTTTATTGCAAACTTCTCCAAGATTTTGATTCCTCTCACAGCCTTAACTCAAAAGAACAAACCTTTTGAGTGGGGACCTAAACAAGAAGAAGCTTTTCAGACCTTGAAACAAAAACTCTGTGATGCTCCTGTGTTATCTTTACCTGAGGGAAACAGTGACTTTGTCGTATATTGTGACGCATCAAACTTAGGCCTTGGTTGTGTTCTCATGCAAAGAAACAAAGTCATAGCCTACACGTCAAGACAGTTGAAGATCCACGAAAAGAACTACACAACTCATGATCTTGAGTTAGGCGCTGTGGGTTTTGCTCTCAAGATTTGGAGACACTACCTTTACAGAACAAAATGTGTGTTTTTCACTGACCACAAAAGTCTCCAACACATCTTTGACCAGAAAACACATCTTCGACCAGAAAGAACTAAACATGAGGCAAAGGCGTTGGGTTGAACTTCTAAACGACTACGACTGCGAGATTCGCTACCATCCTGGCAAGGCAATTTTCCTAGCCGATGCGCTAAGTCGAAAAGAACGCGTGAAGCTTCATTGTGTTCAAGTTCGATTGATATTCAAGCTCGCATCTCTCAAGCTCACGTACATGTGTAACCCAAGGCTTGTGAAAAATGAACTGCCACTTAATCTCGAGCTTCAACTTGAAATGAAAGACGAAGGGTACTCTATTTCAAGAACGTTTATGGGTTCCAATTCAAGACAATCTCCGCACCTTATTGATGGATGGAGCTCATAAGTCTCATATTCCATTCATCCTGGTGCAGACAAAATGTATAAGGATCTTCGAACCCAGTATTGGTGCCGGGAATGAAGAAAGACATTGCCTTATACGTATCCAAATGCCTTACTTGTCTCAAGGTCAAGGCGGAACATCAACACCCCTGTGGATTATTGGGAACAACCCAGAGATACCGGTTTGGAAATGGGAAAACATTGCCATGGATCTCATTACCAAATTATCGCGCACTCCTAGAGGTCACGATGCCATTTGGGTAGTTGTCGATCGTCTGACAAAATCTGCACACTTCTTGCCAATCCGTGAGGATTTATCTGCTGACAAGCTTGCCAAGATCTATGTAGATGAGATTGTATCCCGACATGGTGTTCCTTTGAACATCATATCTGATCGAGATGCTCGATTCTCATCTCACTTTTGGAGAACCATGCAATCTGCTATGGGAACCCAACTCAATTTGAGCACAGCCTATCATCCTCAAACGGATGGACAATATGAAAGAACAATCCAGACACTGGAGGATATGCTTAGAGCTTGTGTGATCGATTTTGGTGGTAGTTGGGATTCGCATCTAGCGTTGATAGAATTCTCCTACAACAATAGTTATCACTCCAGCGTCAACATGGCTCCTTTCGAAGCTTTATACGGTCGAAAATGTCGTTCACCAGTCTGCTGGAATGAGGTTGGTGAAGCTCAGCTCACCGGACCTGAACTCATTCTAGAGACTACAGACAAAGTCAAGAAAATTCGCGACAACCTCTTAATAGCTAGAAGCCGTCAAAAGAGTTATGCGGATAGATGACGCAAGCCTTTGGAATTTCAAGTCGGTGATCACGTCCTTCTCAAGGTATCCCCCTGGAAAGGTGTGGTCAGATTTGGAAAGAAAGGAAAACTTGCACCACGATATGGTGGACCATTCAAGATCGTTGAAAGAATCAGAAAAGTAGCCTACAGACTTGAGCTGCCTCCTGAACTTGGAAATGTTCATCCAACTTTCCACGTGTCCAATCTTAGAAAGTGTTTGGCTGATGAAAACCTCCACATCCCCTTGATGAAATTTGTGTGGATAAAACGATGTACTTCGTCAAGAAACCTGTGGAAATTCTAGACCGTAAGGTCAAGAGACTCAAGCGCAAGCGCATACTGATAGTCAAAGTTCGCTGGGAATCCAAACGTGGCCCAGAGGATCAAATGAAGGCGAAGTATCTACACCTTTTCTCACAAGTTTCCTCTAATTAAATTTCGGAACGAAATTTTCTAAAGTAGGGGAGACTGTGACACCTGTGTATTTTAATCCTTGTACTATTACGAACAACTTTGTATTTAATGAAACATGGTGTTTTAGTTCCAATATTTATTTGTTTAATTACTTATGGCATTTGCACGTTTTCAATCCTTGTCCAATTTCAAACTCTCAAACCTTTGTGGAAGTAAAATCGTAAACTGCTACGTAAACGTAATCGGTTTAACGCGATGTACACTCCGGAATCAATGCATGAGCTAAAACATACCCTAAATACTCTTTACATAACTTGGAAATAAGTTTTGAAGGGATCGGTATAGCAAAAACATGTTTATTCGAACTTAAGAACTATTTGCGACAAAACTGCGAAATGAACGTTGGTGACCGCTCGGATAATATTAAAATCCTAAAAATATTTTGTTATGATTAAAATTTTATTTTTAATCATATTCGTGAGAAAAAATTATTTAAGACGCTTTAAAACTCTATTTTTCGAGTTTAAGCCCTTACTGCAACACAACGCGTATACTGCAAAATACAGACAACGCAGCCACTATAGGCAATTAATATATATTTCAGTAATATTATGGTGATTTTATTTTTACATTATGATAAAAATAATTGTAAACGCCATAAAACGCAAATAAAACGCTAGATAAAATACACGGTAGCCAGTTAAATACCTGTTTTTACCAATTATATATCATATATATATATGTATGATATGCATATGTATGTATGTGATATCGTGTGTATATGAGAGAGAGGCCACCTCTCACACATGCATGTCCTTGTTGAATTGCATGCAATCTTCTAAGATCTTCAAATCTTACAAATTCCAACATAATCTTCTAAATCCAAGGCAAAGGATAATCAAAACCAACTCTCCCTCTCTCTCTAAAACTCTTTGGCCGAACACTCCCCCCTAAATTCTACCATTTTTTAATTTCAAATTATATTCTTGAAGTTCATAACCATTCAAGCTCATCAAATCCATTTGAAGGTATAAAATTAATTTTGAAATCTTTGTTCTTGATTTTGGTGATTTTGACGATGTGGAAGTTTCTCAAGGTTCTTCGATGATTCACAAACTTGAAACTAAAAACAATTGGGTTTTTACACAAAATAAAAATAGAAATATATATGCGTGTATGTATGACCGTATATATATATATGTACATGTATTTGGGATTAAGTTTAGATTTTTGATAGATACTTGTTTGTGATGATTTCTTTAACGATTTAAGTAACATGCACATGAAATTTGTTTGAACTATGTGATGAAAGTAACTTAGAATTTTTTGAAATAATATTTGTTATATGAATAAGTAAATGGCCGAAAAGTACTAGGGGTGTTTGAGAATTTTTAAGTTGTTGCATGTTCTTTAATGATAGTTAAAATGCAAGTGTTTGATGATTTGTGCATGATATGATGAATGTTCATTCAAATCAGTAAGTAAACATGAAAAATAAAGTTATATGATATGCTTTGAAGTTACAAAAATTATGACATAACTTGGTGGCTTTGCATGCTGTACTGTGGGCTTAAAAGTAGTAAATCGGGTGACATTACATGATTTTTGTGCTATTTATAAACCTGCATATATATTGATTAAAATTATTGTCTTTATCAGTAGATAATAGTGTTATGTTAAAATATCAATTCATGATAATTTCGGATAGTTACGATAAAGTTCGTACGAAACTATGCGATACAAACGGTAAAAATCGGCTTTTTAAGTGATTTTTATAAAATTGTTTTAGATCAGTAAGTAAACTGACATTTTTTATATAAAAATAAGTATTATAAATTATATTAAGTATCTTTGGTGTTTGGTTGGTCATACGTGACTTCTGACGCCCAAAACGATACCGAAAACGCTAAATACGCATATTTCAATGTACACAAACATGGATTGTTCAAGAGTGAACTTGGTATATTATGATGTGATATGTGATTATGAGAATATGTTATGTGATATGCTAGGTGATAACATGATAGTAGGAGTTTAAACTATGCATGTACACTTGTGCGGTTAAAACGGTGAATATCACGTTATATGTGTAACTTGTTTGTCGAGCATGAAAATGATACACAGGTTTACTTGATAAGTTATTTCATGTATGAATGCTTTAAAAATGATAATATATATAAGTTAACAAAATATGTGTATTACGATATTTGTTTATATGTTCACATTTATGTATATATATTACGACGTGCAAATCGTAGATATATTGCTTATAAACGGGTGTGATAACGGATATAACATATTGAGGGTCACCACTAAAATCGTTCAATCGTGAAAATATTGATATATATGAACACATATATATAAATACGCCAACATAATTAAAACAAAGACTTTTCGAGAAAATCTCAAAGTTATGTGAAAATTCTAAGTATTGGAGAAACTTAGGTATCTTGTGAGTTTTGATTTATTAAATCGTTCTTACTTAATTTAGGACGCATAAACAATTTGAGGGATTGTGTTAACACATAAAACGCACTCCAAAGGTGAGTACATAGTCCCCTCTTTTACCTTTTTTCAAATGTTTTGGGATGAAGCATATGTGCATAACTTTACTTTTCGTTTTCATGACATTATACATGTTTTGTTACATAGTACATATAATACACTATTTCAAAAACAAAAATAAAAACTTTTTACTTGGAATATTGACTTAGTATGCCTAGTTTATAGTTTTCAAACATTTTCATGACATGCTTACATTGAAAATGACATTTGGTATTGTTTAACGGACAATAATACATTCATTAACAGTGATCACGCCGACCGTAGTATGTAATGGTACCATAGGACTTGACAAATCCGTTCCCGCTTCCGAGCTTGTTTGGAAGTGTTAGGGAATGACAGAATCTGATTACATTTTTGATAAGCCTTGATCCTGATAAGGGTTTATCCGACAATCTCAAGGCTTGAATGTATCAATAAACAAATCTGATAAATGTTCATATCGATAAAAGCAATGGTTTTCAAAATATAACTTTTGATCCAAACATTTGTTCATTCAAGGACCTTGTTTTTGTACAAGAAAATTGAATATACAGGGCATTATGCATTTGGTTTGAGTAAAGACTTTTTACTTGCTATACAAGCCATGGTTTATACATGACATTTGACATTGGTTTAAACAAGACATTATTTGATGGTTATTGATAAGTGATTTGAATAACGAGACGTGTGTAATATGATAAAGGCATGGTGGATATGCTGCTGGTAGTTCCTATATATAAATGCTTTTATTATATTACATATCGTGACGTTATCTAAACCACTTTAACAAGGACAAGACATAACATATTTTATACATATTATTTTCATTTGGTTATTTATTAACCATACATCATTCTTTTATATCATCTGATTTTCATAGTGATTTCACTTGATTTCATAAAAGGAAACATTTTATAAGGTTCATGACTACTTTTTGAAAACATTTCCTTTAACTTTCAAAGTCATGAAACTTCAACACTAAACCTATGTTACTCACAGGCATTTTTATGCTGCATATTTATTTTCACATATGTTTCAGGAGCGAATGTCTGATGTGAGCGAGCTTCACTTAGGGCGACTTGGGCCTTAGAAAGCTAAAATCAAGAAAGTTATTATCTTTTATGCTATGTTTTTGTTTGAATCAAGACAATGTAATAAATTTTAATTATTGTAAAACTAAACTCTAAGTATCATGTGTTGTGAAACAATAATTCTGCCACACGACTCCCAGACGTTTCCGCCGCGGTTTGTTGCTTTACGCGGTTAGGGTGTGGACAATGAAAGCCGAAATCTAAGGGAACCATCTTCCCTGCCTGATGGAACAAGTTGAAGTATAGACAAAAGTCTAGAAGTTTCCCCCTTGAAGGCTTCCCAAACAACTGCCCAAACTACTGGAACATAATTGTTGTGTTACACAATTTGAAGATAAGTACAAAGTGCTCGAATGTAAATGTGTTTGGTCAACTAGCCAACAACCAAGTCAACAAGTCAAAGCTGCAGAAGACTAAGTCAACACAAGTCCAGAAGTACATGATTCCAAAAATGTTGGAACCCTTCCAATAGTTTTGAAAATCTTGTTGTTTTACTTTGTTAGCGATTTCAATTAACATGGTTTTGTCGACTCGCTTGCTGTGGCTCGATGTGGCATTAGCGTGCGATGTTTACAGTTTCATAATGCAGTCGAAATAGGGAGTTACGTTAAAAACTTTAAGTATCAATATCAGATACACTAAATCCCAAAGGTGGATCGAATAAAACTTTAATGGATTTATACACATCATGGGTTTTTGGCAATGGAGTCTTAACTTCCAAAGCTATAGACCGAACGTATCCAGCCTACTATTTAGGTTCGCCACCTATAAGTCTGTAACGTTCCGTATTTTCTGATTTTTTTTCATTTCTTTTGTAAATCGTATTTCAATCCTTTGTAATCAAAGACTGTATCATAGTGGAAACTATATTTTATATCATCCTTGTTTAATCATACTTCCATAATACATAAACAATCATGAATACACGTTTTATATCCAACACTAGATAATACATTAAGTTTATACTTTCTTTGAATGTTAATCATACGTGAATTTTTATTATACATGCATACTTATACCTTAAAACCTTAAAAAATGCTTAACGTTGAAGTTATTGTACCAACTAAGCAACCAAGAAAACCACAAAGCCGGAAACAATATTTTTTTTTTAAATTTTGAAGACCCTTGCGGATCTATAGGTCCCCTTGCGGTCCACAAGGGGCCTATCTGACATTAGAAAGTACGGATTTGGGTGTTTAAGCTAGTTCTCTCCTTCCTAACTCCCAACTACCTTTATTCATATCCAAACCTAATCCCACTTATAAATTCAACACTTCCACACCTCCTAAACACTTCCAAATCACTTCCAAACTCTCTCAAATCATCTAGAAATCCAAGTTGAGGCAAATTGTTCTAGTTCAAAACAGTGAGTTTTGAATTTGTTTCACATTTTTTCTTCTTGTTTTTGTTCTTCTTCTCCTTCCTTGGATAACCTCTAGAAGTGTTACCACATGTTAGGTAAACAAAGATGGTATACCATCATTTTGAGGCCCCAAAGTTAGGATTTTTCTTGACTTTCTTTAAAACTTTCAAACATGTTCATTTTTACTTTGTTTCTTAGAACTCTTGCAAGCTAAACCAAGCCACCAACTAACTCTCATGTTGAATGGCTTGAGTTAAAGCTTTTTTTTTTCAGAAACTTTAAGGTTCATATGCCTTCTTTTAAGTGCTTGAAATTCTCTAAATAATCTTCAAGTCAAAATATGAGCAAAACTACACCAAGTCTCCAACCATATAATGTTGGAAGCACTCGTCTAGTTAAACCCCACTTGGTTACTTAGTAGATTAGATGGATTAGTTGTATATTTCATTTCTTATATTCATGACCATCCGAATCATCAACCAGGTTGGTGATTTGTGCATTGGTGAATTCTTGAGGTTAAAAGGATTTATCCTACCTCTAATGCTTGACATACTGGATAAGTATAGCATATATATATATATAATACATACACCAAAACCACAACTATAATATCAACCAAATAATGGTTGAATATTATGTTAAGTTGCAGAATATACAAAGTCTTGGATTCCTTAGTTCGGATTTCTAATGAGTCATAAGACTCATGAAAAACCCAAACAAATTATAATGTCCAAATAAGTTTCTAAGACGGGATACATTTTTATGTAATTTCATACTTGTAACTTCCGTTTACATTCCAATCCCCAAGTCCAAACACTCACACACCTTTGTTTACCTTCTTAGGGTAACTCCGGTGTTCCATTCTTAAACCACTTACTCACTTTTGTGGAATATCTTCTCTAACCATGAGTTCATACTTGACCATTTTACACTTTAAACACACTATTTGGGTTGCAATATGTATCTGTATTAAAATCACAATTAATATACAATCAATCATATACAAACACCTAATCCTTAAACATGCTTACTTATTATGCTACTTGTTTATTATTGACTTTAAAAGGCCTCGCTTAACATGTATAGCACTATAGGAAGAAACCTAAACTATAAATTTAGGTGGGAGAACCAACAATTATTTTCCTTTTCTGGGCTTTTGTTAAAGAAGGTGTGTTGACTCGCTATGGTCTATAAGGTCATTGGTGTGAGATTCATAAGCCACCAAGATGTCCTTCACTGCGTAGTCAATACAGGGACGACTATCGCCTTCGTCTTCACAGAAGGTTGAGGCATACATGATGGCCTCAATATTGTCTTCTTCTGAATGTGGTTCCATAGAATTGATTTTCGATTCTTTTCCACCTTGATTATCGTTTGATGATATCTTACATTCATCATGATTTTTTTTTCTTTAAGTTTTGGAGAATTCTCTTTTCTATTTGACACAACTCATCCGAAGTTATGTCTTCTAGGAAACAGGGTTGATGGCATTCAGGCAGATGGTAGTTATAATTTTTACCCCCGCCCATCTTAAGGTGATCGTCACAGGAAAACGATGGGTCTATTAGGTAGTGGGGATCAAAATTTAGGATGAGACATTTTAAATATTGATGGAATCCACCACATAATTGGCACCATTCACTATAAGAGTGGCGGGGTAAAAATAATCATTATCATCCATATATGTCAGGCGAGATTTTAACCGTCAAGATCAAACGATTCTGTTTTCTAGATACTTGGGATAGCCACAGCTACGTGTGGGTGTCACACGACCCCGTGCTGCAGACCCGCAAAAGTGTAGAAAAATGACGGAAAAAGAAAAAAAACCTAAAAAGAAAAACAATAAAGAAGATTAAAAATGATTAGTCCATCGATTCTAAAGTTTCTTAAAATCCTTGTGTCCCGGCAGCGGCGCCAAAAACTTGATGTGAGTCGAGTGTGGTATAGTTTTTAGAACTTTTTACTCGTTTATCAAGCTTTAAATTTATAGAACACGAAACAATACAATCACTCTCTACAACACGTTACGGCAAGTGCACCCATCATTTGGAGTAGTAGGGTGATGGTTAAGAAACCTAGGTCGTCCAAGGACACAAGAGCTTTTAATACCGGAATATCGTCAATGTCTAATCTAACCAAAATTGGGAAAAGATGTTAGTTAGTTTAAAAAAAAGAAAAGAAAATAAAAGTAAAATGTTAGTAAAGACAATAAACAGATAGAATCACTTGGTTCCAGCTCCTCCTTTATGTATACTTTGATGATTTCCGCATTTTGGGCTTTTTAAACATTATCTTAGTTATTGTGGCCTGTCCCTTATTTGGGGACAACTCTAGCCTCGGCCATATTGGTCTGAGTTGCAGGGATACAGTCCCGCAAGGATGGATTATTGAAAGATAATTAAATAAGTTATTAATGCAAAATGTGGCATGTCCTCTTTTGGAGGCAACACTACACTCGGCCATATTGAGTCAGTAGGGATACAGTCTCACAAGGCTGGGTTAAAGTTTTAATAGTAGTTTATTTATAAGGGATTCAAGTCGTTCTTACTTCCCCCAATTTGATGTTATCTGCCTCAAGAGAAGTCCTAATAAGCTTGAATCAAGTCCCCGCGTGATCTATACACTGAACGAGGCAAGAAATTTACCCAAACTACCCTTCTAACCCCCTTCCAGGCAGTTAACGCACTTTATATAGACCGTAAAGACACGAATGAGTGAATCAACAAAACAAGAAGAAATGATAGAGTAAAGTTCACTTTCAATATAAAAAATAGTTCTTAAAGTCATTAATACAAAACCCAATAACAATTAGCCAAAGCTTGGAAATCAAAAGTAATACATAAAAGATTTGTTTCACCAAGTGATTAAGAGATTAGCCAAGCATGACCTTTGTTTGACAAAAAACTCTTACAATAAATCTTGGATCACGAGACTACTACGCACACTCTAAAGGTGGATAATTGAGGAAGTGGTGGATGATGGTGTTTGAGTGGTGGTGGAATGGTGGCAAGTAGGAGAGAAGTGGTTTGCCAAGGGATGGGTTGGAAGTGAACTAAGTCCCTCTATTTATAGCTGGAACTGGCCCTTCACACAGCTCCGTGCCCAAGGGGCACGACCCCGTGTCTCTTATTTCTTTGTCTTCATTTATTGATAAATGTCAGATCGTATGCACACATGGTCGTGTGACAGTAGGCACGACCCCGTGGTCAGTTTTGTGGTGTCCACCTTGAGATTCTGCAGTACCGGCTCCATGGAGGCCTGTCTTTATTTCTTTGTTTATTTATTGATAATGTCAGATCGTATGCACACATGGTCTGTGACATAGCCGACCGTGGTCAGTTTTTGGTGTCCCTTGAGATTCTGATATCTGGAGTTGACCACGGCCTCATTTCAGGGACACGCCTCATGTCTCTTGTCTGCTTTGTTTTGTCTTAATTTGCATGGCCTTGGACACATTTGTAGTAGGGCATGGCCCCGTGTCAGGATGGCACGACCCCGTGCTTGTCTTCTGATTTGTTTTTTTGGTCTTGAGATATAGCTTGGAGGGTAGGCATGGTGTGTCAACTCCCCTTTATTGTATTTGTTTTTGTTTTTGCCATTAATTTGTTCCTTTTGTACGTTTAAGCTCTTTTAATTCTGAAAATTAAAGTATACAAAGAAATGCATTTTTCCAACATTAGTACATAAAAAGGATTGATTTTATACCTTGTTTGACATAATCATATGTTGCATTTTGCGCATATCAATTACCCCCACAGTTGAATCTTTGCTTGTCCTCAAGCAAAACTCTTTAATATTGCTTACACCCCCAAATAGAAGAGGTAGAGAAGAAGTTTTGGGTCTTGCTTAGAATGTCGGGTATCCAAGTTCTTTTTATTTTGTTTTTAATTTTTTTAAAATCCTATTCGTCATGATTTATTTATAAAACTTTTTTAAGAAACTTTTTTTAGGCATAACATGTCTCTTAAAATTCCATTAAGCTATATACAATTTTGCACACCTCACAAGTGGTCACTCGACATTCGGCCGAAGATATATAAGTGAAACGCTCCGTCCTAGTGTGGAACTTACTCCTTCCAATGGCTTGTCAAGCAATCAAACCTCCTCCTTTTTGACCTAATCTTTGTAAATATCAAGAGGACTTTAAATGGTAGGTTTTGGCTAGGGGTAGGAATGTTGTTGGGAAAGTGACGACAGGCGTAAAAATGTCAGTTTTCTTTTGAAAAATTATTTATTTGTGACTTTGATACAACAATACAAACTATAAACTTTATGCAAGATTTTTTGAGACTTACTTAATTACTTCAAGCAACTAAGGATTTTTTTTTTGATAGAGTAAATATACACAAGATAAGTAGGTCACGTTTTACATTTATCAAAAGAACCAAATTTTTACTAAAAAGGGGTGTAAAAGTAAAAAGGATTATGGGTGATTGGTGGCTGTTGCAAAATGTATTTTGCGGGTTTTGAAACGAAAGACATAGGTTCAAAGGGGTTAACTAGGGGATTTTTTGTTTTGGTGGGGAGGTAAGAAGAAAAAAATAAGTTTTAAATGAAAAGGGTTATAGTCCTAATAATGCCTGAGCCATTTACTTACTTGATTAGTCGGTAAGAACCGGGAATGCATTGTCTTGGTAAGCTCTAGATTTGTAAGAACCATATGGGCTATCACACAAGAAATGAAAAATGAGCATCTAATAAAGATGTGGTATTGTATGCTCGGTAAAGGCTCAAAACTCACTATTTGCGGGAAGATAGTTAAAAGTGTGAAATGTATATATAGTCAAGTTTTGAAAAGATTGTCATGCGTTTTATAGAATTTTCTTATATGGTTCTTTTTATGACGACGCTATCGGTTGTAAATTCTAAAACAATTTTTTTAGAACTTTGGTTTTCCAACTTAAACCAAGACAAGATAAAGAAATAAAGAAAAATTTTGAAAAAGATTTGGGTGTTTAGCGGTTCCAAGTTGAATTTTGTGTAAGACTTGTTTAGGACAAAAGATTCAAGGTCCCCCCTGATCAAATGTGTAAAGTGGGTTTAAAACAACATTTTTCAGAAACTGGGGAGTAGATACTGGGGCGTGTTAGTGAGGCACGACCATGTGCCTCACTGCCAATGTTTCTGAAATTTTGAAAAACTTACAGAAGGCAGGCACGAGCCCATGCTTCAATGGGCATGACCCCATGTGAGAGGTCAGTGGTGAAATTGTTTCAGCAGTTAAGAAACACGGGGGTGTGCTTACCACACACGACCCGGTGCTGTACTTACTGAAATGAAGATTTTGAGGCGTGAGACTTCTTGTTATGTGCATGGGGCTCCCATTCTTCATTATTTCACCTTGACAAATCATTCCATAAGTTTAAACACCAAATTTCCAACTACATTTCATTAAAATTCCTCCATCGACCAATTACCACTAAGGAAATGAAAACTACAAACTAAAATTAGATCTAATAGATAGTTTATACTCGATTCCTACAAGACAAAATATTTAAAGCTGAATAACTCTCCCTAGATAGCATAATGAAAGAATGACAAAACCCCGAAACTAATTTTCGGATGATATGGCCTTAGAGCTATGTCCAGGTATCCTCCTTTAGATGTTGTTGAGCATTTCCTCAATCTCCTTGGGAGAAAGATGAAGGGCTCATTATCGATGTTCTATTGCGTGGGAGGGGCGACGACCATTGGAACCTTGTGGAAGGTGTCAATGGGAGGTTCCATTAGGACTTCGTCCCACCCTGTTGGGTATATGATCTCTTGGGCTAGGTTCCAATCTTCTTGAGGGAAAATTGGATCTATTAGGGGAACTACTAGGATATTCAACCTTTAATGCAAAAGGTTGATCTCTTGGAAGCTACTCTCAAGTGCCAATGTGAGGTAGTTCACATGGTCAATAAGGACTTCCTCCACGATGTCATTTCATCAATCGATTCCGTAATGCGCAAACATAGAGAACAAGAGTCGATTCGAGTGAAAGTCTCCCCCCTCTCTTGATGTTGCGGGAGTTGGTTGATGAAGTCCCATTTTGTTGGCTTGACATGCTTAGTAAAACAAGACAAACCATTAAAGTTGAACATGTAGAGAGGTTACACAACCTTGTGTCTCTTCAACTGACGTGATTTTCAACCCACGAGTTCCTATTTTAAGTTAAAATCTTAAGTTTTGCAAGAGTTTTGGTTGAAAATCATGTATTTATTCCATTGAATGAAGCTTAAAGCTTCAAGTTTTAATGGAGTTTTGTTAGAGGTTGAAGAAGAATACCATGACCCAAAATGGCAAAGACAAGAAAATTTACGGAAACCATTTTAAAAACATACCTTTTTGGGTATGTGTGAAAAATCAGAGAGAATCCTTGTCTTTGGGGTGAGTCCAAACATTCTGCCCATGTTGACTTTATAGAAAGTGACTGTAACGCCTCGCGTTTTAAATTTTTCTTTAATAATAATAATAATAATAATAATAATAATAATAATAATAATAATATTAATATACTCCTCCACTTTCGCGAGATTTGGGTTTGTAGACGGGTTTCAGACCCTAACGGCCATGTAAAGTATAGGAACTGGGCCTTGTATCCAAACCTACACCTAACCCTACCTA
This sequence comes from Scalesia atractyloides, assembly GCA_947069175.1. NCBI lineage: Eukaryota > Viridiplantae > Streptophyta > Magnoliopsida > Asterales > Asteraceae > Scalesia > Scalesia atractyloides. Next base: position 37,257,537 of record CAMTDV010000025.1, read on the forward strand.
TATAAACATCACTAACACTCCCCTTCCTCATACAAAACCCTAACACACCACACATAATCATCCAGCCGCACCTTCTCTGCGATTTCCGGCGACCGGCGCCGTTTCCGGCGACTCTCCGGCGCGGCCCCTCATTTCTGGCTCCACACCCCCCAAACATCCATTCATCCTCCGTCCCTCCCCGGTTCCCTGGCGAAACCCCACACACCACCACACTCTCTCTCCCTCTCAGCTTGCTCTCTCCCCGTTTCCGGTGCCGGCGAAGCCGGAGGAAACCGGCGAGACCCCCTCCTCTCGACACACCTCCACTCCCACCCTCGGGTCTCCCTCTCTGTGATGGTGTCCCAGCCACCAATCAGGTGGCAGCGCAACATGGACGATGGCAGCGACGGTGGTGGCTTAGCAGTGGTGGTTTAGCGGTAGTGGTATAGCAACGGCGGCAGAGGCCTGCAACGATGGGTGCTCGCAGTCGGTTTGTTCAAGTCGGGTCCGTTTAGTCCGCAGTTGCGGCGATTGCGATCGATTCAGGCGGTGCTTAGCGGCGGCAGCGTGCCGTTTGGGATTCAGGCAGTCTTGGTTCAGCTCAGCTCCGTCATTTCCGTTCTCGGTTCAGGTTAACTTCGACTCGGTTCGAGTGATTCACTCTTTTGTTTCAGTTTTGGGTTTCGGGTGTTATTTGATATGTTTCGATTCAATATTAGGTTGTCTTGTTGTTTAGATCCGTTTCCGAGTCCGGGTTCAGTCATAACAGCCGATCAACTCAGTTTTGGTTACCCGGTCAACTCAGTTAATTGTTGGAAACTCGGGCAAACAGTCAACTGTCAGGTCAACACAAGTTGTGGTATAAATTAACGACTCGAATATTTGTAATGGCGTTTTCATAACTAATTATTGTTTTATCACGTAATCGAACGTTATATAACTTGTAAACACAAATAGATTATGTTAATAAATATTTATATTGTATAGTCGATTCTTGCGTTGTTTATCGTGGTGTTTTGACAATGTATCGACAACTTGCGTTGTCGGATCGTCCTAAAACAAGGGAAACTCTGCCCGAAAGACAAATATATATATTTATTTATTATATCTATCGACGAAAAATATATATTATTCGTTACATCTTTTGACAAAATATATATTGATTTATTAAACCTTTCGACAAAAAAATAAATATATTTAGTATAACTTTCGACAATATATAACTACTTATTTTACTTTCCGACATATATATAATATATATATATATATATATATATATTATATATATTAAACCTCTCGTCGAAGCATAGATATCTAACATGCCTTTCGTCAGAATATAAATAGATACATCTAATATGTTTTTGGTCATAATTTATCATATATAATGTATATTATATATATATATTATATATATATATTAGGGAGAGGATCATGAGAAAACTAGATACAAATGAGAAAACTAGAAAACTAACTCAAAAAGCCAAAAAAAAGCATAAAAACATACATTTTTTTACAATTTTTTTTAAAATCGCTTCATTTTATGTATAAAAAAACTTTTTTTTCAAAAACAAAACCTATATGTGTACTACACATGTGCATTATATGTTTATGTTGCACATGTGCATTATATGCTCTTTTTAAAAATTTTTTATAAAGTTTTTTTATATATATATATAGCGAATTTTAATAAAAAATAAAAAAAATTGATATGTTTTTTTGGCTATTTTAGTTAGTTTTTTGGTTTTCTCATTTAAACTAGTTTTCTCATGATCCATCCCCTATATATATATATATATATATATATATATATATATTATATATATATATATATATATATATATATATATATAAACGCGTTTTTGTCGAAAGACAAGATAACATAGCGAATTCAAATGAATTTTATATCGCAATAAATATAAAGGTATATTATTTTCACTTATTATTTTGACGGCATTTCTATAATACTTTCTACAAATTTAAAGTCGAATTTATTACATAAATCATGTTACATATATATATGTATACATACTGCCAACTCCAATTCAAATCCCTCGTCTCAATTCCGATCACTCATACACTTTCGTTTGTCTTATAAAGTGACCTCGCTGTCTCATCCTCCAACTCCTTAACTCGTCGTGGAATTCCCAAAAGAAGACTTAGCAATTTTGTGAGTACACTCGACCCATTTACCTTTATCACTTTTGGGTTGTAACATGTTTCCGTGCCAAAATACACTATCATAAACTTATGCTTTTACATGCTCAATCCTTATACATGAATACTTGTTAGGCTTAGATACATGCTTGATTATACATGCTTGATCATTAACATAGCTAGCCCAAACTTGACATGTATAGCGCTATAGGAGTAGCACACCACCCGTTAGGGTTATGTTAAGATTATCATACTCAATTTAGTCTTGTCGTTTTCGTGACAAGGGAAGCTCGATCTCGTAAAACTTTTTGTGGAAACTCGGGGTTTGATCTAGTATTGCATGATTAGTATATACTTTGCTTACAATTACCATGTGGATTCGAGTTATACCTTTTATACCTATGCTATGTATTCACCAAACTTGTGTACTCACCCTTGCTTTTGCATTGAACTCGTATTTTAAACATGTTACAGGTTGACGAAGATGATACCATGAAATTGGAGTAGTGTTGATGACTAGATACACACATAGACGTTAGGTTTATAATTGTTGTATCAAATTTTGCCTTGATTATTGTTGTATTTGAATTTCCATGTATTGTACTCAAATATTTTACTTAAGAAATGAAATCCGGTTTAATTAAATATTGTCGCAATTAGTATTTATGAGCAATGAGCAATCTCTTTCGTCCCGCCTTGATGTTTCCGCCATTGGTTAGGGTGTGACAGATTGGTATCAGAGCCATAACTATAGGAAATTAGGTAGAATTGCCATGCTTTCAACCTAGTCTATAGTTTAGCACCACATTCGACCATACGTGATTCACATGCTAATTTCTTGAAACGTCTCTTATGTGTTAAATTCATGAAATGCTTTACGTGCTCATACTCGTTACATTTTTTTCAATCATACGCCTTTCCTAATGCAATTTACTCGATTATACTAAACTCGAAAACACTCGTACTACACAAGTGAGACGACTTCACCAAAATAGGTGTGATATCCACAATTTGGTGAACGGCTCTCATTCCGCTTATTCTTTATTTTTCACGAAGTTACACCATTAAGTTAGGAGTGACATCCACACCTTGATGGAAAACTTCCCATTCAAACTCTAGTGGACTCTTGTCAAGTGTCGAAATAAATTTTGACCCGACGAGTACCAACCACACTTAGGGTACGAAATCGTCAAGTTAGGAGTGAAACCCGCACCTTGACGATGATGTCCCATTTCCCGATTTTCAATCTCGCCAAAGTCTCGATTTTCCGATCAATTTGAGACGTGTAGTAACTGGAAGGGTAAAATGTCGTTAATCGCTTCTCGACGAGAGTGTTTTACCTATAGGCCAAAGCACGATACTCTAATTCGAAAGGATCTTCGATTCACTTTGGAATAGTCGACGTTTCTCTACCCGAAACAATCTAATGCTTTATGAACCTCTCCTTTATGCTATTTCAATTTAATTGCGATATTTTACCTTACATGCTTGTCACCTCTTCTTTTCAAAATTTCATTTTAGATTTATATGAATCATACTAAACCTTTTCATACACTTAAACATTATTTACATGCATGATTTCAAAACGCCACAACTAGACTTATAATGGAGACCCATCGTCGAGATAGGAGTGATTTCCTTACCTTGACGAACAAACTCTGTTTCCTTCCTTCCTTAAAAACGACCTCACCAACAGGTTAGGGGTGATTCCCATACCTCGGTGATCGTTACCGACTTTCTTTCTTGGAAACTTTATATTACAAACCACACGTTCAATTTGCATACCTAAATCTTTTATTAAATTGCCAAATCCTTACTTGGGTGAATTTCAAAATTTTTGTTTTGTCAAACGCATTTATCATCCTGGAATCTATTTCATATAAATCACGTACACAAATACTTGGTCACCACATAAAACGTTTTGTTTCCCCGATTTTCAAAGCTTCACGGAATGCTACCTACCAACTAAATCGACCAAATGAATACCTTGCCCACAAAACTTATTTTTTATAAAATCATCAGAACACGCAAGCGTGACATTATTATACTAAGGACTTTCATTTACGAACAAGGTCAAACATATGTCTTATAGGCGTTATGGAATCGTTTTACTAAAACTTTTCTTTCTCAATTAATAAAACCCTTTTGCTAAAACACTTTTCAACAACCACTAAATCTATTATCTCAAATCTCTCCTCAATGGTCAACGTTTTCACGAGAACCTTCAAATTTTAAATTTCTTACTTTAAAATCCTCTAAAACGATGCAAACTACTGTTTTAAGACCTCATCATTGTAACATCCGTTGAAAAACGGGTTTCCAAAACCAACCCGCTTCGTTTATTAATCGAATATTTCGGTTATAATTTTCATTGCGTATTTAATGTTCATATTAATTTTAAACGATACATAACTAATAAACATTTTTAGAAATTTAAAATATAATTAATAAAAACAAAAAAATATTGAATAAAAAAATAAATACCGCTGCCGGGTTTCGAACCCGGGTCAGCCGGTTCAACAAACACCCAGCATACCACTCCGCCACTTGACTTCTTTGTTATATATCGAAACAAATAATACTTAAGATGAAACCCGAATTCAAACCGGACTTCCAGCACGGTTGAACTCGCAATCACCGGAAAATCCGGCAATCCGCGAGTTTAGCCATTTTCCTTTTGACTATAACGTTATAACCGACGTCTACATCGGTTATAACCGACATCTGACCCTCAATTGTAGTCGTAACCACCGGAGAAAACCTTGACCACGAATCAAGACCAAATTCGGACTCAATTCATACTGATTCTTCCTTATAAATACCTACCCAAACCTCTGGTAACCTTTTCGCTCAAAATCGCACAATCTCTCGAAGCTTTAGCACTCGCCGGAGATTTTCTGTATTCGCCGGACTTTCACCGGAAAAACGCGACTTACTTCAAATCGGTAAATGTCTCGACCCTTTTGTTTGTAACCCACTATTAGACTTATAATAACTTAAATCCTTCAACCAGAATCCGTTCCAGACAACGTTGCCAAGAAATCCTACACTCGCCGGAAAATCTCTGAAAATTTCGAAGTTTCGTTGTGAATCGGTACAATCATCTAAACCCCCTAATATCCTTCATTTAGTACCTTAATTGCACAACTCATTGATCAAAACCGTCGATTGATTCACTCAGACGGAGATCGCCAATCAGAGACGACGCCCCCTTGCCGGAAATCTGAATTAAACACGCTGTTTTGGTACATTCTGTTCTTTAATCTCGTTTACTATACATTTCAACAAATTATAAGTTTTGATAATCAAGTTAAACAAAACAGTCGGAACTCTCTGAACGGGGTGTTTGTAAACGAAGAAGACGAAGTTAGGAATGAGTATAAGTATAATTAAAATCACATAATCAAACGGGTTAGACACACAGTCCAGCGGTGGACTGTGTGTGCAAACAAAACAAACGTCACGAGTTCGAATCTTACAACGTACCGACTTTCAGAATTAAAACCAACCTTTTTTAAAAACTGAATCAGAACAAGCCACAACATGTTTATAAGAGTAATATAAACCGTAAGTTAAACAGATTAGACACACAGCCCAACTGGTTGGGCTGTGCGCATACGAACCGAAGGACCCGAGTTCGACTCCGGGTCCCTGCAAGCGGTTCGGCCATTTTAAATCATTTTAATAGTAACTCAAATAAAATAACAATTAATTAGTATATATATATATAAAATTAAAACAGAGAATATTTCGGGTTAGACACGTAGCTCAGTTGGTAGAGCTGCGTGCACGCGTACGAGAGGTCTCGGGTTCGAACCTCACTCAGCGCACACATTACCCACAGTCCGTCCGGTCAACGGTCAACGGTCAAAAAGTCAAAAAATTTTATTCCTTTTTATTTATTTATTTAATTTAAAAATCAATTAAAAATACTTAAAAATAATATTTTTAAAGTTAGAGAATGTCCTTAAACTCACAAAAAAATAAATCTAAAAATCCATTTATTTACCGAACTATTTCGTTATTATTTTTAGGTTAGTTTTCCTCGTTGATCAAATCCCAAAAACTCGTGTGCATCCAACATCATCAAAAGAACGCACCCAATGTGAGTGAATCTCTACAAATTCCCCGTTTTAATCACATTTTGGGGTGTATCATGTGTCGTACAATTCTGTTATTATATAAATATAAACACTTGTGCATTCATCATATCTATGATCTAATGTGTATCAAATGTGTACAAATTGTTGTGTGAATTATGTTTAGTTTGAATTTATCATTTTCAGTGCAAGCATTTCATTAGGCCCATCAGCTCCCCGTGGGATACGGGTTGAGTACAGGTGCCTCATTCGATCGGCTCCGTTTGATTGAGCCTTGATCTCCAATACATCATCATTTATGTCATTTACTCATCCAATGTGGTTTGTGTTTTGTTATATACATACATTTGCTCACATGTGATTATTGCACAACTTTTCAATATTAAATACAACAAGAACTTAATAACAATGTTTTATCAAGGTTCACTCGCCAACTTTTGTTGACCCAAAATATCCCCCGTTTTACACATGATACAGGTGATCCAGTTGAGGCAAGAAACACATAGGAAGACTTAGAAGAATAAACCAGCTTAAGCTTTCGATTGTTTTACTTAGTTTTATTTTCCTTGTAATTGTATGGATTTGATTTGAACATTTGAGTTGTAATTTGAATTTAATAAATATGAAACGTTTTAGTAAACATCATGAGCTTTGGTGATAACCCAATTATGCCCCAACTCTTATTTCGCTGCGGGTCGGGGTGTGACAGATTGGTATCAGAGCCATGACTATAGGGATATAGGATAGGTTATTAGACCCTTAGAGCCTATACTATAGTTGATTAGAATTTTTAGATTTTGTGCGTTACATACAAAATTCATGATGTTTATATGCTCTATGTTTATTGTTACATTCAATGTTATGCAAGCATGTTCATAAGTACATATTATTATACAATGCTCATCATGAATCATATCCTCATAACATATCATATCCATGAGAGCACACACCACACAATTCCCATGATTTTGCAACGATTTTTGTATTTTTCAAATCACATCAAAGTGAGTTCTCATGACGGGCATGTAGTAACTGGAAGGGTACAAGTACCGGTAGTCGGAACGTCCTGTCTAGGCTTGGCATTCGTTTAAATCCAAAATAAAGGACCAGTTTGCCTACCTGGGGACTAACGATGAGAGTACGAAGGACCTATTAGGCCAAAGCATGCTATACCAAACGTCGTGTGAGCTAACCCCACTTTGAGTTGTCATTGTGTCTACACCTGGACACCCTCCTACCATACATCTCGCAATCATATTTCATGGTTTTCATTCGGGTGATGTGAGTGTTAAACCGCCAATACCAATGTGAATCCTACTAAGCCAATAGTCATGGGGGCCCACATAACTATACAGGCGATGGTATGAGGGACATTGGAGGCCCAAACATGAGCAAACCCAAGACATCCTATGGATGTAGTTGCATTATTGATAATTATGTTATTTTTATTCATTTGACGACACATGACACCTAAAAACTTCTTAAACTCACAATCTTCCTATGTATGTTCCTGTAGATGTCGGCTAGGCAGCTACGTGGAGGTAGAAAATCAGGAAGATCAAACGAACGTTTGGCCACCCAAATTGCAAAACAAATGGCCACAATGCTTCCTGATATCGTAATCCAAGTCCAACAAGCTCTCACCTCGAATCCCATCAACCCTCCCAATCAAGAAGACCAGAACGTCGACAACCCTCCCTCCAAAAAGTGCTCCTACAAACACTTCAAGTCTTGCGATCCCCCAAAATACGAAGGGACCGAAGGTGTCACTGCTCTCCTCCACTGGTTGAAGAAATGGAGAACACCTTCCTCAATTGCGATTGTCTTGAGGATCGCAAGGTACGTTACGCAACTGGGAGACTGTTTGGGGTAGCCCTTACCTGGTGGAACACAGAGAAGGGTAAGAGAGGAATCAAAGATGCAATGGCCTTAACATGGGAAGAGTTAAGGGAGATCATGACTAGAGGCTTCTGTCCAAGAAGCGAAATCAAAAAGTTAGAAGATGAATTCCACACGCTAAAACAAAAGGAAGGAGATCATACTTCCTACAACAAAAGATTTCTTGAGCTGAACCAAATGATCCCCAACTTATTCACCCCAGTGTACCGTTTAGTTGAACACTATATTCGAGGCCTCCCCTCAAAAATTCAAGACTCGGTTCTAAGCACTTTGCCTGCAACACTTGAAGCCGCTATGGAACTAGCTACCGAGCTTACCGAGAATCGCATCCGAAACGGCAAATTTAAGAATGAGAAAAAGAAAGCCCCCATTGAGGCCCAAACTTCAACCCATTCCATCTCCTCTTCAAAGTTTGCTGGAAAGAGGAAACGAAACAGCAAAAATTTTGCTGTCACACACACAAACTCTCCTATCACTGCCGCACCCATCACCCAAGTTGCTCCCTCAACGGCACCCTATAAAAAGCCATACTCCGGCCCATACCCAAAATGCAACCGTTGTCAATACCATCACCTCCCAGAAACTCCTTGCCAACATTGCACCAGCTGTGGCCGTGCGGGTCACACACCCAAACCTGTCGCACGCTTCAGCGAATGAACCGCAATCAACTCTCAACCCAAACCCATCATCAGATAGTGGGTCAAGCCCAACAACCTTTACTCCTACCACCTGCCCAACATATAGCCCAATCCTACTACCCCATGATCAACCTATGCGAGCTTGTTACAACTGTGGAGACCCAAACCACTTCAGGAACACATGTCCCGTTTGGTAAACATCATCCATGCCCAAGCTCAAGCGAATCCGGTAAACCAGGCTAACCAAGCTCCTCCACCTGCTAGAGGAAGAGCTTTCAACATCAACGCCAACCAAGCTAGGGCTGACAACAACGTGGTTAACGGTACGTTTCTCGTCAATGGTAGTTATGCATCCATATTATTCGATACTGGCGCGGATAAGAGTTTTGTGTCCTTAGAATTTGAACCCATCCTCAACCAAACTCGTGATAATCTCGTGGAATCTCTAACGGTGGAAGTTGCTGACGGAAAACCAGTCTCATTAAACTCTATTATACGAGGTTGTACCCTCACTCTAAACGATCACGATTTTCCAGTTGACCTCATTCCTATGAAGTTGGGAAGTTTCGACCTTATAATCGGTATGGACTGGCTCAGCCAACATCACGCTGAAGTTGTATGCCGCGAAAAGTTCATTCGCATTCCTCTTGCAGACGGCCAGACCCTACGAATCTTTGGAGAAACCCCTTCGAAAGGACTCAAATTAATGTCATGTCTTCAAGCCCGAAAATATCTCCGCAAGAACTATGTCGCATTTCTAACTCACGTCGTCAAGAAAGGAAACAAGGAGAAGAAACTCGAAGATATACCGGTAGTGAAAGAATTCCCACAAGTCTTTCCCGACGACATCTCAGGACTTCCTCCCGTGAGAGAAGTCGAATTCCGCATTGATCTTATACCTGGCGCTACACCAGTCGCAAAATCTCCTTATAGGTTAGCCCCATCCGAAATGCAAGAGCTGGCTGGTCAACTGCAAGAGTTGACTGACAAAGGATTCATACGTCCTAGCTCCTCGCCTTGGGGTGCACCTGTTCTTTTCGTAAAGAAGAAAGACGGAACGTTTCGCATGTGTATACACTATAGAGAGCTCAACAAGTTAACGGTTAAGAATCGCTACCCATTACCTCGCATCGATGACCTTCTAGACCAACTTCAAGGCGCCACTTGTTTTTCAAAGATCGACCTTCGTTCTGGTTATCATCAACTCAGAGTACATGAAGAAGACGTTCCAAAGACCGCCTTCCGAACTCGTTATGGTCATTACGAATTCATGGTTATGCCATTTGGTTTAACCAACGCCCCAGCTGTCTTCATGGATCTAATGAATAGAGTCTGCAAACCCTACCTCGACCGCTTTGTTATAGTCTTCATCGACGATATTCTTATCTACTCAAAGTCTAAATCCGATCATGAACGACACCTTCGACTTATCCTTACACTCTTAAGGACTAAAAAGCTGTACGCTAAGTTCTCGAAATGTGAATTCTGGTTAAGGGAAGTACAATTCCTTAGACACGTTGTCAATGACAACGGAATTCATGTTGATCCTTCAAAAATCAAGGCAGTGCAGGAATGGAAAGCGCCACGTACCCCTACCGAAGTAAGATCATTTCTTGGTTTGGCTGGTTACTATCGCCGCTTCATTTCCAATTTCTCCGTATAGCTGTACCACTCACGGCTTTGACTCATAAAGGAAAACCCTTCATATGGGGACCTAAACAAGAAGAAGCCTTCCAAACCCTTAAGCAAAAGCTTTGTGACGCACCTATCCTCACACTTCCTGAAGGTTGCGATGACTTTGTAGTATATTGCGACGCATCAGGGCAAGGGCTAGGCTGTGTATTAATGCAAAGAGGAAAAGTGATAGCCTATGCTTCTAGGCAACTCAAAGTTCATGAGAAGAACTACACCACCCACGACCTGGAACTTGGCGCCGTTGTGTTCGCTCTTAAGATATGGAGACATTACCTCTACGGTACCAAGTGTGAAATATACACTGACCACAAGAGCCTCCAACATATCTTTAACCAAAAGGAGTTGAATATGAGACAACGAAGATGGGTCGAACTTCTTAACGACTACGACAGTGAAATTCGGTATCATCCTAGCAAGGCAAATGTGGTGGCCGATGCACTCAGTCGAAAAGGTTATGCGAACTCCATTCATCTTCTATGTTTGCAAATCATAACCGACATCAAAGATCGTATCCGAGAAGCTCAACATGTTTCAGTAACAGAAAACGACGTACGCGATGAGTTGTCTTGTGGAGCTGAACTTAAGATCGAAACTAAATCCGACGGTATTCTATACTATCTAAATCGCATATGGATTCCCGATCGCGATAACCTTCGTGATTTCCTTATGAATGAGGCCCACAAAACACGGTACTCTGTACACCCAGGAGCCGACAAGATGTATCAAGACCTTCGATACACCTACTGGTGGCCTGGCATGAAAAAGGATATCGCTGTTTTTGTTTCCAAGTGCCTTACATGTTCCAAAGTAAAAGCTGAACATCAAAGACCTTCAGGACTTCTAACCTAACCTGAAATACCTGTATGGAAGTGGGAAAACATAACCATGGACTTCATTACCGGGTTACCTCGCACCTTCAGTGGGTATGACACTATATGGGTAATCATTGATCGTCTTACAAAATTAGCTCACTTCATTCCGATTCGCGAGGATTTCAAGAACGAGAAGTTAGCTCGTATCTATATCAGCGAGATCGTAAGCCGTCATGGTGTACCTTTAAGCATCATTTCAGACCGTGATGGTCGTTTCACTTCACGAACATGGCGAACCGTACAAACCGCCTTGGGTACACGATTAGACCTCAGTACCGCTTTTCATCCTCAAACTGATGGACAATCTGAACGCACCATCCAAACTCTTGAAGATATGCTTCGAGCATGTGTCATAGACTTCAAGGGAAATTGGGACTCTCATCTACCATTAGTTGAATTTTCGTACAACAATAGTTATCACTCAAGTATCGGCATGGCTCCTTTCGAAGCTTTATATGGTCGTAAGTGCCGATCTCCAGTATGTTGGCACGAAATTGGAGAAGCTCAAATCACCGGTCCAGAATTAATTCAAGAAACAACAGACAAGATCCATCAAATTCGAAACAATCTTCTAGGGCACAAAGTCGTCAAAAGAGTTATGCAGACAAACGACGAAAGCCCTTGGAGTTTAACATTGGTGATCAAGTACTTTTAAAAGTATCACCGTGGAAGGGAGTGGTTCGTTTTGGCCAGAAAGGCAAGCTAGCACCACGCTACGTAGGACCTTTCAAGATACTCGAAAGAGTAGGACCTGTAGCATACAAGCTTGACCTACCAGAAGAGCTCAACAGAATTCATCCCACATTCCATGTATCAAACTTGAAGAAGTGCCTCGCCGATGAAAACCTCCATATTCCCCAAGAAGATATTCAGATCGATGAATCTATGCACTTCATTGAAAGACCAGTAGAGATCATGGACTTCGGAGAAAAACGTTTAAGACGGAGTCGTATTCCAATTGTTAGGGTACGCTGGGAGTCGAAACGAGGACCTGAGTTTACTTGGGAATGTGAACACTCAATGCGCGAAAAATACCCGCATCTTTTTCCTGTTACCACTACTACTTAAATTTCGGGACGAAATTTCTAAAAGTAGGGGATACTGTAACATCCGTCGAAAAACGGGTTTCCAAAACCCGCTTCGTTTATTAATCGAATATTTCAGTTACAATTTTCATTGCGTATTTAATGTTCATATTAATTTTAAACGATACATAACTAATAAACATTTTTAGAAATTTAAAACATAATTAATAAAAACAAAAAAATAGTGAATAAAAAAATAAATACCGCTGCCGGGTTTCGAACCCGGGTCAGCCGTTTCAACAAACACCTAGCATACCACTCCGCCACTTGACTTCTTTGTTATTATATCGAAACAAATAATACTTAAGATGAAACCCGAATTCGAACCGGACTTCCAGCGCTGCTGAACTCGCAATCACCGGAAAATCCGGCAATCCGCAAGTTTAGCCATTTTCCTTTTGACTATAACGTTATAACCGACGTCTACATCGGTTATAACCGACATCTGACCCTCAATTGTAGTCGTAACCGCCGGAGAAAACCTTGACCACGAATCAAGACCAAATTCGGACTCAATTCACTACTGATTCTTCCTTATAAATACCTACCCAAACCTCTGGTAACCTTTTCGCTCAAAATCGCACAATCTCTCGAAGCTTTAGCACTCGCCGGAGATTTTCTGTATTCGCCGGACTTTCACCGGAAAACGCGACTTACTTCAAATCGGTAAATGTCTCGACCCTTTTGTTTGTAACCCACTATTAGACTTATAATAACTTAAATCCTTCAACCAAAATCGGTTCAAGACAACGTTGCCAAGAAATCCTACACTCGCCGGAAAATCTCTGAAAATTTCGAAGTTTCGCTGTGAATCGGTACAATCATCTAAACCCTAATATCCTTCGTTTAGTACCTTAATTGCACAACTCATTGATCAAAACCGTCGATTGATTCACTCAGCCGGAGATCGCCAATCAGAGCCGACGCCCCCTTGCCAGAAATCTGAATTAAACACGCTGTTTTGGTACATTCTGTTCTTTAATCTCGTTTACTATTACATTTCAACAAATTATAAGTTTTGATAATCAAGTTAAACAAAACAGTCGGAACTCTCTGAACGGGGTGTTTGTAAACGAAGAAGACGAAGTTAGGAATGAGTATAAGTATAATTAAAATCACATAATCAAACGGGTTAGACACACAGTCCAGCGGTGGACTGTGTGCGCAAACAAAACAAACGTCACGAGTTCGAATCTTACAACGTACCGACTTTCAGAATTAAAACCAACCTTTTTTAAAAACTGAATCATAACAAGCAACAACATGTTTATAAGAGTAATATAAACCGTAAGTTAAACAGATTAGACACACAGCCCAACTGGTTGGGCTGTGCGCATACGAACCGAAGGACCCGAGTTCGACTCCGGGTCCCTGCAAGCGGTTCGGCCATTTTAAATCATTTTAATAGTAACTCAAATAAAATAACAATTAATTAGTATATATATATATAAAATTAAAACAGAGAATATTTCGGGTTAGACACGTAGCTCAGTTGGTAGAGCTGCGTGCACGCGTACGAGAGGTCTCGGGTTCGAACCTCACTCAGCGCACACATTACCCACAGTCCGACCGGTCAACGGTCAAAAAGTCAAAAAAATTTATTCCTTTTTATTTATTTATTTAATTTAAAAATCAATTAAAAATACTTGAAAATAATATTTTTAAAGTTAGAAAATGTCCTTAAACTCACAAAAAAATAAACCTAAAAATCCATTTATTTACCGAACTATTTCGTTATTATTTTTAGGTTAGTTTTCCTCGTTGATCAAATCCCAAAAACTCGTGCGCATCCAACATCATCAAAAGAACGCACCCAATGTGAGTGAATCTCTACAAATTCCCGTTTTAATCACATTTTGGGGTGTATCATGTGTCGTACAATTCTGTTATTATATAAATATAAACACTTGTGCATTCATCATATCTGTGATCTAATGTGTATCAAATGTGTACAAATTGTTGTGTGAATTATGTTTAGTTTGAATTTATCATTTTCAGTGCAAGCATTTCATTAGGCCCATCAGCTCCCCGTGGGATACGGGTTGATTACAGGTGCCTCATTCGATCGGCTCCGTTTGATTGAGCCTTGATCTCACATACATCATCATCATTCATGTTATTAGATCGGCTCCGTTTGATTGAGCCTTGATTTCCAATACATCATCATTTATGTCATTTACTCATCCAATGTGGTTTGTGTTTTGATATATACATACATTTGCTCACATGTGATTATTGCACCACTTTTCAATATTAAATACAACAAGAACTTAATAACAATGTTTTATCAAGGTTCACTCGCCAACTTTTGTTGACCCAAAATATCCCCCGTTTTACACATGATACATGTGATCCAGTTGAGGCAAGAAACACATAGGAAGACTTAGAAGAAAAAACCAGCTTAAGCTTTCGATTGTTTTACTTAGTTTTATTTTCCTTGTAATTGTATGGATTTGATTTGAACATTTGAGTTGTAATTTGAATTTAATAAATATGAAACGTTTTAGTAAACATCATGAGCTTTGGTGATAACCCAATTATGCCCCGACTCTTATTCCGCTGCGGGTCGGGGTGTGACAATCATACCCCTCCCAGAATGTCATCTCAATTTCAAAACACGTGGGCAAGAAAACTTTGTAAGGACCAACCATTTTCGACTTACTTAGATTGATCTAAAACAATGGTAGCACTCCTGTCCTTTACAAAATACGTCACGCATAACCGATAAGTACTTTATATTCTTTTTACATTCACGAACTAGATTCCACATTTTAAGTCAATCTTAAACCTACTTTGAATCGAGAATCTCAACGTTTTGCTCAAACCACTATACATGCATATCCTCGTTCATGATTCAGTCAAAATCACACACGACAGTTTCATTTATATCATTTGTTTTACATACTTAGACTTCTCAATTATTTTACATGATTAAAATTCATTATACTTAATTCATGTCATGCACACATGCCTCAAATCATTTTAGTCAAACAACCTCCTTTTGCAAACCTAACTACTCGTTGCTCTAAACTTCATGCCTTCCCTCACGTATCCAGAACTCCAAGTCTTGATCGTTAACCCTCATTCTTTAGCCAATTCCCTTTCAAGTCTTCCTATTAAATAAAATTTGGGACGAAATTTCCTAAAGGAGGGGAGACTGTAACGCCTCGCGTTTTAAATTTTTCTTTAGTAATAATAATAATAATAATAATAATAATAATACTCCACATGTAAAGAAATAAAAAATTTTAAAAAATGAGCAGGCGCATACTAAAGATCTAGACGTTTAAACTTAAAATGAAATGTCTTATCACACATACACAT
>CAMTDV010000025.1:37273382-37682446 GCA_947069175.1 Scalesia atractyloides
CAAGCTCTCGTCCAATGATCTTGAAACCGCCTTTTCAAATAAAATAAAACATAGAAACCTTGTTATATATCATAATTACCGATTTAAGCGAAATATCAACATTGCGTACCTCGATTCTGAACGTTAGCATCGCCTTCTCTGATGATAACGCCTCGACCTAATGTCAAAATATGTATTTAATATGTTGGAATGCAAGTATTCAATATAAGAGCAGTGGATGAGGATGACCTGGGCTTGTTTCTGAATCAAATGATCTGTCAGCTGGCTAAGCCTGCGCTTCAGTTCAACCTCCACTTCACTTGGATTTTCAATCTCCTTTCGAGTTTCTTGTATGTCCCTTTCAAGTGTCTTCACCTGTGTACCAAACATGTATCTTCCTCAGATTCACATAACATATACACACACCTGTGGGTACATATGTACTATACATGTGAGGCAAACTGAACCAGTAACTACAGTTTTGGAAAAAGACAAACTGAACTGCCCAGGTTGGTTGGTTGGGTCCGGCAGAACCAACCGGTTTTCATGGTTTTATGGTTCGGTTTTGGTGGTTTAGCAGTTTTAGACCAAAAAAGGATAAAATCATAATTTTGTATTAATTTTTAGAAAAATGATAAGGATTGTTCATGGAAATAATAATACACATAACTTTAAATTCCTAAAATGAAAAATATCATCATCATCATCATCATACTCATACTCAGTAAATCCCACCAATAGTAATGCTAAGGTAGGGTCTGAGGAGGGTAAGATGTAGACAGCCTTACCTCTTACCCCGTAAGAATAGAGAGGCTGCTTCCAGAGAGACCCCCGGCTCAATAGTAGTTTTGCATCAAGCCTGGGACGTAAGGCATATAACACTCAACAATTAGGACAAAAGCCGATTAGTGTATGTACCCCTGTCTTTCGGCGATCAACGCCACCACATGATGCATGATTAACCGTCCCTCTCTTTTTAACGTTATTTTCACGAAATTAATAAACTAACGTTAAAATTAGTGCACTTTCACTTTTGCCCCCCCCCCCCCCCCTGAGGACCCACACATATATACATTATATGCTCATACCACAAGTGGGGCGACCCTAAAATGAAAAATAGATAAATGATAATTGATAAATGTTAAACGACCAGTTTGGTTTACACAACCTTGGTCTGTTCCGGCATTTTACAAACACCCCTATAATATACTATACTATGCAAGTATGCAGATTATCAACAGACCCAACACCTTAATAAAACTCTGGTGCACATTCAAATAAATTCTCTCTTTAAAAACTTGTAAAAAAGAGCAAGAAATCTTATATGATAACACCTCACCTTTTCTTGTAGTTGTCCAACTTTATCTGCCACAAAAGCATGCTCAGCCTCCAGTATCTCGTGCTCAAATTCAACTCCTCTTGAAGCTGTCAACTACATATACCATCCAATTTTGAAACTTTGAATAATAGCTAATTTATTATGCATGCAATTTGATACTTCCAAACAAACTTACTTTAATTCCACTCGGACCAGTTCCTTTCTTTGAGGTCAGCTCTACATGAAAAGGGTGGATAAGATTCGAATTTAACATCAAACATATCATCAAGCTGAAATAAGCATACTGATCATAGAATTAACCGTCACTTAAATCCATGCATGCATTAAAAAAAAATACTGGTGGTTGCTCGTTTCCTACTTCATTTCTTCATGCGTATAGTAAATAAAATTAACACTTCAATTTCGCGAGGTTTTGGTTTGTAGACGGGTTTCAGAACCGTAACGGGCCACGTAAAACACAAGAACTGGGCCTTGTATCCAAACCTACACCTAACCCTACCTATATAAACATCACTAACACTCCCCTCCCTCATACAAAACCCTAACACACCACACATAATCATCCAGCCGCCCCCCTTCTCTGTGATTTCCGGCGACCGGCGCCGTTTCCGGCGACTCTCCGGCACGGCCCCTTATCTCCGGCTCCACACCCCCCAAACATCCACCTCTTCCCTCCGTCCCTCGGTTCTCCGGCGAAACCCCACACACCACCACACTCTCTCTCCCTCTCAGCTCTCTCTCTCTCCCTGTTTCCAGTGCCGACGAAGCCGGTGGACATCGGCGAGCCCCCTCATCTCCCTCTCTGCGATGGTGCCGCCGGCCACCAATCAGGTGGCGGCGCAACAGGGACGATGGCAGCTGCGGCGATGGCTTAGCGGCAGTGGTTTAGCGGAAGTGGTATAGCAACGGCGGCAGAGGCCTGCAACGATGGGTGCTCGCAGTCGGTTTGTTCAAGTCGGGTCCATTTCGTCTGTGGTTGCGGCGGATTGTGATGATTCAGGCGGCGTTTTGAGGCGGCAGCGTGCCATTTGGGATTTAGGCAGTCTTGGTTCAGCTCAGGTCCGTCTTTTCCGTTCTCGGTTCAGGTTAGACTTCGACTCGGTTCGAGTGATTCACTCTTTTGTTTCAGTTTTGGGTTTCGGGTGTTATTTTGATATGTTTCGATTCAAGATTAGGTTGTCTTGTTGTTTCAGATCCGTTTCCGAGTCCAGGTTCAGTCATAACAGCTGATCAACTCAGTTTTGGTTACCCGTTCAACTCAGTCAACTGCCTGTCAACTCGGGTCAAACAGTCAACTGTCGGGTCAACACAAGTTGTGGTATAAATTAACGACTCGAATAATTGTAATGACGTTTTCATAACTAATTATTATTTTAATCACGTAACCGAACGTTATATAATTTGTAAACACAAATAGATTATGTAAATAAATATTTATATTGTATCATCGATTGTTGCGTTGTTTATCGTTGTGTTTTGGCAATGTATCGACAACTTGTGTTGTCGGGATCGTCCTAAAACAGGGGAAACTCTGCCCGATTTTCGAAAAAATATATATATTTATTTATTATATCTATCGACGAAATATATATTTATTCGTTACATCTTTCGACAAAATATATATTGATTTATTAAACCTTTCGACAAAAAAAAATATATTTAGTATACCTTTCGACAAAATATAACTACTTATTTTACTTTCCGACAATATATATATATATATTATACTTCTAACCAAAATATACATATATATATGTGTGTGTATATATATATATATATATATATATATATAGGTAGTGGATCCTGTAAAAAATACTAAAAGTGTGAGAAGGATAAGAAAGATTATGGTGATGACACATGTCCCTATCTATTTTATTAGTGTAAGGGTAAGATTGTAATTTAACTCATAATCCTAACTAATGATATAATTAAAGATATAATCTTGTAACCAAATTCATCAGTTATTTTAGGAATTTATCAGTTATTTTAGGAAGTCAACATCAGTTCGTATAAAAACACCATACGAATTCCAGAAAACACCACAACTTGAATCGTAATATAACCATGGTGTTCTAACATCTATAATGATTTCTGTTATTTTTGCAGGTATAAAACACCATACAGATTCCAAAAACACCATGAATTGAACCATAATACAGTCGTGGTTTTTAACATTTAGAATGATTCTATTGCTATTCCAGATGTTAAAACACCATGACTGTACTCACAATATAATGTTACATACTCTAGATGTTAAAACACCATGACTTGAATCATTATTCATTATTTGCAATGCTATGGTATCTTATTTACGTCATGGTGTTTTATTGTAAAACACAACACCTTGAATCACAATACAATTAAAACACCATTGTATGAACATAGAAAAAAACACCATGGACTAAAGCATTCATTCGAAACATAATTTTTTTTCTCTACATAAGTATAACAATATGGTACTCATATTAAAGATAAAAAACACTCGTTATTATGGTGTAATTTTTTAAAAAAACGAGTTACGTATAAAAAGTTATTAACATTTAAAAAATAAGGGGGAACTTGCATGTGCATGGCTTGTGACTTTCTAAATTTAAAAATGTTAAATTTACCTTTATACCCTTAATCTAGAAAATTAATTATTTTAATGTTAAACATTATTTACAAGATTGTCATCAAGATCTCAACCATTAGATTAAGGATCTAATGGTTTAGATTCTTTCTTACCCTTCTCACAAAAAAACACCTTTTTTACAATAACGTCATCCTATATATATATATATATATATTATATATATATATTGTATATTAAACCTCTCGTCGAAGCATAGATATCTAACATGCCTTTCGTCAGAATATAAATAGATACATCTAATATGTTTTTGGTCATATATATATATATATATAGGGAGAGGATCATGAGAAAACTAGATATTTGAATTTCCATGTATTGTACTGAAATATTTTACTTATAAAATGAAATCTGGTTTAATTAAATATTGTTGCAATTAGTATTTATGAGCAATGAGCAATCTCTTTCGTCCCGCCTCGATGTTTCCACCATCAGTTGGGGTGTGACAGTGACAGTACACAAGCACGGTCCAGTGTCTGGGAGGCATGGCCCCATGCCTACTGCAATGAGCCAGAGAATGTTGTCTGTTAGTGAGCACGGGCCATGCCTAGGGAAGCACAACCCCGTTTCTGACTAGAATGGTAAGCACGACCATGTTTCCAGTCTAACACGCCTAATGGTATGGAGGACGTGGCATGACCCCATGCCTAGGGAGCACAACCCCGTGTTCGTCCAGGATTATGAAGTTTTGTCCGGATTTTAAGGAACCTAGTTTTCTTAGTTTATATCGGGAGGTTCCTTACTGGTTGAGACAACTCCGAAGTGCCGAATGTACTTAAGGTTCTTATGAGAAATACGAAAACGCAAGAGGTTGTCGGAAAGGAAGAAACCTAAACTATAATTAGGTGGGTGGAACCAACCTTTATATGCCTTTTCCGAGCTCTTGTTAAAGAAGGTGTTAATCGACTTGCTCTGGTCTATAGTGTCGTTGGTGTGAGATTCACAAGCCGTCGAGATGTCCTTCACCACGTAGTTGATACAGGGACGACCATAGCCTTAACAGAAGGTTGAGGCACACGTGATGGCCTCAGTATTGTCTTATCCTGAATGTGGTTCCATCGAATCATTTTTCGATTCTTCTCCACCTTGATATTCCTTTAATGAGTATCTTACATTCATCGTGGATTCTATTTCTCTAAGGTTTTAGAGAATTCTCTTTTCTATTTGACACAAACTCATATGAAGTTATGTTTTCTAGGAAACAGGGTTGATGGCATTTAGGCGATGGTAGTTATAACTTTTACTCCCGCCCATTATAAGGTGATCGTCAAAGGAAAACGATGGGTCTATTAGGTAGTGGGGATCAAGATTTAGGATGTGACATTCTAAATCTTGATGGAATCCACCACATAGTTGGAACCATTCACCGTAAGAGTGGCGGGGCTAAAAATAATCATTTTCATCCATATATGTTAGACGAGGTTTTAACGTTGGATTAGACGGTTCTGTTTTCTGGATACTGGGGATAGGCACGAACTCGTGTGGGTGTCACACGGCCCCGTACTGCAGCTTTTGTCTGCTAGAAAACATATTTTTTGCTACTTGGTGAGGCACGACCTCGTGTTTGATTAGGCACGGCCCCGTGCTGAACCTGCATAAAGTGAAGAAAAATGCCGGAAAAAGAAGAAAAACCCAAAAAGAGAAAAAAAAAGAAGATTAAAAATGATTAGGCTGCTGATTCTAAACTTTCTTAAAATCCTTGTGTCCCCAGCAGTGGCGCCAAAACCTTGATGTGTGTCGAGTGTGGTATAATTTTTAGTATATTTTTAGCACTTTTTACTCGTTTATCAAGCTTTGAATTTATAGAACACGATACAATATAATCACTCTTTACAACACGTTAGGGCAAGTGCAACCATCGTTGGCATAGTATAGTGATGGTAAGATACCGAGGTTGTCGAAGGACACAACAAATTTAGTACCAGAATATCACCAACTTCTAATCTAACAAAAAAATTGAAAAAAGATGTTAGTTTTTAAAAAAAATTGAAAAGAAAAGAAAAATAAAATATTAGTAAAGACAATAAACAAGATATAATCACTTGGTTCCAACTCATCCTTTATGTATCCTTTGATGATTTTCGCACTTTGGGCTTTCTAAGAGATTATCTTAGTTATTGTGTCATATCCCTCTTTTGGAGGCAACGTTACCCTCATCCATATTGATCGAGTCAGCAGGGATACAGTCCCGCAAGACCGGATTATAGAAAGATAATTAAGTTATTAATGAAAAATATGGCATGTCCCTCTTATGGTGGCCGTACCCTCGACCATATTGGTCCGAGTCAACAGGGATACAGTCCCGTAAGGTCGGGTTAAAGTTTTAGTAGTAGTTTATTTATAAGGGATTCAAGCCGTTCTTACTTCCCCCAATTTGATGCTATCTGCCTCAAGAGAAGCCTAATAAGCTTGAATTAAGTACTCGCAGGATTTATACACTGAATCAAGTCCGTGCTTTATAAAGACCGTGTAGAAACGGATGAGTGAATCAACAAAACATGAAGAAATGATAAAGCAAAGTTCACTTTCAATATAAAAAACTAGTTCTTAAAATCATTAATACAAGCCGAAATAAAAATTAGCCAAAACATGGAAATCAAAAGTAATACATAAAAGATTTATCTTCACCAAGTGATGTAAGAGATTAGCCAAGCATGGCCTTTGTTTAAAACGGACTCTTACAAATAATCTTGGATCCTGAGACTAATACACACACTCTAAAGGTGGATAATGGAGGAATGTGGTGGATGATGGTGTTTGAGTGGTGGTGGAATGGTGGCAAGTGGGAGAGAAGTTATTTGCCAAGGGATGGGTTGGAATGAACCAAGTCCCTCTATTTATAGATGGAATTAGACCCTTCACACGGCCTCGTGCCCAAGGGGCATGACCCCGTGTCACTTCTTTCTCTATCTTCATTTATGGATCAATGTCTAATCATATGCACACACGGTCCGTGTGACAGTAGGCAGGACCCTGTGGTTAGTTTTGTGGTGTCTATTGTGATATTCTGCATATCAGGGAGTTGACCATGGCCCGTGTCCATGGGACACGACTCCGTGTCTCTTGTCTGCTTTGTTTTGTCTTGATCTGCATGGCCTGGGACACATATGTAGTAGGGCATGGCCCCGTGTCAGGATGGCACAACCCCGTGCCTGTCTTCTGATTTGTTGTTTTGGTCATTGGATGTAGCTTGGTGTGTTAATTCCCCTTTATTGTATTGTGTTGGTTTTTGCCGTTAATTTGTTCCTTTTGTACGTTTAAGCTCTTTTAGTCCTAAAAATAAAAAAAGTATACAAAGAAACACACTTTTTCCAACATTAGTACATAAAAAGGGTTGATTTAATACCTTGTTTGATATAATTTATATGTTGCATTTTGCGCATATCACTCACCGACATAATTTTTCGTTGGCGGATATTTTATACATGCTGTAGGAAATATTTGATGATGATTTTGTAAAAAAAAGACTTAGGGTGGATTAGATACTCACCTCGTTTTAATTTATGCATTTTAATATTGTTAATTTTGAAATTACAATTGTCGTACTTTCCATTTACATGAATAATGTAATACTTGACTTAGTGAAATGAAATTTTGAATTTAAATTTATTGTCGCAAATTTAGTGTTATGTTGTCTTTGAGCAATGTATAGTGTCTTGCCTCGATATTTCCACCATCGGTTGGGGTGTGGAAAGGGTCAACCTTTAAAATGCGTCAGTTTTTGCTGGTAAATACAGTTAACGGACACATTTATAAAACATTTAATGCTCATGGGACAAGTATCTTGATTTACCAGTTTTACATGCTTGTCACATTCGGGAACTAGTACAAAGCTAGTGTTTGATCAATATACACACCAATTTTGTGTCAGGTGTTTCCCTACACCCCTCACTTATGGTCATTGCAATAATGGATATCGAGAAACCCGGATACGATATTATCAACCCTCAAATGCGTTATGTTAATCAAGCAATACATATTAAAACGAATTATCACTTAGTAAGCATTTAGATCATTATGTGATACAAGAACCAAGGGGTTTTATACTATATCCCAAGATTTAATAAAAAAAGTTAAAAGTATTTACTTGCACTAGTAGTTGAACACAACGTATTCGGTTTGTAGTACAGTCGGATTCAAACTTTATTGGCTTACGGTGCGATTACTAGAGGGCTCTATAGGTCAGAGTGGATGGAAATAATATCCATGAGAATTTGTACTAATATTATAAGTCACTGAGACTTGATCGGTTAACGTGGATTAATTACAATTTCGTTAGATTAAACGAAGACTAGATAGTATGGTGGTTATAACCGTACAAGTGAGGAGTTTCGTACAATATGGTTTGTGAACCCTGCACTCTAATTTGAAAAAAGTTTTGACCCGTTACGACTTTTTATATGGTTTAAAACATTTTAACTAGTCGTATTCGTATATACGGGTTCAGACGAGAAAACAGGTTCATGACAAGTAGAACATGATAGAATATATTTTTGTTATGTTTCAAAAACTGTTTTGATGTATAAAATATCACATTACATGTGTTATGGATCATTCTTTGGTAAATATTAATATTGGGGAAGGTTCATCTGAGAAGAAATGTAATGTGAGAAGAAAAAGAAGAAAAGGCATAGTGGTAAAACATTAAATAGTTTATCAATTATCTCATTAATTATGTTATCTCTCTTTAATAAAGCAAAAACATTTTATCCTACACATTTCAAAATTTATCCTACATCTGTCTTACACCTTCCGGAATTTACCCTACAGACATGTAAATTTACCCTACACATTTCAAAATTTATCCTAAACATGCTAAAATTTATCCTACACATGTCGAAATTGTCCTTCACCTTAAATTATTTTATCTTGAAAGAGTATATTAAAAAAATGAGTTACAAGTTTAATTAATTAGCTAATTAATGATAATTATAGATTTACCTATATGCCATTTTTCATAACATTAAATACACACTTTAAATGAAGTAAATAAAGAATTCTATCGGTTTAAAAGTTATTCTTTTTATTCTTACATTTTTTTTCTCATTTGAACCCTCCACTACTAATATATGTATGTTAAACAAAGTTGAGTTTAACTGTCATAAAATTCAAGTTTGACTTGTCAATTTGAACCACTTAGATGTGATAATCAGGAGATGTAAATGAAGAGTTTTATTCCCTATATTATAAAGACTATTTGGGTCGGTTTAATTTGAGCATGGTTTATCAAAGTGACCAGAACCGAAGGTCAAACAGAATAGTCAAATTGTTTAAAATTCACGACAAGTGGATGTGATTAAGCTACGAGACTAATTGCAAATGACTGAGCATATGAAAAGGGATTACCGACTTCAGATGAAGACCACTGAAAACCAAAGGATAAGCTTGAAAAGCAAAAACAAGAAACTCACATAAGACTTTTAGAGTGAAGTGTTTTTGTTTTGTTTTTGGGATGAGAATTATGGTCACAAGAGCTGCTTTTTTTAGCAATGGAGTATGCCTAAGCTTTGGACAAGTGTCTAATAATGTTTAGAATGAGGATTAGTGTCCTCAAAGGTGTCAAAACTAGATGAATTGGTGGCAAGGAGGTGAAAGGTGGCAAACTATGGTGAAAATGCTACTGCTCGTGATTTTGTTGTTGTCAGACACCCCTTGCGGACTGCAAGGGAAATCCTATACGGTCCACAACATGTTATGTAGAGCAAAGTTTTGGTTTTTGATATTTTCAGGCCCCTCAACTTCTTGTTTTGGTCTTTTGGCTATTCTAACCCCTCAATTTTAACTTAGTTAGTTCTGAGGAAGGTTTCAAGACATGTGTCACTTAGAATTTTATCGAGAATAACCATATGTTATAGTTTAACTAACTATCCAATACTTTTGCAAACTACTGGCACTTACACCATTTAATGAGTTGTTTAGGGTCGCTTTCACGGTGACATCACCCGCAGTTCTCTCCTCTATAAATAGTGCAGGTTGTATTTGTAATTAGGCAACACTAAGAGCCAAAAAGGCAGAATAACTTAGTGAGAGAGTGCACTTGGTGAGGGAGAGATTTTGTACTTATTAATTGTACTGAAACAGATGAATAATATATGAAATCATTTTGCAATCATCCCCAAATCCATTTGTGATTAGATAGATGTGTTTGTTATTATTGTTTGATTGAATTGTGCAATTTATTCAACTGTTTTATCAAAAAACACACATTATCACACACTCTCAGATCCAACAATATATTTGAACAAAATATATAGCATTCAAACATGCTTAGTTCCGTATGAAACTTGCGAGAAAGTGGTTTGCTCGTCAACCAATGACTCCTGGGAGTAAGAAGGCTCATCACCGTCTTCCTTGTTGCCATGGTTTTGTTTTCCGTATGAGGCTTCATACTCGTGTTCGTAACCCGGATACTCGTAATCACCCATAGGCACAACAAACTGAAAAAACATCAATGGGTAAAAGGTGACGGTAATCTAACGCCTAATACAAATAAGTAAATAAATGCTTACCTCGATCAGGTCTGGCAACAACAGTGGGATACGAACAAACGCCAAACACAACCTCCTCTGTGTGATCATCATTCACTATATTCTTGTAAGAATCAGGGAGGGCAGACCCCTCCTAACACAACGGTGTGGTAAGTATTTCATAAACAAAACAAGTTAATAAATAGTATACCAGACTACTTTCCGGAACAAACGTGCTCGTGCTGCTTGACGATTCGCCAAAAAACATTATTAAGGTCAAACCAAGACATTACTAACATGCTCGTGTTTGAAATTCAAAAATTTAAATGTTTGAATTGTTTGCCGAAAGAAAGAAAGAATGTTGTTTTCGTCGTTTAAAAAGGACAAAGAATGCAAAAGCCAATTATTCACCAGACTTCTATACGACTTGTATAGCTCTATACGAGTCGTATATGGCTAACATATTATCACTTCCATCATCTTTCTTTCACCGTTGAAAGACATCGTATTACCTTATACTTAATACGAGTCATATAGCTCTATACGACTTGTATAAAGTTAACATATGACTATTCTGGCAAGCTTTGGGAATTAGAATTACCCTATACAAGTTGTATAGAGCTATACGACTCTATATGACTCGTACTCAAGTTGTCGAAATAAGGGTTTTAGCTGTTCAAATCATATGATCCATCATTTATCCATCCAACTTTATTTATATATTATTTACTGATTTACTTCTATATTTTATTTTTCTCACCTGTGAATTGTGATTCTTTAATAGTTTTGTTTGTTTGTTGTTGGAAAAAATAAATAAATTATTGTATACGTTTTTTTTACATCAGGTTTATAAATTTATATACCCTTTTATCATAAGCATAATTTTCTGAAAGCAAAATGACTATATAACATGGTTAATCAAAAATAATGTTTATATATTGGTCTGGGTTCAAGTCTTACAAAGTGAATAAAAAATGAATTTTATAAATAAATTTTAAAGAAATATGTATGCTCACCGTTGAAAAATAATAAAAAGAGTTAAATACCAATAATAGTTATAATAACACATCAAAATTATTGAAGTACACTAAGAAATAAACACCAAAATCATATTAAGACCGTAAAAGTGCACTATTTTCACCACTGACTCCAAACCAAATTGGACATCTATAAAATGATATATTGTGACTTTAACCCGTTTTGTTATGTGACCCGACCAGACCATTTCTCTAATCATAGTTAAATCCATATACATTAATGGTTGGACACGTTTTTGCATTCTTTCACCAAAATTCCCGAATCCATCACTGGTTGAAGATGAAATTAAGATTTGTAAGGATATAATATGATAGATGATGTGTCAGCTAAAATAGTAGATAGCATTGGAGATAGTCTTAAATTGGTTCCGACTTTTTAATAACAAATCTCAAGAGGCTAATTACTTGTTACCCCTGTTTCACACACACTAGTTATATGAGATAGACATGATAAGAGAGTATATATTCTATCACGAGTATTCACCACTATATTTTGTTTTATATTCTTCTTGTCAAAGACAATCACAATTACCACTAGTTTTATCGTACAATAAATAGCTTGATGTTATTATTTTATTGACATGATATATTAGTTGAAGTATAAAATTCCAAAATTGTCAAACAATGTATTTTTCATTTGGCATATATGATCGATACACTAGAAAATAGCGCTAAAACATATATAAACATAACAATATAATTTTCGTTTAATTTAAATGGATTAATTAAACCTATAAAAATTAAGATTGATTCTATAAAGTCCCCTAATTAAGAATAATATTTTATTCATCTCCTTTTACAAAAGCATGATTCTTAATAAAAGCAATTATTATATATATATATGCATGCATGCATGGGCATATAAGTTTATAATCATGATAAGAGGTTTGAAAATGGAGTCAAGCACAAGAGAGGTAGTTGAGTTTGAAGAAGAGGAGGAGGAGGAGGAGGAGCAAAACAGCCCATCGAGGTGGCGACCACCTAGTGACGGTGGCACCACCACCAATCGCTATATTATTCATCCACAAAATTGGTAAGACGTCACCCACTACTATCTTTAAGTTATATTACTTGTGAAATTGTGAACCTTTTATGATTCTATAGAAAACTACTTTGGTTACACTAATATTCGGCAGATAAAAAAACAATTTTGGATAAAACAAATTGTTAATTTACTTCCATTATTGTATTTAAAAGTTTCTTTTATTGGTTTAAACGAGTCACGGAGTTCAAGACGGAATCAAATCACATACATAGTTATGATTATTATTATTATATATAATTTATAAAACTTTTTTTAGCTATAGTGATTTGTGTTCTTTTGTGATTTTTATCATTTTATGATTTTTTTTCTAATCTTTCCTTTTTTTTCTTTCTATTTTTTGGTTTTTATTTTTGTTTTTTAAGTTTTAATCAAACCTGGTGTTGTATATATAACAAAACGAACGTTCTAATACTGACCGAATAACGTTAGTACCAGAATTGATATTCATTTTTATTGATTCGATCGATGTAAACATATCTTGGTATTTTTTTTGCCATATCATGACTTTTTTTTTGTTTCTTTTTCGGTAAATGTCGGTATCTTAATGAACTAAACCAATATCAAACGAATTCCTGCCATTAACTTTATTTTTAATACTGCGTCTACATTTCCATTAAAAATTGGGTAGCCCCGCCACAGAGCGTAAGTGTAACCCACTAGTTCTTTTAAATTTATAAAAATGATTAAGTAATGAATTGTTTGTACGCCATGGTCAAGCTTGAAATAAAATTCAAAATGAGTCAAGCTCAAGTTTAAATGAGTTTGCCACGAGTGAAGCTTTGTTTCATAACTTTTTAACAAAATGATTTAGGAAAATTTATATACTAAAATGCACTTTAGATAATGTACCCCATTGACGATAAAAAAAAAACATAAATCGATCTATCTATAAGGAATGATTGTTTAATTTATTTAAGACACCAATAAAGTATTCCTATGCTAAAAGAACATGACACATCTTTCACTTAAAGGTCTTCACCCAACAAAATTTGAACCACAAATTATTTGTTTGATACAATCAACAACTAGGCCATCTACGAGGATCTTTGGAAACATAGAGCATAGGAGAAAAAATAGTCCTCTAAAATATATAAAAAAATTAAAATATATAATTTTTAAAAATACAAATAGTTTTTTTTTAAAGATTCAAACCCTAAGAGAGAGCAAGTTCTGAACGGTTACCCACTCTGACCCTTCTACAAACCGGTATAAAGTGTTTAGTTTAAAATAAAGTATGGTAAAATATATTGTCTTCACATAATGCGAACTTTTAAAAACTTAATCCCAATATGATATATAAATTTTGATTACGAGTACAAGTCATATATAAGGTGTTTGAATAGCTCATGAGATACAAACAAATAAAAACAAGAAAAATAATATTTATATATTCTATATAATAAAAACATAGAGATTAAAATAAAAACATCACTATTGAATAGAATTCTCTATAACAAAGAAAAATAATAAATTAAAATACATCTCTATATTTAAAGGCTCATATTCAACCCTCTATATTTTATATTTTATTGTGAGTGCATAGAAAAAAACAAAAAAATAATAAAATAAACGTTTAAAAGTAAGATAGAGATATAAATATAAAGCAGGATGTGAAAGGTCTTTAAAAATAATAATTTTTTTATTATTTTATAGCCTAGTGGCATCTTGGAGGTGGGATAAGACTTTGGGACCAATAGGTCCTGAGTTCGATTCTCACAAAGCGGGTCTCCCATGTTTATTGGGTTTCCCCCTGAATTGGTGTATATGCATTATGCCTAGTGGGGATGTATATGATCAGATGGTTCTGCTGGTGGCATGATGATACTCTAGTGATCAGTCAGTGATCCAAATTTGTCGTTAAAAAAATAATAATAAAATTTAGAAAAAATATTTTAGTTAAATTATATTATATAAAGAAAAAATATATTTTAGGTAAATTATATTACCAAATATAAATAAGCAAGATTTTCTTTCATTATTAGTTGTACCATGTGCATGGGGTGAGTTTCAAAAAAAAATCTTTTTTTCATTTTTCATTTTTATTTTCATTTCTCATCTTAAGTTTTATTCTTTTCAATTTAACTTTTTTGATTATTTTATTTTTAACCTAAAAACTTTTTTTTTACAATTTAACCTCAACACTTTTTTATTTTCAACTTTAGTCCTCTAAACTTTTCATCTTTTACAAGTTTTTCGCTCTACGTTCGTTCAAAATTTTGCGAGTGAACAAGCCGCAACGTGTGTGTGGGTTTCAACATTTTTTCATCTATTTTTTCCCGTTTGACAGGACCGTCACACGTCTATTTTTCCCTGTTTGACAGGTTTGTCGCAACGCGCGCGGTCTTAGATCGACTTAGTTATCCTTTTCCATTTTTATGTTTCCGTCTATTTTCTTTGCATTAAAATGCCGCAACAGGCATGAGTGGTTCAACTATTTTACATATGCTTTTCGTTCTTTGTTTATTTTGTTTTTATGAGCTTTTTTCGATTTTACTGGTCGTTAATAGTTGTGTAGCATTAGTGCTACTTGACACGCTTTATATCCCCGCCACAACGCGAGGAAGGTAATATAAACATATGAAAAGTCAAATATAAATGCTAACGTTGATTACTTTTCAAGCATTGACTATTGGTTCACGGGTAAAGTGTACGATGCTTGTGAACCATAACTTTGTAACATGGGGTCACAATTAATTGTTTTTCGTCATTAGACCACGTCCCGCTACCTTACTCATTTTGGCTCCCTATAGTGCCTATATATAACCCTGCCTTTACCAAGGGGGCGTTATCTTTGGTCTCTGCCAAAGCTATAGTGGACGTGAAAAGGAAGAAGGAGATGATGCCTGCCTTCACCAAGGGGGCGTTATCTTTGGTCT
Organism: Scalesia atractyloides; assembly: GCA_947069175.1. Taxonomy (NCBI): domain Eukaryota; kingdom Viridiplantae; phylum Streptophyta; class Magnoliopsida; order Asterales; family Asteraceae; genus Scalesia; species Scalesia atractyloides. Next base: position 37,288,755 of record CAMTDV010000025.1, read on the forward strand.
CTGCCAAAGCTATAGTGGAAGTGAAAAGGAAGAAGGAGATGATGCCTGATGCTTGAACTAATCAGATATAAGTTTATTTATTATTAATATTTTTTTTAATATAGTTAAAAGGGTTTTATAGGGAGCGTTATGTCACACTGTGCAAGTTAACGATAGAGCCACCGCTTATATGTTGCCTACATGGCGCTTACGTGGCGTGATAAAACCCCTTGGGGCTTGAGATCACACCACACAGCCTTAGCATATATCTGTTGATTCCTATTGATCAATTTTTATGAAGTTTGAGAACAAGTGAAACGATGATTTAACTTTTGAGGTCTCATTTTAAAACCGGTGTATAATTATATGGGATTTTAACACGTCCAAAAACACTAATACAACCCTATTATATACATTTATAATAAATAACATATTAAAAACTTTGAATAATAATAAATAATAATAATAATAATAATAAAAATAATAATAATAATAATAATAATAATAATAATAAAAACAAACCTAAACTAAGTAAACTTAAATTTGTAGTTATTAATATAAATTTAAAATTATGCAACAAACAAAAACTAAAGTAAAAGGGTTGCCCATTCTATTTCATGCAGGTGTATCTATTATTATTGTTGAGTTGAATTGACGTAAACCTCCACCAACTAACTATATTTTCATTTACGAAAGGTTTAAAAGAAAAGTTATAATTTATAATTGCCCATGTTCTATTGATAACCAATCATAGAACTAACTAACATGCAATATTTACAACTATGGAGTTCAAACATCCAAAAAAAAATATTGAACAACTTAAATAACCAAGGCTAAATATTTATAGCATGTAAGAACCTTGTAGACCACTGAAAGCCACAATTCCTCTCAAGACCCGGTTTTGAGTGTTTAAGCACAATACCCACTTATAACTAATTAAGGAAACTTTCAACGCTTTAAAAATGGTTAGAGTGAGAACCCAAAGGACTAATATACCCATTTTTTAGCCTTTATAGTATACGATATGGGAGGACATGAAACTAAGGCGTGAAGCGTAATGTGGCAGCTACGTCATCAACTGTCAGAAAAGTGGCGTGGTGCCAAAAAGGACAGGTTGGGATGGGATGTGAAAGGGTGGCATGGTGTGAATATTTTTGTTATCTCTAATCTCTATGTTCGAAAAACTAGTGAATCAAATGATTTTCAATTAACATGTGATTTATAAAAGAAAAAAAAACGGTCACCTGACTTTGGTCCCTTAATGAAAATGCAGGTGGTATCTAGGATGGAAGCAATTCATATTGATATGGGCGGTATACTCCTCCTTCTTCACACCCCCTTGAGTTCGGATTCTTCCGAGGCTTACCTGAGAAGTTATTCCTCCTGGACAGCGCCGGCCAACTTGCTTTTTTCATCGACATTTTCCTGCATTTCTTCCTCGCCTTTAAGGACCCCCATTCCCATCGCCTTGTCTCTAACCATAATCAAATCGCCCTTCGGTAATTAGTACTCCCTCCTCAATCTTCATGTTTGTATACACGTTACTTTGCCAAAAGAAATATCTATGTATGTTACGCTTCGTGTAATGAGAATGCATGGTTCGTGTAATGAGAATGCATGGTTTGGGCATTGCAGCTACTTAAAATCTCGTTTCATACTTGACTTTCTTGGTTGTTTGCCGCTCGATGCCATTTACAAGGTATGTCTTTCTTACATTCATTCTATTCTATTCTATTCTATTCTATTGACACGAGTGTATGTATGTATGTATGCATTTGAACAACAGGCTTGTAACCGAAGCGAAGTTGTGAGGTACCTGCTATGGATCAGGCTAAGTAGGGCTCTTAGAGTGACTGAATTCTTTGAGGCATTGGAGAAAGATATTCGAATCAACTACCTGTTTACAAGAATTATTAAACTTTTTGTTGTTGAACTGTATTGTACACACACGGCTGCCTGTTTCTTCTACTACCTGGCTACCACTCTGCCTCCAGCTCAAGAAGGGTATACATGGATAGGGAGTTTGAAGATGGGAGACTACAATTATTCGAATTTCGAAATACAGATTTGTGGACACGCTATATAACTTCTCTATATTTCGCCATTGTCACCATGGCAACTGTTGGTAGCCTTCACTAGACACCTTTTTATTATGGCTTGCTTGTTGCTATTTTTACTCAATGCAACCCCTTGTCAAATCATTTGTAGCTATACGGCGACGCTTGTATGTTACATGATATGTGGGCAGTATGCTACATGTTATGCGGGCCATATACACTTAAAAATGATAAATAAAGTCAGTCAAATCGATAGGGGGGGGGGGGTGCATTCAATAATAGGGGTTATGCTTAGTTAATCCCTTTTATTATTATTCTCCCATTGGAAAGTGCATAATTTTGCATGTTGTATTCCAACTTAGTTTATTATCCCATTACTTGAATATATTTTGTACATATGGCTTGGTTTTAAAAGGCGTGCCTGATGCGTAAGGCGAGATGGAAAACGCCTCAAAATATTTGGTTGTAAATAAAGCTTATTTGGTTGTACATAGAGCAACGCCTCACGCACGTGTTCACGAACCAAGCATATGACAAAATATTTGGTTGTAAATAAAGCTTATTTGGTTGTACATAGAGCAACGCCTCACGCACGTGTTCACGAACCAAGCATATGACAAAATATTTGGTGCCGTTCTTTATTTGATTTAACTGATTCCTGCCATTTGTTGCATATGCTGCAGGTTACGGAGATATACATGCTGTGAACAATAGGGAAATGATATTCATAATTATGTATATTTCGGGTGACATGATCCTTGGTGCTTATTTACTAGGAAATATGGCAGCACTAATTGTGAAAGGATCAAGAACAGAAAGGTTCAGGGATAAAATGACGGATATTATAAAATATATGAACAAACATGATCTTGGGAAGCAGATAAGTAAAGAGATCAAAGGTCATGTGTGCTTACAGTATGAGACCAGCTACAACGAGGCTTCTGTTCTTCAGGATATTTCTGCTACTTTTAAAGCCAAGGTGAAATATGATGCACCATGTTTTGAAGTTGTAGTATATACTAAAGTTGGTAAAATGGACAGGTAGAGGGGTTGGGTCACAACGGGTCATCCTTAAGTTTTGGTCAAGGTTGGGCCGGGTTGACCTATGTCAGTGTTTCTGAATTTATAAGTAAACATTGATTCAGATATAGTTACAAAAATTGTGTTACAGAAAAACAATTATACACTCTTTAAATAAAATGATTTTAGAGGTTTTAAAGTTTTTAAATGCACCAAGAAAGCTTTTGACTAGTTTAACTCCTCTGCTCCATTTGACCCGTTTCCTTGATTGATTTTTTTTATTTTCATTTTACCCGTTGTTTCTAACATACAACCGAAATGAGTCAACTTATAAATTGGTTAAAATCACCACCACTATTAAATATATTGATAACCATGACTAGATCTTAATAATGTTTTATTCTGAACTTCAATGTGAGATTTACGTTTTTACTTATCAGATTAATTTATTACGTTAATCGTTTTGTTTTACAGATCTCACAAAAATTATATGAACCTTGCATCAAAGAAGTTCCTCTTTTCAAGGGATGCTCCCTTCCATTTATCAAACAGATAGTAAGTTGTTTCTGTCAACAGTTTTCCATTGTGATGCCAACTCTATTCTGCATTTTGAAGATGCAATTTATTTTTTTGGTTATTAACAGGTCATGTTTTCCATAAAAAAATGATATCTGCATGTTTATACTCACATGTGGGTCCCCTCATTGACACTCATGTTTCTCACTTATAACTTATTTCGTTCGTTGTGTAGGCGATTAAAGTTCAGGAAGAACTTTTTCTACCAGGAGAAGTGATTATTGAAGAAGGAAATATAGCAGACCAGCTTTACATTGTTTGTTATGGGAAGTTGGTACGTGTTTCAGCCATTTCTTCACGGTTATTAAATGCTTGTATTTTCTTTTGGAGGTAACAGTTTTCCATTCACTTAAGAATCGGGTTACATTATATGTCAAAAGGGTAAAAAAAGGTTCGCTGAAATGGAATCGGGTCAAACATAACAGAGAATCTGTGAGTCTTTTGTAAAAGAGAAAAATATTAACTGTGATAATATTGTTGTATAGGAGGATGTTGAAAGAAGTGAGAATGAAGCAGAAAAATGTGTTAGGACATTGGAAATGTACAGCTCTTTGAATGAATTGTCTGTTCTTTGTAACATTCCAGTACCTGATACAGTTCGTGTTGCCGAGCTGTCAAAGCTACTTCGCATTGATAAGCAATCTCTTACAGATATATTGGAGATACATTTTGCTGATGGAAGGATCATTCTAGATAACCTCCTTGAGGTCAGTTACTTCAGTTTAATATCCTCTAGTCCTAAATATATATGTGGGATTATATTGGGTACGTTTAGTTTGGTTTGTTTGTTGGTAGGTTATGTATGTATTATATATATATATATTATAGTGTAAAGATCAATAAAAATAAACTTAATGTACTAAACGTACAAACCGAAGGAAACGAGAAAAACACACGGTGACATTTTGGTAATCATCAGCAACTATCAAATTACTCTACAAATGATCCTGTGATAATTGATCTTTGTAGAGTATTTTGTAAAATGTTCTTGTAGAGTAATTTTGTAATGTTCTTGTAGGGTAATTATCAAATTACTCTACAAATGATCCTGTAGAGTAATTTTGATCTTTTGTAGAGTAATTTTGATCTTGTAAAGTAATTTTGTAAACTGATCATACAGAGTAATTTTGATATTGTAGAGTAATTTTGTTAGCATTTAGTTATGGGGTATAGCTTTATGGTTTAGTTTTTAGCTTTTGGGTTGTGGGGGGTTAGGTTTTTTTAGGGGGGGTTAGGTTTTTTAGCATTTAGTTATGGGGTTTAGGTTTATGGTTTAGTTTTTAGCTTTTAGTTTGTGGGGTGGGGGGTAGGTTTTTTTAGGTTTTTTTTTTTTTTTTTTTTTGGGGGGGGGGGGGGGTTAGGTTTTTTTTTATTAAAATTACTCTACAAGAATATTTTACAAAATTACTCTACAAGATCAAAATTACTCTACATGAACATTTTACAAAATTACTCTACAAGATCAAAATCACTCTACAAATGATCCTGTAGAGTAATTTTGATAATTACCCTACGACCATATATTTACGAAATTGCCACCGTGTTTTTTTGACTTTTTCTTCAATTTGTACGTTTAGTACATTAATTTTATTTTCACCGGAACTTAACTCTATATATATGTGTGTGTGTGTGTGTGTCTATATGTATATGTGTATATATCAGATGAGGTTTATTAGTAACACTAAATTATTGTGAAAACAGAATTGTTTCGATAGAAGTTTTAAATAATTTGGGAGAGAGAAGAGAGGGAGGGAGTGGTTCGAATGGGAAGTATTGATAATTCGGAACAAGTGAATCGCTTTTTAGCATTTGGATCATATTTCAATGGATGGTTTAAGTTCGTTCAATGATCAAAGGTTAATTAGCGATTCTTTTAGTTCCTATTTGTTTCGTGGTTCTCATTTGAACTCATCCCTATAGGCCTATATATGTTTATCTTTCTAACCAGTCAGTCACTGGAGTTTTTCTGATTATAGTTATTCATAACTAGTATGTGTAGACTACTTCACTGTATTAATTTGCCAAGTTGCCATTCAATTTAAAAAGTTGTGACTAGTGATTACTTTATCTATTTTAACTCTCTTTAAAAGGATTGTAAAATATTGATTTAGAAAGTTAATTCAACCAGAACATTGTGAAATCTTTATTTAGTGCAACCGTGCATGAAGCTTTCAAGTTCAAATCTTCTCTGACATCTCATTTGCTGTTATCAGGGAAATAAAACACGCCTTCGTAAAAAGATATTGGAGTCTGACTTAACACTTCATGTAGCGAAACATGAATCTGAGTTGGCTCTGAGGTTAAATTTTGCTGTTTATAATGGTGACCTCTATCGTGTAAGGCGTTTGGTTGCATCTGGGATAAATCCTAATAGCACAGATTATGATGGAAGATCTCCGTTGGTATTTTTGCTATATATATATTTTTAGAATTTTCAAAACCGCATTTGACGGTACTTTAAGATGCCAGATCGGTTTCTGTGAATTCTATTCATCTAACACGGCGTACTAATGATCTATTCACAGCATATTGCTGCAATCAAGGGGTTTGCAGACCTTGTTGAGTTTCTCATGCAAAAGGGAGCAAGAATCAATGCTACAGGCAAGTTTTTATTTGCAATGTTGCGTTAGTCCTGGTACAATGGAGGTGAAATTTCAGCCCATTTGGTTATAAATGGGCCGATCTAGGCTGTGTTTTATCTCAAACGAGTCAAAATAAAAAGTTAACTATTTCTAACTGGACAAAAATATTTAGCGGGTCAGCCCGTTTCAGCACTGTACTAAACTGACCTGTTCCAATCCAAACATGTTTTGACCCACCCATCTTGCGACATATAACTAAGAACAACTTAAACATGTGATGTAGATAATAATGGAAATACTCCATTATTTGAAGCAATCAAGAATGGGCATGATGTGGTGGTTTCCATGCTTGTGGAAGCCGGAGCATTTTTGGATATGGACAATGCTGGGAATTGTCTTTGTATGGCTGTTGCAAAGGGGGACATAGAGTTTTTAAAACGAGTTTTGGATAACGGGGTTAATCCCAACTCCCGAAATTATGATCTTCGTACACCACTTCATATTGCTGCTGCACAAGGCTTGTATTCGATTGCTAAGTTGATCCTAGAAGCTGGAGGGAGTGTATCTTCCAAAGATAGGTATGTGTTAAGCTTCACATATTCTTTTATAAAACCACATAAGTAGAGGTAGCAATTTCCAATATTTACTTATGAACAGGCTGTGTTTGATTTTAAACGGGTTAAATAAAAAAAATAGCTAAAGAATTGATCAAATGAGCTGGAAGAATGTTTATTTTTTAAGCCCCCTAAATAGTTTTATCATAATGATTAATGTATAGTAGGTTATTATCATTAACAAATGAGTGAGATGCATTAGGAGAGTTGGCTGTACACATTTATTATTGGATCTATTATTAAATGTACGGTTCAATTTCCTTGTATTTTTTATACGGGTTCTGAAACATTCATTCAGTTGTGACTAATAACTGTTTGGTTTGGTTGCAGATGGGGTAACACGCCTCTTGATGAAGCTCGAGTAGGCGGAAGTAAGAAACTGATAAAGATACTTGAAGATGCAATATCAGATAAGGTTGCATGATATTTATTCAATGATTTTCTAAAGTATTTCACTATATCAAATTTTAGTGTTGTAAAATAAGCTGCCCCTTCAGATTTTATGTAGCCTTTGAATAATTGGTAATGTTGCACCACAAAGATCATGTCACAAGCAGAATAGAAGAATTGCATAAGTAGGTTACACTCAGGGAATACAAATCCAAACTTTGTTACATTCACAACTTCTTAATAGTCTTCAATCACAGTACTGCATTCATAGTCATTCATAGTAGTGCATTCATAGGCATTCGTATTACTGCATTCAACGTTAACGTTGACCACATCACCGCCACCACCCCCACCTCCTGTAAGACTTTGTACAAAATTCTGGCCAATCTGCTGCATCATGCCATCGACAAATCCTGTCACCATCACATCTGCCATACTTTGGTTGGCTGCAGCAGGTGCCGGCTGCATCTGGTAATTTTGACCACCGACAGGTGCTGGCGGCTGTGGTTGTCCAGTTTGAAAACCAACAGGTGCTTGTTGCTGTGTCAGTGGCTGTGGGGGGCCCTGGTAACCGCCAGGTGCTTGTTGCTGTGGCTGTGGGGGACCCTGGTAAGTTTGATAACCAATAGGTGCTTGTTGCTGTGGCTGTGGTGCTGTGGAGGACCCTGGTAAGTTTGAAAACCAGCAGGTGCTTGTTGCTGTGGGGGTGTAACTTTGACGCCCACAGGTGTTTGCCAGTAAGTTTGAGCTTGAGCTTGAGCATGACCCATGCTCATGCTATGTGCAAGCGGCTGAGGTTGATGGGAGGCAGAACCTGCAGCTGGATACGAGTGACTGTGCTGCAGAGATGGTGGCATTTTGGCAGTGGCACAGTGTAATGAACATCAAACTCACAAGCAACACAGCGGTAGAGCCACTGGTCAGGCGAGCCAACACTGCGGCATACATCACAGGAGAAGCCTACCTTTTCGCCGTAAGGAGAGGAAAAAGTAAGGACAAGCGGGTGTTGATGGAAGGGGTGGTTGACCGAGAGGGGCTTAGTAGCACATAACACATGCAAGTCAAAATCACAGATTTGGCAATGATAGCTGAAGCGGGTCCCTTGCTGAGTGCAGGCATCACATCGAAAGAAAACCACCGGGGTAGATAGAGGTGGGAAGAAGGGAAAGCGTGTGTTGAGGGTGGGAAGGGTGGGTGATGAGTTCCGGAAACTTAGAGCATGACGCGTGCAAGAAAAAGTTGCATGGTCTACACGCGTAGAGGTGGTCAGATGAAGAAAGGGGGTGGTTGCAGCCTGCACAACTGATATTGTTTTGAAGTTGCAGGTTGGATGATAACTGCAGGAGATGAGGGTGGCTTGAGTGCTTGATTTGTGTGTTGTGCATCAACTTACCCATCTCTCTCTCTCTCTCTCTCTCTCAACAACTGGTGGGTGATTTGCATTTAGTGAAGAATAATGTTATAGGCAGCCTGGAGGAGTTGACTTTAGATGCATTTGACTTTGTCAAAGTAAACTCATACCTGTTTGGTTCCTGGTAGTGGCCAATAGGAAAGGGGGCTATGTCAACAATTCAAAAAACACGGATTCATATCAACTTTTTATTCTAAAAATATTATAGTTTTGTCCATCCATAGTTCCATACATGCTAGTTAGTTACCAATGGCTAGTTAAAATGACATTTTGAAGGACACTAGCCAAAGTGACTATACCCGTTTAGTTAAAATGACATAAAATTTGATATACTAATCACATTATTTTTAATAATTTGAGAAAAATAAATGCTATACTTATGATATTACGTTTTGCATATGTGCATTACTTGAGATAAAAAAAAACTATCATTAATTAATGGATCATTTTCCTAAATTAGATACGTCGATAGAGATCTATTTTGCTATGTCAACATCCTTATCTTATGAGTTGTTTGTGACGTAGGATGAGCGGACTTGTGTTTGACTAATTCATTTTGTTAATATATTATTAATACCAGGTTAGTACCTCGTGTATTATACGGGTTGCATACATATAATTTTATAATATAATGTTATATGTTTACACAAACAGTCATCAAAATTTATCTTTTAAAAATGAATATTGATGTACTATTTACTTATTATAACATTTTATTTTGTTTTTTAGAGTAAATTACAAATCCCTTTAGTTTATCGAGCCAAGTATGTCATTATCTTTAAAGTTGACGGAAATCGTACTTAATATTTGCAAAATCTTACACTTTACGTCCTTTAGCCCCCGACCTAATTAATTTTAAACATTAAGTTGGGTCATGTGCAAAACACATGAGGGCAGGTTGGTCATTTAACAGATTTTAATAAAATAATACATATATATATTATTTAGAGTTAAATGCTTGGTTGGTCCCTATGGTTTGCGAAAATTGCAGACTTAGTTCTAATGGTTCACTAATTACGCACTTAGTCCTAGTAGTTTTCAATTTTTACACTGGGTGGTCCTTACCACTAACATTTGTTAGATTTCTTAGTTCACTGTATATGAAATGTCTATTTTACCCTTGAGATTAATATAAGACAATTAAAGAAATAAAAAAGAAAACAGATGGGCCATCCTTATCTTCTTCTTCATTCCATTTTCACACCACATTTTACTCTGCTCATGCTTCTTCTCATCTTCATGTTTTCTCCTTCAACCTTGCCTAAAATTCATTGTTCATCTATTTCTCCCTTATCCACCCAGCAATAAAACCACCAATTTCATCCCAATTCGCTACAACAGGCCTCCAAATCTCCACCCGCCAGTCAAATAATAATCTGCGAACTCCATCACAAACCACCAGCCTCACAGATCCAAACCTATAATTAAAGAGTTTGTATTCGGTTACCCCACAAACACCGTCGAACACCTCCACCACCGGCAGACCACCGAAAACCTCACCAACGAACACCTCCCGAATAAATTAAGTGGGTCGTCGGGGACCACTGTTTGTTCATCTTCAAACCTATACTTCCAGCATCGTCTATGTTTCAAACGCCCACCTTACCGTCGTCATTTGCTTCTATCTCCGCTACCGGTGGAAAGGCGGCAATGGTCGTCACTGATGGAAAAGGGGGTCAGGGACGGTGGTGTAGATGACGTGCATCTTTGTTGTCCTTTTGTCGGACGGTGGTGACGATGATGTCTTCTTTTGTTTAGTGGCAGCATGGTTGTTTATGGAGATGTTTGACCTCTTGGTCTCGTGTTGTAAAATATAGAAAGAAGATGGGTGATGTGGGGGGAGGCGGTGGTTAAAGGTGACGACAGAGGAGGTGGGTACTACGGTGGAGGTGGTAGTTGCAGGTTGTGAAGGAGAGGTGGTGGTGGTGGCTGAGTTTTTGAAAGAGAGAGAGGGGGAGTGATGAAGAAGATGAGTAGTGGACCTTTTTTTTATGTTTTTTTTTATTTTTTAATTATTCAAGGGTACAATATGCATTTCATATACACTAACTAAGAAATCTAACAAAGGTTAGTGGTAAGGACCACCCGGGTGCAAATTAAAACTACTCGGACCAAGGGCGTAATTAGTGAACCATTATGACCAAGTCTGTAATTTTCACAAACAACAGGAACCAACCAAGCATTTAATTCTATTATTTATAATAAAAACAAATCTTTATCACCCCTCTTTCTACCTGATATCCATCCATCACGACCAATCTCCACCATCAATTTCTCCTCACAAACATCTAGTTCTTTCTTGAATTCTATTATTAGTTACATTCATCGATTACTTCACCCAAATCACTATTTTACTCAGGTTTGTTGATAAAAATTGAGTCTTTATAGTCCTTCGAACAGGGCTTTTTCAATTTCATCAATTGAAACTCTTTGTAGTTTGCACCCTACTCCATTATTGTCTTCCTTTCTTAATCTGATCTAGGCTTTTCTTGGTTCCATTCCATCCACTAAATCAATCAATCCCTTGTTTTTAGTTCTAGCCTTTGAGATATAAAACAGACAGTGGATGGAGGCATGGAGGTGCTAAAGAACCTAAGTAGCGATGACATTATTTTTTCGCTAGGGTTCTGTCGCCCAAGTCGTTGCGACGGTGCAAGATGTCACTAAATTAACGATGTTAATACCTGAGCCGACGACGGCAGTAAAGGGGCTAGGTTCCATCAGTTTCAGATTTGTTTCCACTTCGTCGGCCGACTACCACCATTGCCGGTTAAGCATAAAGGAAGGATGATCGAGAATGGGTTGGACATGGGGGTTCTTGGTCACCGGAGGTGGGTTGTGGGGGTTGGTGCTTTACCGGAAAAAATGACCAGATGATGAGGACGGTGGTGAAGTGTTATGGGTTCAGATGGTGCGGGTGGCCATGGCAGGCGGTACTTCATCAGACTATCGGAGAAGATGACCAGGATTTGGAGAGACAGTGTTTGGGAGAGAGAGGTTTTAAACTTATAATTGTTTTATTTTTATAATTATTGATTTTGGCATTTAGGCTAAAATGACAAAAATACCCTCAAGTGAGGCCTATTTGGTCAGATTTAACCATGAAAAGTAACCGAGTTAGGACTAAAGGACGTAACCTGTAAGGGTTTGCAAAACATTGAGTACGTTTTTTCGTACTTATTTAAAGGCAAAGGACATACTTTGCAATCTGGTGTCAACATAAAGGACGGGTTTTGTAATTTACTCTTTTTTTATTTTGCATAAATGTAATTTTATATAATAAATAAAAAAATATCTTTAAAAAAACTCGTATATTGCACGTGTTGAATAAAATATATTATCATATGTTAACACATACAGTCGTCAAGATTTATCTTTTAAAATATGAACTTTGATGTACTATTACTTATTATAACATTTTACTTGTTTTTTTATTTATTATTAGGTTAAAACATATGTAATACATGAGGCTGAATCCCGTTTTTATGATACTTAAGAGATACAATTATTTTAGTTAGTTTTATGCACCTTTATGCTTATTTGTTTATTTCATTCTTACAACACTCGTCTCAAATTTGTATTCAAGAGAGTTTACGGTATGAAAAGGTAGAGATAGATCCCAATGTTTTTATATTTTTCATTATTTTTTATAAATTATACCATAAAATTGAGAATTAAATTCTCTTTGAATGGGGTATGGAATTGTTATATTTAAAAATGGTGTTATTTCTAGATGTTGATGCAATGTGCGATAAATGATGAGTTTTAACCAATTATAACAATACGTCCTACATTACGAAGGTGAAACTAAGTTGTCTAGATTTGACATTTGAAAGAATTGTGTGATTATTGTTTTGGTCAAAAATCACACGAGGATAATGTAACCAAATCTGATTTTTGTGATGTTGGATGCTTGGTTAAACGAACAAATGTATCAACGAATATCAAAAGTAAATGACAACGAACACAATGATTTGTACGAGGAAAAAGCCCTTGATCAAAGTTGATCTCTGGCATAAAAAACCTCGGGTGATGGAAACTACCGATCACTAACTATATAGCACAAAAAGATGACAACTTCGGATGGTAACAAGCTCGATACAATGATTCTCTAATGTGAAAGTGTGTGTGTGTTCGCCAATGTTGATCAGAGAGTTCGAGTATATGCTGATGTGTGTCAAAGTGATAAGTGTTTCTAAAAATGAGCTTGTTACCCCTTTAAAAGAAAACAAAAGTCCTAATAACTAACTTTTTGCTAAATGTGCAAGCTCCCCACGACTGTCTTCAACGGTTATGAGCTGCAAGCACGTGCTAGAAATGGCATATTCCTCAGACATTCCCTCGATGACTTAGTCCACGATTACCTGCAAACGTAAACTGAGTACACAAGGAACAGATGTTAAAAACATAAATATTAGTAAGGATCCTTGATCCTCAGACTCTCTGCATTATCCGTTAAGGATCCGTGATCCAGGCTCAGTCTCAGAATGGATGATCCTTAGCATAAAATCCATGCCCTAACAATTGCCCCCAAAATATGACGAATTAAATGCAAATAGATAAGTCATATTTTCATTAAATTCGAACTATCCGTTGCAAGTGGACTAGCCGTTGCAATCGTGACGTCAGCGATGTGATAACCTGCAACAAACATCATTATATATAGGGTGTAGATAGAGATGAGACTTCCCATTTAAAACCTGATCTTGGCAATTCAAAATCACCATCCGGAAGCTTCAAGGTACTTTCTTCTCTCTCTCTCTCTCTATTCTCTAAAATTATCTTTTCTTTTTTCCTTCTTCTCTCAAAATCCATGGCGAAAATGGTCACCCGGTCCTCACCAATCAAGGATCCTGAGAACGACAGCCCACCCCAGAGTCAGGATCTCCTTGCAAAATCCTTCATTGGAGTAGTGCCGATTCACTGACCCGGAGATCGATCAGATGCATACCTATTTCCCGGAGGGTACAATATTCAGACCTTTTGACTCTTCAATGAAGGGTGATTGTATATCCACCAAGTGGGTGTGTTTTCCTACTACCCCTTTCCAAATAGGTTTTTCTTATCCTTTTCCAACCTTTACCCAAAGCTTTTTTACCTTCACTGGTTTAAGCTACAGCTAGGGTATGCCCATGTTATGGAGAGTACTCTACATCTTGGAGCAAATCATTGCTAATGAGGGCATAATCCTTAGTCTTACTGAACTCCGTCACCTATACAACCTTGTTAGCCATGGATCCCAACGTTTCCTATTTAAAGCCAAGCCACAACAACCCCATCCCATCCTCAAAACCACCAAGAATGACTCCAACTGGAGAAATCAGTTCTTTTTCATTAGGCGAGACTCTATTCCCAACGGGAATCATCTTCCCAAAAAGTGAAACGTAGAGGGTAGGATATGGGATCCATAATACCGTTCTGTAGAAAATTTCTTGCTTTTGCTTTAGGATAACTGATTCTTAGCTTTTCTTTTTTCAGTGACCAACATCAATACTTTGAAGGAGACTCCTGCCACAACCGAAAGAATTGCCGCATTCTGGGCATTGGATTCAACTGTCAGGACATTTTCTCCCAAGGTTAAAGATATAGAAGAAGCTACATCATCCTCCTACACCATGTCAAGTAAGTATCCATGCATGTGTTTATATGTATTTAAAAATAAATTTATCAAGAACTTGCACTTATCTATATTTTAATATTGCAGGTGCTGCCAAGTCCTCATCAAAGTCTGCTTCCAAGTTTGGCCTTGGGGAACTCGAGGGGATCATCTCACCTCGATCCTTCAAGAAGGAGCTGGCCGGAGGCCTAAGCCAGCCGGAAGCTAAGGGCATGACCCTCCGTGCCAAAGCTGGGCCCAAGAGGAAGAAGCCATCTGAGCTTACACCACCAAGTGACGCCTTTCAACTTGAGTAAGACATCCATAGCTGCGTCTCCGAGGTAAGGATCACTGATTCTCTGATGTATGTAAATTCTTTAGGATCAAGGATCCTTATATTTGCATATTATCATATACAGAAAGTTGCACAAATCCAAGCCCTTCAAGAGAAAAAGTTAGCTGAGGCAGAAAAAGCCATTGCTAATCTCCGAGCCTTCTACACTGCTAAAGATAAAAAGATTGCGCAACTGGATAGGGAGATCAATCGCTTGGAGAAGTAGGCCATAGTGGATGTGGTTCAGGCGAACAAGGATCGGTTGGAGGATGCTGATGAAGCCAAAATATCTGTTGTCAAGGCTATCCTCAAGGCCAGGATCCAGATAGCTCAGGAGGCAGTGGATCCTTCATTCGACAAGGCTTGGATGGGCATGGAAGCAGAGGCTGCAGGAGCTGGCGATGACGATGAGCCAGAAGGGACACCAAGTGGCGAGAAGGATCCTGAACAGGCAGCAGCTGGCGACGGTGGCGAAGGTGGTGAAGCAGCGAAGGAGTAGGCTGCACCAATGGGCGATGATGGAAATTTCTAGACGTGGCCGAAGCCCATTTTTTTATGGTTT
This sequence comes from Scalesia atractyloides, assembly GCA_947069175.1. Lineage (NCBI taxonomy): Eukaryota > Viridiplantae > Streptophyta > Magnoliopsida > Asterales > Asteraceae > Scalesia > Scalesia atractyloides. Next base: position 37,303,876 of record CAMTDV010000025.1, read on the forward strand.
AATGGTTTTTGTGGTTGTTGGTATTTTGGAACAATTTGTGGTTTGTACTCAAACAATAGTAATTAGGGTTAAGGATCACTGATCCTATAAACAATAGGGGGTAACAAGGATGGATGGGTCCTTCTGTTTGTGGAAGATGAAGCCCTTGATGCTCCCGCCTTTAATTTCCTGCACTTTATGAACCGTTAGTGTGGACACCCTTTGCCAACCCAAGTGGACGGGCCACGTTTTGCTGGTAGAAACTTGGGTAGGCAATTTTGACAACCTTAGAAGGGTTTTAATAAATAAAACTTTAATCTTTTGGCTATCTTTGGTGTCACCTACTTATTTTATGCTTTGAATATCATTGCATCTATACTTATTAGTCAACTCCCCATTATATAACTTTGGAGTTTTAAGTTAAAAGGAATACCAAATATATGTTAAAACAAGTTCTATCTTAAAGACTTAACTTCATATGATCAAGGATCACATATCCTGTTGTCAAAGGTTGAAGGGTAACATAAATAAGCCAAAAATAAAACAAAGGCAAATGAAGGATCCTACCAGTGAATCCAAGTTAGGATTCTATATCATTAACACTTACAGTTGTGTCAATCAAAGCATAACAATTCGATAGAACTTTAGGATTCAGGATCCTTAGCTGTTAAACTTCGTCAACCTGTAACAGTATATAACTTGGGACTAAGCCAAACATCAAAGGAAAGAATCATTAGTAACTGGGGGCAGGCCCAACAAACTGGGGACAAGCCCAAATAACTGGGGACAAGCCCATTAAACTGGGGACAAGCCTAAATAAACTGGTGTAAACTGGAGTATGGCCTAAACTGGCATCTATCCAATCGTAAGTGACACGAAAATGCCGAAACCTTAGCTAACATGAAAACGTTAGAAACCTTAGGAACGGATGTATCGTACGTCTACCATTATACTTAGGATCCTACATATAGCCAACAACAATGAAATTGTCAGCCCCTAAAGCGGGTACTGTCCCATTCCCTCGAACTATACTTGGATAACGTGCGCTACTGGCGGGGTGTCAAAACCCAATTCGTGTGAAAGGTGAAAACCTTTAAACCTTAGAAGGTATTGGATACCTTAAGCTGAGGACATGCCCAAAGTCTTGGAGAGGTGGCCAACCTCTTGATCCTTTAGATAAATTCTGCAAAAGCTTAAAACTAGATAAAATTGGATATTGAGAATTCAACATCCTTTCCTTTAGCAACAAATGTAATATAAAAGAACTAGTAAAACGTTATCAACGAAAGGATCACATATCCTTTGAGAATTCTTCAGTTTGAACGGAACATTAGAACGCTTAAGGATCCTTGATCCTTACATAAAATACTTCTTGAGGTGGATAGCATTCCAAGCTCTTGGCAGAAGGTTACCATCCATAGTTAGCAAACGATATGCCCCCTTTCCTGCTTCAACTTCAATTAGATGAGGGCCTTCCCATTTCGGTGCTAACTTGCCATCAGCAGGATTCGTGGTATTTTGGAATGCTTTCCTCAATACCAAGTCACCTACTTGAAATCTTCTAATCCTGACATTCTTGTTATAAGCTCCAGCCGTCCTTTATTGATAACTGGCTAGCCTTACTCTCGCCAAGTCTCTAAGTTCCTCCTTGGTGTCCAAGTCTTGAGATAGAGTCTTATCATTTACCTTAGGATCACGGATGCTTGTTCTGGCTGTGGGGACTACCATTTCTGTAGGGATCACTGCTTCAGCTCCAAAGACCAAGGATAAGGGAGTCTGACCCGTAGCATTCTTAGGAGTTGTCCTATCTGCCCATAAAACTAAGGTAATTCCTCAGACCATTTGCCTTTTTGGACCCAAGCTTCCTCTTCAAGTTGTTGATGATGATTTTGTTGGATGATTCTGCCTGGCCATTAGCTTGTGGGTGGACTTCCTCACTAAATCACTGTTCAATTTCTCTCTCTCGACTCTCTCTCTTCCTCACATTTGCTCTGGTGAGTGGTCTAATGTTGTATCATCCTAATCCCTCAGCTGTCACAAAAGTTAGTAGTACGACTCCCCATAAACTGGGATCCATTATCACAAACAATCTCAGAAGGAATTCCAAATCTAGTTATAATATTTCTTTTAATAAAGGACATGACTTCCTTTTCTCTGACTTGGGCAAAGGCTTCAGCTTCTATCCATTTGGAGAAGTAGTCTGTCATAGCCAACATGAACACTTTTCCTCCTGGTGCCTTGGGAAGCTTGCCTACTATATCAATTCCCCATCTCACAAATGGCCAAGAGGAGTATATAGGATGCAGAGGTTCTGCCGGTTGATGAAGGATATTACTGTGTCTCTGGCAAGCATCACATTTCTTCGCGTATTCTATAGCATCCTTTTTCATAGTAGGCCAATAATATCCTGTTATAAGGATCCTTGAAAATAGTGCTCTGCCCCCAGCGTGATTCCCACAGTCTCCTTCGTGAAAATCCTTCAGGACTTCTTGTATCTCAAGATCCTCAATGCACCTTAGATAGGGTCCTGCAAGAGATTTTTTATATAACATGTTATTTATAATGGTAAACTGGGATACCTTAATCCTGAAATGCTCTTGGATTTTCCCCAGTAGGGATTTCTCCATTCTGAATGTGTTTCAGAATTGGAAGGATCCAGGATCCTGAATTTGACTGCATATCATCATTGGGAACAACTGCAGCACCATCCATTATTCCCATTGCTTCATTCTCCTCAACTGCAGGAGTTAGTACATGGATAATAGGTATCTTCACATCATCAGGCATCTTCAATGAGGATCTAAGGTTGGCTAGAGCATCAGCTTCTGCGTTCTCTTCCCTAGGTACCTGTGTTAAACTGAAAAAAGCAAAAGAATCTGCCAGTTTCCTGACTATCTCCAAATATTTAATTAGTTTTTCGCCTTTAACAGCATAGGATCCGTTATAATGATTAGTAATCAATAAAGAATCTACAAATACTTGAAGATACCGGATCCTCATATTTTTAGCTAGTTGCAAACCTGCTATCAAGGCTTCATATTCAGCCTCGTTATTAGTGGTCTGAAACTCACACGCTATAGATTGGGGTATAATGTCCCCTTGTGGCGATTTTAGTAGTAGGCCTAGTCCAGTTCCTTTGACATTCGAAGCTCCATCTGTGAAGAGTGTCCAAGGATCCTTGGTCTCCTCAAGTTGTTGCACTTCTAGTTCAGCTTCCCTTTGTAGATCACTACTGAAATCAGCCACAAAGTCAGCCAAAGCTTGGGACTTAATGGCAGTTCTAGGCTCATACTTAATGTCATATGCACTAAGTTTAACAGCCCATTTTTCCATTCTTCCCGACATCTCTGGTTTCCTGAGAACATTCTTAATAGGAAAGTTAGTTTTAACAACAATACTATGAGTCTCAAAATAATGTCTTAGTTTGGTAGAAGCCATGATTAAAGCAAGAATGAGTTTCTCTAAATGAGAATACCTGGCATCAGCATCAAGTAGACTTTTACTTACATAGTATACCGGATGTTGTTGGCCTTCGTGATCCTTACTAGACGCACTTACCGCTTTACCTGAAACAGCTAAGTATAAGGACAAGGGCTCTCAATTTTCTGGTTTCATCAAAGCCGATGCTGAGGATAGGTAATCCCTGAGAGCTTGTAGAGCAGCTTCATGCTTCTCAGTCCATTCGAATTTCTTATTCTTCCTCAGAATATCATAGAAATCCTTGCATCTTTCTGAGGATTTTGAGATGAGTCTATTCAAGGCGGCAATCCTTCCCGTCAATCTTTGCACATCCTTGGCATTGGCCGGAGACTTGATGTTCACCAAAGCCTTGATCTATTCGGACTTGCTTCAATTCCTCTCTTAGTCACCATATATCCTAAAAATTTTCCAGCTTTGACCCCGAAATGACATTTAGAGGGGTTTAATTTCATAATGTACTGGTCAAGAATATTGAATGCTTTTTCGAGATCCTTTAGGTGATCCTTAGCTCTTTCAGACTTGACCACCATATCATCTATGTATACTTCCATTGTGTGTCCAAGTTGCTCCTTGAACATCATATTCACCAGCCTTTGGCATGTAGCACCTGCATTTCTTAAACCAATGGGCATAGCAATATAACAATATATGCCGGTGGGTGTCATGAACGTTGTATCCTCTTGATCAGATGGTTCCATCTGAATTTGCTGAAATCCAGATGAAGCATCCATAAAAGTTAACAACTCATGACCCGCCGCAGCATCCACCATGGAGTCAATGTGGGGTAAAGGGAAAGGATCCTTGGGACATGCCTTATTCAAATCAGTAAAATCGACACATACCCTCCACTTTCCATTTTTCTTTTGAACAACAACCACATTGGCTAACCACCTTGGATACTTGACCTCTCTTATCATACCTGCCTTTAGTAACTTGTCTACCTCTTCTTGGATAATTGCATTTCTTTCAGGTGCAAACTTCCTCCTTTTTTGGTGAATTGGTCTGAAAGACCTGTCAACACCAAGCTTATGAGTAATGATATCCTTCGAAATACCTGTCATATCTTCGTGCTTCCAGGCGAAGGTAGATTTTCTATGTTTTAGGAAGGATATTAGATCCTGCTCTATGTTCTTCTGGATCCCGAATCCTATATACACCTTGGATTCAGGATCCTCTGGAACTAAGAGTATATCCTTGACGTCTTGTTCTCCTGTCTCCATGACGTCTCTTGGAGGGTGCTTTAATTGCTATGCTTCCCTAGACTTGGAAGCTGGTTTCATCGAGGAAGTGTAGCAATTCTTTGCCTCCTGCTGATCACTTTCTATTTTGACTATTCCCCATGGACTTGGGGCTTGACACATTGGTGGTAAATAGAGGGGACTGCCTTCATGTCGTGTATCCATGGCCTGCCAAGAATAACATTACAACAAGATAAGCAATCTATGACACAAAATTTTTGGATAGAATTCACTCCCTCTATGTAATTGGGAGTTTGATGTCCCCCAGTGTATTCTTGGTTTCCCCACTGAATCCCACAAGCACCGATGATCTAGGTATGATCTCAGATTCACGAATGTTCATCTTTTTGAGGACATCTAACTGAATTATGTTCAATGAACTCCCTCCATCAATAAGGATCCTGCGAACAAAATGGTTAGAAATAAATAAAGTAATGACAAGACCATCATGATGAGGATCCTGAATGTCCACGCGATCCTCCTCATCAAAGGATATCACTTTTTGCTGCGTTAGAGTAGATGTTCAGACTGGCCTCTCCCTATTCTCCATCTTTGTCTCCTTAGCATGCCTTTTAGCTGCTGAAAATGAAGTTCCACAGATATCAGAACCACCAGAAATAAAGTTAATGATTTGAGCATCTGCTGGCGGTGGAGGAGCTCTTTCAGGAACTTTCTCAGTATCCTGAGTTCTTGAACGTTTCCTTCCCAGCAATTCCTTCAAATACCCTTTGCTAAGAAGATAACCAATTTCTTTCCTCAATGCTATACATTCATCGGTAAGGTGGCCAAAATCCTCATGATAAGCGCACCACTTAGATTTATCCTTAGTAGCTCCAGGTTTATCAGTTTTCCTTGGCCATCTAGCCTTGTCACCTAGATTCTGCATAGCAAGTATTAGTTCATAATTATCCACAGAAAAACAATACTCAAATATTGGAGGATAATCCTCATCATCTTCGTCTTGTTCAACTGCATTCACATTGTAATTGTCATGTTTAGAGTATGACCTGGATCGATTATTCTTAAAGAATGATCCTTGCTTTTCCTGTTTCGAGGATCCTGAGAGCCTTTCCTGGATCCTTTTGTCATCCTCTACATGAATGAACCTCAATGCCTTGTTCCTCACTTCATCTAAATTCCTGCAAGGTGTCATAACAAGGTCATCATAGAATGAGGAATCCTTAAGCAAGCCCATTTTGAATGCCTCCACAGCAGTGGCAATATCCAAATTAGGAATTTCTAAGGATTCTCGACTAAAGTTAGTGATGTAATCTCTTAATGATTCATCACGGCCTTGAGTTATTCTATACAAATCACTAGTTAATCATTCAGAAGTTCTACTACATGAAAATTGGTTATTGAACAAATTACTGGATGAGAAAATGAAGTAATTGAGTAAGGAGGAAGACTTAGCAGCCATTTGAGTGTTGATCCAGTGAGTGTGGATCCGAAGCCCTTGCAAAGGCAGGCTTCGTTCAATCTTTTTGGAATGGGATTGATCTCCATCCTTTCCCGGTATTGTGCCACATGCTCCTCTGGATCAGTTGTACCGTCGTAGAGCTTCATGTTGGGGGTTTGAAAGCGTTTTGGTATCTCAGCATTCCATATATGAGGTGCAAAATGAGACACCCTATGACTTCCATCTGGGATCTCAGGAATGGGCTTGACCACTCCTGGAACACTGGAATCATATCCTTAAGCTTCTGGAGCTCCCGTGCCATAGCCTGATTGATACTGTGTCCTGCATGGAACCATAATTAGTACCAAAAGATGTATTGAAATTGTTACCTCCTGACTGGTTTGGAACCGGTATCGCAGAAGTGTATCCAAAAGTAGACACTTCAGGTGTAACAGTTGGACCAGATGAAGCAATAGTATGCATAGGGATGGAGTCCCTTTTGTGAACTACAGAATCCTAGAATATCTGACTTCCTGAGGATCCTTGATCCTGAAAGACATTGGGTCCAGGATACACGGGTGCTGAAGGCCTTGAAGGATACTGCATGGATCCTTGAACCTGAGAGGAGGATCCTTGAACCTTAGAAAAGGATCCTTGATGCTGGAAATAGGATTCCTTTGGTGCAACTGTCTCCAAATATCCTCCTGAGCTGAGATAGCCTCCTTGATGTTTATTTGAGGATCCATAAGGTTGGTAATGAGATGCTTGTGGCTGCGTCATTGCCAATGATCCATGCTGCAATCCTGAGGATCCCTGATGCTGAACACGAGAATTCTTGGAATGCTGAATGGTTGTTGCTGGAGTGGCGAAATCCAACGATCTGGGCATCAATGGAGAGTGATCCTACGATGATCTCTTCTGTTTCTTGATTTCATCAATTTCACGAAGGATCCTCTGGTTAGTTTTGTCCTGCTGTTCCATGTATCCTTTCATCTGCAAAATCAAAGTAGACAGATCATTGTTAGTAGGTGTGGAGGATGAAACAGTCGAAGCCTTCGAGAAAACTGGTGTTGGCTTCTTCTGAGCATTATCATCACTCCTCGCCGGTGCAGGGGGAATGAGAGGCAATGATGCACAAGCCTGAGATGAGGTAACCGCCGGCATGGCGCATTTTCCATGGGAAGCCATGTAGTTAATGGAGATGAATAGAACTGGATGAAATGAACGGAATTTTTTAGAATTGAAGACCGATTGCCCCACGGTGGGCGCCAAACTGTTTTGGTCAAAAATCACACGAGGATAATGTAACCAAATCTGATTTTTGTGAGGTTGGATGCTTGGTTAAACGAACAAATGTATGAACGAATATCAAAAGTAAATGACAATGAACACAATGATTTGTACGAGGAAAAAGCCCTTGATCAAGAGTTGATCTCCGGCATAAAAAACATCGGGTGATGGAAACTACCGATCACCAACTATATAGCACAAAAAGATGACAACTTCGGATGGTAACAAGCTCGATACAATGATTCTCTAATGTGAAAGTGTGTGTGTGTTCGCCAATGTTGATCAGAGAGTTCGGGTATATGCTGCTGTGTGTCAAAGTGATAATGTGTTTCTAAAAATGAGCTTGTTACCGCATTAAAAGATAACAAAAATCCTAATAACTAACTTTCCGCTAAATGTGTAAGCTCCCCACGATTGTCTTCAACGGTATATGAGCTGCAAGCACGTGCTAGAATGACATATTCCTCCGACATTCCCTCGATGACTTAGTCCACGATTACCTGCAAACGTAAACTGAGTACACAAGGATAATGTAAACAATTTAGGAAGGATCCTTGATCCCAGACTCCCTGCATTATCCGTTAAAGATCCGTGATCCAAGCTAAGTCTCAGAATGGATGACCCTTAGCATAAAATCCATGCTCTAACAATTAGAATGGTGAGTCCGAACCATTATAGCGATTCGTCTAAAACACTTACAATTTGATAGAAGCATATGCCCACCCTAAATAATTATTTAATTCTAGTAAAAAAAATAAAAATACAATTATTAAGTGTATCAAACGGGAACCTTTGATTCCTAATTTACCATAATTTCAATCACTGAACTCGAAAATATATCTATCTACTCATAATAAAAACAAATATTTATACTTATCTAAATTTTTGTTTAAAATTATTTATAGAAAAACAAATATTTATTCTTATCTAATTTTTTATTTAATATTATTATTACTTAATATGATCATAATAAAAACATATGTTCATATTCTTATCTAATTTTTTGTTTAAAATTATTATTATTATTTAATATGATTATAATAAAAACAACCGTTTATCCGTATCTAAATAGTTATTCTTATCTAATATTTTGTTTAAACTTATTATTTATTATTATTATTAAGGTAAGAAATCATCAGGAACTGACACGTGTTAAATTTTTTTTCTTTATTAGTATAGGAAGATAATTATAATCTATTACACTAATACTTAATGACCTTTAAATCTTAAATAAGATGTAGAGTAAATTGCATAAAACATCCTTTATGTTTCCTTAAACTTGCAGGTTCCAGCCTTAATGTTTAAAAGTTGCTAAAAACAGCCTTTAAGTTTATTTTTTTTGCGGGTTCAATCCTTTACAGCTAACCACGTTATTTTCTTCAGTTAAGTTCCCTCACATGCATAATATGTGAGGGTATATTCGTCATTTTGGTTGATCTTCTACCCACTTCAATTATAAAAAAAAAGAATATTTAAGTTTTAACCTAGTTTAAACAAAGTTTGGTAAAACGTACGCGACTACAGAGGAGCACGATTACCGTTTGATAGTGTTTAAGTCTAACTTGCGGCGTCCTAAGCGTCACCAGTTGCTGGATCCGACTACTGAACACGGTGTTACGAAGTTCTCAGATTTGACGGCATCGGAGTTCCGTGAAAGGTATCTAGGGTTGAAGAGTCGTTTGTCGTTTCCGTCTGATGCGAATAAGGCGCCGATTCTTCCAACTGATGATAATCCTAAAGAGTTTGATTGGCATGATCAAAATCTGTGTTAATCTTTACAGCTTAGTGGGCTAGCTTAAAAAGATTCCTATCTTAATTCCGGGTTCGCCGGAATCCGGCGAAGTCGCCGGAGAAGAAGACCGGGAAAGAAGGTGTTTGGTTTTTAAAAGTTTGGTTTTATTGCACATTAGTCCATGCGGTTAGAATTTTTTTAAAATAGGTTAAACCTTAAATATTCTTTTTTCTTATGATTGACGTGGGTGGAAGATCAACCAAAATGACGAATATACCCTCACATGTTATGCATGTGAAGGAACTTAACTGAAGAAAATAACGTGGTTAGCTGTAAAGGATTGAACCCGCAACAAAAATAAACTTAAAGACTGTTTTTAGCAACTTTTAAACATTAAGGCTGAAACCTGTAAGTTTGAGAAAACATAAAGGATGTTTTGTGCAATTTACTCTTAAATGTAACTAAATTTACTATCTAAGTGCAAGTTACAAAACATTCTTCGTAAACTTTAAAAAACAAGTTATACGCAACAATTTGATTTAAGTTTTTATCAATGTTATTTAATCTAAGTTTAAAATGTTATTTAATCCAAGTTTAAATGAAATATAATATATAAAATTAAAGTTATATAGTAAATAATTGATTTTGCGTTTTAGTTAGGGCATGTTTGGGATTGTTTTTTGAAACAATTTATTGACTTATTAGCTTTTCCAAAAAGTAAAAAAAAAAAGGGTAAATGCATGGTACCCCTGACCCGGGAGGGTTCTCCCTCCCCAAGCTAGCTTAGCCCCATAGCTGCCTGGCGGTTACTACACCAGCAGGATTATTCGGAGCCGAGCTGGACTCGAACCCGCTCCTCCCGTTTGGAATGGGTGAGGCTGGCCACTGGGCTGACACTATAAGGAGAAATAATGTTTGGATAAGTGAAAAAAAACGTTTAGAAAAACTTTTGGCATTAGGAGAAAAGTCATTTTGAAAAGTTAGAAAATCCTAACTTTTTAAAATGCCTTATAACTTTTTGAAGAAACAATTACAAAAATACCCTAACCTAACCCTTTTTACATGTATAAGTTAAGCCAAATACCTTTTATAAAACAACTTATTGACTTTTCCTATCACATAAACTAATCAAAATACTTTTTTAAAAACTCATTTTAGATAAGTCATAAGTCAATAAGTTATTTTACTAAAAATTCCTTTTAAGCTAAATAAGCAATCCCAAACACACCCCTTATTTCACCTTCGTAACTTTAAATAACAAAAATTCTAACCAAACATTATTGGCCCATCCACCTTATCCAACTAACCTGTTTGATTTTGTTTACTACTTTTTTACAACTGTCTAGCAAACCGAATCATGATGTGCATAATATCTTACTTAATTTTTTAGAAGAATTAGAAATGATAGTTATACAAGATTCATATCCACAACAAGAGAAAAAAACATGAAAAAATCAGTCAAGAAGGTGCAATTGAAACCTTTTCAACCTCGACAATGTACTCAAGTGTCGCGGAAGGAGGAATCTTTACATGATCGGACCAAAATCTGCACCCTCGTCTCCAAAGGCGAGAGCGGGCGGCACTATGATTCTTCGCTTTCCACCGTTCTTCATGGTTTTTAAAACCGTTTCGACCCCTTCACACATTCCTTTGCTATAAGGCCTTGATCCTACCACAAGAGCCAATGGCTTTTTGTCCCTACCAAAGGTGTCCACAAACACACCACCATCTCCTATCACACTTCCCTTGATATCTATAACCACTAAATCCCCCTTCCTTGGTATTGCACCACCACCCACTCTTAACTCATAGTACCTACATAACCAAAACCTTTGTATATTCATCCAATAATCTTTTCATTTATTATTCATTTTAGATATTTATATTATTATTTTGAAAGATAAAATACTTTAAAACCAACATCATCATGTTTTATGGGATGATTGTACCTTATGCCATTAGGTAATACCACCTCCTCTTCCTTCTCTACATCTCTGTATCAATCCAACAAAAAGATACAATGCTTAGATAAGAGATATTAGAAAATATTGTGAAATAATACAAAATATATAGTGTTTGGACAAATCATTTCGATGAAACTTAGTAGGGATGAATATACACAGGCATTGGTAATCTCAATCTTATACTCAAATGTTAAACCGTGTCTAGTACCCATCGGGTACCATATTACTCATCAATACCATTCTGGTACTGGGTATATCCATTAATTTGTTAGAGATGACCCGGTAGGTTTCCGAGGTTCATTTCTTACTATTCCAAATTTTATTAGCCATGAAAATTAGTGACATTAAAAAAGTCACTGGATTAGCAAATTTCTCTATATCTAATGACAAATAAAAATAAAATAGAAAATGTTAAGGGGTATGATTAGGGTAAGCGCGCATTTATGTTTCGGGTAACTGGAGAGGTATCACGTAATACCATACTCTTTCCATACCCGTATACAAGCACGTCTTGTATGTTTCTTCCAAACCTTAACAAACCTTGTATTAGCTTCTTCCTGGCTGACTTCAAGACGGGTCTTGATTTGTTCAGAAACAACCCCAAATGCTAAAAAACCCGCCCAAGCCAGCCCGGCACCAAGACCAAATCTTCTCGTCAAGCTCGAAGCTATCCAATCTGTTGAATCCACATTACCACCTCGTTGTACCTTATCTTTAGCCACCACCAATGGCTCTTGTGGTTGTGAACTCTTACTAAGGGGTGGCTGCTGTGATGGTGGCTGAGATGGCGGTTGTGATGGTGGTGGCGGTGGTTGTGATGATGAAGATAAATGGTGAGTTCTTACCACCGGAGGGGACACAATTGGTGGAGAACCAAAGAAGGTTGCCATGGGTTGATCTGAAAACGCATCAAGGTGTGTGTTCTGGTGCAATATGTATACTAATGGTCCCTACCTTATCTAAATATTTGTGATAAGATTTTTAGGGTACTAAAATCTCCTTTATTTAATAATGGATGAACTACAATGTATAACCGTGCATGCATAGAGTACAAACTGCTCAAATCATTAAGTTATAAATCAAAGTTACATTGGATATTTTTTATTTACAAAGAGCAGAAAGCCAAAAGCCAATAAAACTACATATCATCTAGGAATCCAAGTCGAAAGCCAATCCGAGTGGCCTATTCTCGTGCGGTTTTAATTTAGCCGGTGATTAGCTTTCGAAGAGGTAGTGCCGCAGTGGCGAAACTTGAGGTTTTCGACCGGGGGGTTGAAAACGTACATACAAAAAAATTTCTATACGAAAACTACATACTCTCTACTACTAAGCGAAAAGTTCGAAGGGTCGGCCACCCCCACTATGTCGCGCCCCTGTGAAGAGGGTTCAACACGACCATAATGACTGCAGCGTTGGCCGTATTGAATTCCTTAAAAGTTAGAAAGCATGAGGCATAAACTCTTAAACTGCGTGACTAAAAACACAAGACCGGAATCAACGCACAAAAAAAGTTAACGCAACAAAGACCCCAAGACCCAAGTACTTATAACAAAAATGTCATAGCTGCCTTGAGCAAAATGGATGGTTGGATAACACTTACTTCTTTTAGTCGCAAATTAAATTTTGTTTTTATGTTCACAATCATAAGTCGGCTACTTTGTATAATATGGATAAATTACAATCACAAGCAACGATTATTAAACTTCTTTTTAATTACTTTAGAATGTGGGTATGGTGGGGCCGGGGTTTGGGGCGTTGGTTGACACGTGGAAAAGGAGGGGCACCGCCCATGAAGCAGCCCAGCGGTGGGTATGGTGGGGCAGGGGTTTGGGGCGTTGGCTAGGCCACATGGATTTTTTTTAAATACACACAATATTAATTAAGAAAACCTAAAAAATATTATTAAACATTACTAAAACATTAAAAAAACATACTTATTAAACATATAAAAAAAACCCTAAAGCGTTAAGTAGATCTCGAAGAGGGCGAGCTTGTCGAAGACCCTCCTCTCCTTGGGCCGGTACTCGATGTTGGCCACCTCGACCCGGTCGTCGTGGCTTATGTCCCCTCCCGGACGCTTTGGTAGTAGGCCTTGAACCGCTCGAGTTTTGGTCGTAGGTCGCGCCACTTGTGTTGGCAAGCGTTTAGGTTGTGCCGATTGTTCCTGACGTTATGCCGAAAGCTTGCGAAAGCCTCCGGCCAGAAACGAGTTTCGCCGGCTTGGCGAGCCTTCATCGCGTCGACGACGCACGAGACAAGTGCAAGCTTTTCTTCGTTTGTCCACGAGGCCATGATCAACGTTTGGAAAGTGTCGGTTTCGGGTGGCGGTAGTGGGTAGCGAAGGTGAACAGCGGTGGTGTGCTGTTTGGGTTAGCGGGGGGTTATTTATAACAAGCCAAACAGTTTGTTTTTAAATTTTAAAATGGCTAGGTTGACCCGCCAATCACCATCCGCCACCTCACCCACCTAGCCCCGCCCAACGCCGGGTGCCAGGGTACCGCCCAACGGGCCACGCCATAAGCCAAGCCCCTTCGGATGGTGACTTGGGCGTTGCCCGCCAACCCACGCCCAAATCCCCGCCCATACCCCACAGTGTTAGTTGGTTAGTTTTTGAAAGAATCTATAGAGATAATACTTAATATATAATTATATAAAACACATTTAGAATGGAAATCTCTATATGATAAGAAAACGTTATTCAAATATTGAAGAAAAAGCAAAAAAAAAAAAAAAACTATAGCTTAAAGAATAAACAAATAAAAAAAACTAAACAAAAGTAATGATCTTAATAAAGAAAAAAAAGGGGTTAAACTACCACTTAATTTAGATTTTCACGATCAATACTTAGGAGAAACTTTGTAAAATTTAATTAAGTTTGTGAATCATTCCAAGTAAATTACTATTTTTCATCTATAAAGTCAGTGAAGTTTTATTTTTTACTCTAATAATATATAATTACCAGGTTAGCGATGATGATGTGTCAGGAATAAATCTTTATGATATGGAAAATAAAAATAATTGCATGGATTTTCCCTTAAAAATAAAATAATCATATTTTTTATTTGAATTTTTTATTTTTTAAAAATAAAATTAATAAAATAATTAATTTTAAGTTTGAATTTTTATTTTTTGAATCAAAAAATTGTATTTTTTGAATGAGTAAATTTTTACAAAAAAGAAAAGCTTTTTTCTTATTCTTAAAATTATATCGGTGTTTTTCTTGTTTATACTAAAATATTACCACTATAAAATATTATGATAAATGAAAAATAAACAATAATCCAAAACTTTTGGCATCGTCACAAAGAGATAACATTCTTCAAAAATTTTACTTTTTCGAATGAGTAAAATTACAAAACACACACACTTTTTATTCTTGGTATTTTTATGGTTTATACTAAAAAATTACGACTTTAAAACATTATGTTATGATGAGTGAAAATAAATAATAATCAGAAGCTATCGGTTTTATCGTATCCATCGTAAAAAAAATAAACAAAAAGTAGACAACATTCTTCAAAAATTTTTCACCAAAAAATAAAAATACGAATGTCATTTTAGACCTCCTCGTAATATGAAGTTTTTTTCTACCTTTTGGCCTCTTCTCCTTTGGTGGGGTTTTTAAGAACTAGCATTATTGTTGGGTTATATAAGATATATTAATGATTAAAGTCAAAACCTAAGGGAACCATAATAAGTTGAAGTATAACAAATAGTCCACAATTTTCCCCCGTTGAAGGCTTCCCAAACAACCACCCTAAACTACTGCCGCATCAAACAAACATGAAGACAAGTACAAAGTGTTGGATTGCTAAAGTGTTGAGTCAAGATGTCAACAACCAAGTCAACAAAGTCAAGGTTGAAAACCAGAAGACCAAGTCAACAAGTCAAACATGACCAGAAGTACTGTTTTATTTGTTTAGGCAGTAGTTTGAATGTAATAGCGTTTATTTCTAACTGTCTAGCAGGTTTTGTAAACTGCTGGCAGCTACATCATTTAATAGGTTGTTTAGGCTCGCTTTCATGGTGACGTCATCAACGATTCTATCCTCTATAAATAGTTCAGTCCGACATTGTAATTAGACAACACTAAGTACCTAAAGGCAGAAGAACTTCGTGAGAGAGTGCACCTGGTGAGGGAGAGTCCTTTTGTACCTTTGATTGTATTGTAAACATTTAACGATGTGTTTATTATCACGGTTTGATTGAACTACTGATTTTATTCAACTTTTTTTTTATAAAAAAACAGACACTATCACACACTCTTAGATCCAACAATTGGTATCAGTGCTAGTTACACAGAATTAACTTAAACATTGATTCAGAAGACAAACTGAGCTCATATTGTTAACTGATTGAGTGATCAAAAGGACTTGAGAAGAATTAGACCCAGTCGAAACATTCAGTTCTTCTAATACTATGTGTTCTGAGAAATTCTCGATAGAACTTAACTTAGAGAGATGTCAATCACTCATGATCTTCACAATACCGGATCGACAAACAAGCCTCCGATGCTCGTTCGCCATGAATTCAAGATATGGCCACGAAGGATATGTCACCACCTATCTCAGCAGAACACAAGTTGTCGTAGGTATGTAGTTTTTGGTCCGTATATCCCCTTTGCATCAAGTGCTGAACAACCTAACGTTAATATTCCCAAGAGGACCATAATTATTCCAAGCAGTATTTCCAAAAATTGGAGCTCGATGCTAAGGCATTCGAGATATTGGCTATGGCCTTACCTAATGAAATTGATGCTGGATTGTTCCACTATAAGAAAGCCAAGGAATTGTAGGATGCTTTAAATGAATAGTTTGGTGGCATATATGAAGTGCAAGAGAAAAATAGGGAGATTTTGAACCAACAATATGAGACATTTATATATGTCAAAGGGGAATCTCCGACTCAATAGTTTGAGAGATTTAATTGCTTAATTAGTGAGATAAGGCTTGCTGGTCAAATTTATATAAATGATGCTCTAAGTCATAAATTTTTGAGATCTCTCCATGACAAATGGACTACTGACGTGGGTGAGTGTGATTATTATTTTTGTTATATTTTAAGCACTTTTACTCATGGATCAAGTTTTACATTTATAAAACACGATACAATACTATCACTCTACACACGTCAGGGCAAGTGCACCCATCGTAGACGTAGTATGGTGATGGTAAGATACCGAGGTCGTCCAAGGACAGAAGAGCTTTTAGTACCGGTTTATCGTCAACGTCTAAGCTAACCAATTTTTGATAAAAGTTTTTGAAAGATAAAAACGGAAATAAAAAAAATAGAAAACAATAGACAAGAAGGAATCACTTGGTTCTAACTCCTCTTTTATATTTCCTTTGATGATTTCCGCACTTTGAGCTTTTTAAGAGATTATCTTAGTTATAGTAGTAGGCCCTCTTGTGAAGGCGATGTTATCCTCAACCTATTGGTCCGAGTCAGTAGGGATACAGTCCCGCAAGGCTGGATAAAGTTTTAATAGTAGTTTATTTATGAGGGGTTCAAACCGTTCATACTTCCCCCGATGTGATGCTATCAACCTCAAGGTAAGTCCTAAAAAGCTTGAACCAAGTCCTCGCAGGATCTATACACTGAATGAGACAAAAACTTTCCCCAAACACCCTTTTAACCACCTTCCAGGTAGATAACGCGCTTTATATAGACCGTAAAGACACGAATGAATGAATCAACAAGACATGAAGAAATGTTTAACTAAAGTTCACTTTCAACATAAAAAACTAATTATTAAAGTCATTAATACATACCCAAATAAAAAGTTGCCAAAGATTGGAAATCAAAAGTAAAACATAAAAGATTCATCTTCACCAAGTGATGTAAGAGGTTTAGGCAAGCATGACCTTTGTTTGACAAGAACTCTTACTGTCGATCTTGGATCCCGAGACTACTATACACTCTAAAAGATGAAAGATGGATGATATCGATGGGTGTTGGTGTTGTAGTGGTTTTGGACTAATGGCAAGTGTGAGAGAAGTGGTTTGCAAGGGATTCCTTTCTCATGAACCAAGCACCTCTATTTATAGCTGGAAACAGAAGGCGACCACGGCCCCGTGCTAGGTGGGCACGACCCTATGGTGGACTCTTTCTCTCCCTTCATTAACTGCAGATGTCAGGTCTTGTACTAACACGCCCCGTGGTGACAGAGCACGACCCCGTGGTCAGTGTACTTGCTGTACTATCCCAGATTCTGTGAATCTTAGAGATGACCACGACCCGTGTTGGGTTGGCACGACCCCGTGTTGGTTTGTCTGTTGTTGTTGTCTTTTTCTGTAGATAATCTTGACTGGGCACGGCCCCATGCCTGGTGGGCACGACCCACGTTGGCTTGACCATGGCCCATGTTGGGTTGGCACGACCCCGTGGTGGTTTGTCTGTTGCTGTTGTCTTTTCTGCATAGAATCTTGACTGGGCACGACCCCATGCCTGGTGGGCACGACCGGTGCCTAAGCTTATGTCTTCGTTTAATTTGTTTGTTTTGGATGTGGATGGAGGCTCGGCAGGTCGTGTCAATCCTTCTTCTATGTATTTGTGTTGGTTTCTACTGTTAATTTGTTCCTTTTATTCGTTTAAGCTCTTTTGATCCTGTAATTTATAAATAAATAAAGAAACATGTTTTTTTTCCAACATTAGTACCGAAAATGGGTTGATTTTATGCCTTGTTTGATGTACCACACTTGAATCTTTGTTTGTCCTCAAGCAAAAATCTATAATGTGGCATACACACAAACGAAATAGGTAGAAGAGAAGTTTTGGGTTTATCTTTAGAGTGTCCGGAATCCAAGGTCTAATTTTATTTTGTTTTCATTTTATATACAATCTTATTCGTCATGATTTATTTAAAACACATTTTAAGAAAAATTATTGTTTTGGGAATAACATGCCTTTTTAAAATTCCATTTAGTTATATACAAACTTACACACCTCATAAGTGGTCACTCAACGCTCGGCCGAAGATGTTTAAGTGAAAACGCTCGGACCCGGTGTGGAGCTTACTCCTACTATAGGCTTGACAATCAATCAAAGCTCCTCCTTTTTGACGTTTAATCCTTGTAAATATCAAGAGGACTTTAAAATGGGTAGGTTTAGGCTAGGGTAGGTGTTTTTAGGTAAAATGGCGAAAACCATAAAAGTGTCGGTTTTTTTAAGAAATCTTTTGTGGCTTAGAAAAAAACCTTAGCCAATGTTTTTTTTTGGCTAAAGCTGAAACTAAGCCAATCCTTGAAATTTTTATAACCAAGCTTTTTACTAAAATAAATGGTGTAAAATTAAAAGGTTTTTTCAGATGTGGGTGGTTGTTTTTGCAAAGTTTTATATTTTTGCGGGTTTAGAAACGAAAGAATTAAGGCTCAAAAGGGTTTAACTAGGGGGATATTTTTGGTAAGAGATGAAAAAGAAAAATAAAGGTTTAGAATGAAAAATGGGTTATAGTCCTAATGCCTCCATCATTTACTTACTCGGATTTGTGTCGGTAAGGATTGGGAACGTATTGTTTTGGCAAGTTCTAGATTTTAAGGACCAAACGGGCTATTCACACAAGAAACGAAAAATTGAGCAATTAGTAAGGATATGTATTTGTATGCTCGGTAAAGGCTCAAAACTCACTTTTTGTGGAAAAAGGGTTTAGTGTAAAAGTGTATATATAATCAAATTTTACAAAGATTTGTTATGCCCGTTTATTTAATTTTCATAATTGGTTCTTTTTATCACGACACTGTCAGTTGTAAATTCGCAAAAACATAATTTTTAGAACTTATTATTCCCAAACTAAACCAAGATAAAATAAAAAATTGATTTTTTTTGAAAAATATTTGGGGTGATTAGCGGTTTGCCAAAGCGAGTTTTATGTAAGGCTTGTTTTTAGGACCAAAGATTCAAGGTTTTAACATCCCCTACACTTAAATTACAATTTGTCCTTAATGTGTCTCAAATAAAATTTGTTTTGATTAAATATGTAAAAGGTGGGCTTAAAACAACAAATTTTTAGGTTACTGGACACTGGACACGAGGGCGTGCCAGGTGGACACGGCCCCGTGGCCAAAGTGCCAGCAACAAGGTTCAACAGAAAACTTACGGTATGGTGGACACGGGGGCGTGCTTGGTACCTCTTTTGCAGAAAACTTTTGCATCAGACATGTGGGCGCAGGGGCGTGCCTGGTGGGCACGACCCCGTGCTGCAGACTCTGCATGGCAGTTCTTAAAGCGGGAGGCTCTGGTTTACGTGAATGGGGTCCTTTTTTCTCAGTTTCTCACAACATTCCACCATTACTTGTGTTACAAACACTACCATTTTAAAGTGTGCTTTATTCCTACAAATGAAAAACTTAAAACAAAGGATTAAATTTAAACTATGTTTTATATTAATTTATCAAGTGATAGTTCCATGAAATGCCTTCATGGTGCGCCACGTTTATAAGGGTCCTTGGCTAGACCCACCGTATCAGGTGGTTCTTGCTCATCTTCTAGCAAGGGGTCGTCATTGCTTGTTGGATATTTCATATCGAAATTAAAGCTTCGTTTGTTGGCCCCAAGTTTAGTGGGAAGATTTTTTTATTTTTGTTTGAGCAAAGATTGATGGGTTTTTATGAAATGTTGTCCCAACACGAGTGGAGTATCATCTAAGATGATGAAGTCGGTTGGTACAACCGTTTGTTGCATTTGAATGAGAACGTCCTCAACCACTCCCGTAGTATTAATAGTTTTTCGATTAGCCAAGAGGATAAGAATTTTGATCGGAAGGAGATCACCAATATCAATTCTTTCAAATGGCTAGGCATTATATTGACACAAAGATGTTTATCTATTAAAATGTTACTAATATAGATGTTTTGAATAAAACATGTTACCGGTTTTATGTTTAATTCAATTTATTCATCTTGTATTAGTGAAGTTTGACCTTTAGTTAAATTAACACTTTCCATTTCTTTGATGTTAGGATTAGTGTTTAACTCTTTCAAAAACTTAGCATGAGATGGTACCAAACTATGATTTCCAATAGAAGGTTCGGTTTTTTCATCTTCATGCGTAGGCTTTTCTTTGAGTGGTTCATCTTCTTTCTCCTTTTGAGGTTTTACTTCTTCTTCGATTACCTCCTCGATACAAATGGTCTCTTCTTTTGCATGAGATTGCTTGATCAAGCGTTCTAGGTTCTTGAGACATTGTATGAGGCTTTCGGCTGCGGACATGATTGTGGGTGGTGTCTCGTATCTTTCAAACGGTGGAGTGTCCCAATCAAATCTTGATTTTGGGAGCTCAAACCTTAGTTCCCCATAGGTTGTGTATGAGGTTGATGGTTGAAAGAGATAACAATGTTTTACCGAACGAGATTCTCCGCAAATGGTACAATATGGTTCCTCGTAATCATCATAATAATAGTAGTCATAATCTCTCATGTAATAATCCATCATTTGGATAATACCCAGAAGATTATGGCTCTCGGGGTATTAAAAGGATTTTTTTAGGTTAGCACGGCCCCTTGCCAACCAAACACTGCCCCGTGCCCAGGACTGTGATTTCTTTGATATCGGGCGTTTTTAACACGGCCCTGTGTCAAATGTGACACGGCCCCGTGTTGATCAAGCACGACCCCATGCCTAAGCTTCTGTCTTCAAAAATTTTGTTTCTTTTGGATGTGGATAGGGGTTTGACAGGTCGTATCAATCCTTCTTCTTTGTATTTGTGTTGGTTTCTACTGTTAATTTGTTCCTTTTATTCGTTTAAGCTCTTTTGATCCTGTAATTTAAAAGTAAACAAAGAAACATGCTTTTTCCAACATTAGTACCGAAAAAGGGTTGATTTTATGCCTTGTTTGATGTAATTTCTATGTTGCATTTTGCGCATATCAACTACAATTGCAATTGTTTTAAGACACTCTGTTGGATTCAAGGAATTGACTTTAGCATAACTTCATGGCAGACTCCTCACTTTTGAGAGAGAACTTGACCATAAATAGAAGTTGATTTCATTAGGAAAAGTTGCTAATGATTAATCTTTTGCTAACACAACATTAACGAGTCATGATGTGTCGCAACCCCCGACCCCTACCCCGGGAGCGGGAGCCGCGAGAATAGCAGTCAGGTGGTACCGGTGTTTATTAATTTGGCAGCGGAATTAAAACATCAGGATCGGAGTTAGGAAATAAATTTCAGAGTTTCAAAACACCAAACTTTTTATATTAAACAAATGGGATGAAACCCATGTTTTATTCATAACATCTTTATAGGGATAAACCCTTGTTGCTGAAAATATAACTTTTATTTAGGTAATTTTATAGCCACTTTCTTTAAGCCTTCAGTGCTCCATAGCTGGCTTCTTTTCGCTTCACATTAAGTTACCTGAAACGCGTTTTGAAAATATTTTTATCAGCAAGAAATACTGGCGAGTTCATTCCATTTTATAAAATGACACAACATTATACTTTACAGTACTAAGAGAAATTACAATGTTTATATCTACCCAATTACTCATTCAGTATTTGTCACTCGACCGGATCTGTGCCTATGGTCATATCACTCATTGGCTAACCCGTTGTCCAATGGTGAAGCTTATCAAGTAACGTATACAAATCCCCACATACTGGCAGTAATCGTAGAATACAAAGACTTAATCACTGTAAGTATAACTGAAAAACATTTGAGGTTTTGTAAAAGCAGTTGTGAAAAGGAGAATGATTTACATTGAAAACATAGGTATTTCTACGGACTTCCTGGTGACAATTCTTGATTACTTTTTACTAAAACATACATTGCACGCGTGTTAGTAAAATAACCCAAATCACTTTAGCCACACAACACGAGACAGAACCCCAACGAACTTAGTCGAGCAGAGCCTTGACATGCGTTGGTGGGTCCTAAATCAATCGGGTATGGTAACGAATTAGTGATTGGGGGTTAAGATACTTACAGCGGGCAGCGTTTCGCAGGTTAGGGGTTTAGGGGGGTTCGTGTGAGAGAACAGAGATTCGAGAGAGTATACGATCGATTTAGAGGATCGAAAGTGAGCGACGATTTCAGTCCCTCACTGTTCTTCTTATAGCCCAATTTTGCTCCTCCCGTGCGTCGCTCCAGCTTCTACAGATTCCGCGCGTGGCGCGACACCAACTCTCTAGGGCTAGGTAGGTTACGTGCATGACGTCGCGAAACAGATCCACGTCATTAGGTCCCCTCCCGCGTTTCCCACCAGACATAGGGAGTCCTGGCACGTGGCGCCTGGGCTACCTGGGTGCCGTTTCCTCGTTTTACGTGCCAAGTCTTGATTCGCATGTCCGGGACTTCGTTTCGGCTTGGTTTGGGGTGTTTTGGAGAGTTGTTACATGATGGATCATCATCAACTAAACATGGGAGTGATCAGAGTCAAATTGATTAAAGTTTAAATTGATTGCTGGTTTGGTTATGTTGCGGTGTGATTCTTCGCATTAGCCATCTCCCTCGCACACTGTTTTTCACCAAAAGTCAAACAAATGAACATGAAAACAAGTTAAAACATTTCGATGTGATAATGAGTTCAATATGAGATGGAACTCTAAATGAAGAAGCACGGTGGCTAGTCATATTGTGCTTTCAAAATCCAAATTTTTTGTTCTCATAAACAATGAAACTTTGCTGAAATCATGAAAAATGAAAAAAAAAAAAAATATACCAGTAATAGTCACTCTACTTAAAATCAAGAGTAAACTGCCATTTTGGTCCCTGAGGTTTGGTAAATTTTGCCACTTTAGTCTAAATCTTAAACCTTTTGTATCTAGGTCCCCGAGGTTTGGTAAAATCAGTTTGTTGCCATTTTGTTCCAAAAGTGTAACCAGATCAGATTCCACAAATCAAACCCTGATGTTTTGTTCTTTTCCTCATAGGTAATTTAATCATTATAATTTTATTATAACTCATTATTTATTAAAATAATAAAACCAAATCCTTTGACCTATAAAAGCACAAAAACCTTCTTCATCTTCCCCCAAATCCCAGACCCTAATTCTCCTGCAAGTAGATCTACAATGGTGGTGGGGATGAGTAATGCAGTGGAGGTGGCGGAGATGAATGTGTGTGGTGGCGACGGTGATTGCTTTAGAGGTGGTGGTGGCGAAGAGTAATGTGGTAGGGATGGTGAGGGTGAGCATGGAGGTGGTGGTGAGGTTGACTGTGGTGGCGGTGAAGGAGGAGGTGGTGATAATGATGGAGGAGGAGGTGAAGGTGGAGGAGGTGAGGGTGTCGGGGTGGTGTAGGTTAGGTTTGGCCGTCGTCCCTGCCATCACGACCAAACCACCATTCCCTGTTCATCATCAGTAAGTACCAATCTTTTCTTGCAAGAATATGGGAAATGTATTGATGATCTATGGGTTTGTTAGATCGAGGATTGATGGCAGAAAGATTACCTTTTGTGGTGAAATTTGCAGAGATTGATAGGGGTTTGTGATTGAGTGAAGAATTAGCTTAAATTGTAGATTTGGGTGTGGTTTGATTAGGGATGGGTTAACATCCACCACCGCTATCGTCTCCACCATTAACATCCACCACCGCCATCTTCTCTACCATTATCAACCACCACTGCTATCGTCTCCACTATTAACATCCACCACCGCCATCGTCTCCACCATTAACATCCACCAACGCCATCGTCTCCACCATTAACATCCACCACCATCAGCATCTCCCATTACCATTCCACCATCGTCTCCACCATTGAGCCTGTGATAGAGAGAGAGAGGAGAGAGAGAGAGAGAGAGAGAGAGAGAAGAGAGGTGATTAGAGAGAGGAGAGAGAGAGTGTGTGTGTGTGCAGAGTTTGAGATAAGAGAAAAAGAAAAATATATTATATAAATTTTCTATATAATGACCATTTTGCCCTGGAGAAAATGACAAAATAGCCGGATTTTATAAAACAAGAATGACCCAATGACCTGATTTCATTTTTGGACTAAACTGGCAATAAAACTAAAACCACAGGGACCCAGAAGCAAAAGGTTTGAGTTTTGGACTAAAGTGGCAAAAATGACCAAACCTCATAGACCAAAATGGCAGTTTACTCTAAAATCAATTTAACTATTTGTTTATTAATAACTAGGTTAGAACCCCGTGTATTACACGGGTTGAATAAATAAATATTATCGTAAACAAATAGTATAAAAAATATAATATCGTTAATTTGTTGCTTATAATTATTATGAGATTGATAAATAAATAAGTAGATTACTATGTTGTTACTAATATTTAAGTGGGTGATACATAACATTCTTTGGAAACCCGTATATTACATAGGTTGAACATCAAAAAAAAATAAAAAAAACATGAATTATAAAGTTTTCAAATGAATTATTATACGCATATTACAAACCCGTGTATTACACGAGCTGACATTATTTGAAATCGTGAATTAGTTAATTATTAAAAAAGGTAAATTTCGTTAATTAAATATATTAAAACCTAACTTTTTTAGTTGTAATATATGACGAACCCATTGCACTTACAATTAACAATATATTTCAATTAAATGTTTTCATTGTTCATTGTGTTATATTGATACGTTAATATTTGTGGGTAAATATATTGTAACTTTGTAAATTAACTTCCGGGTACTACACAAACCTGTGTAATGATTTGTACTAATTAAACCATTTTAATTAATTAATTATTTGGAATGATTTATTAGTTAATTTTATTATTATTGATAAAGATAAGTGATACTTATGTATTAATTAATTATTAAAAAAGAAAAAAATAGAATTGAAATCCTTTATTAGAATTTAGAAGATTAAGTTTTGATTTATAGATACAAATAAATATAAATATAGATAAACCTAAATATAAATAGATTTTAATGTTTTATTTAGATAATGATATAATAATTAACTTTAATTAATAATAATTATCCAAAATTAAGTATAAGATAAGCGGGAAAACCAAAAAATAAATAGCTCAAATGAATGACACGTGTCCTTCCATTGATTTACTTTATTATCAGGGCCGGTCTTGAAGATTAAGTACCCATACTAGTCGAAAGAAAAGGCCCTTAAACTCTAATGAATTATATAAAATATTATTTTACCGTATGTGTAACATAATTAAATTCTATGCAATCCGATAATTTGAAACTCTATATCTCTCTAATTTTTTTATTCTTATATAAATAAGAGTTTGTTTTTTTTATAATATTTTAGGTTTCTTTGTTGTTTTCAAAAATATTTTATTTATGAAAACTTGATAAATCAACTTCACAATTTTTTTTTCAAAATTTTATTACCCAACAATTAGTAAAGTTTTTATATAGTTTTATTTTCAAAAGTATAGTTTCCTAATAATCTACCAGTTAATTAAATTCTTTCAATTAGTTTTTTTTACTAAAAATATTATATAATTATGAAATCAGAATGTAACAAAATTAATTCACCATATATTAAATTTTGAAAATCTGTAACAATAAATTTTGTTTACTAAACAAACAGAATACAATAAATGAGAGTTTTGCAGCTTTGCAAAATTTGGATTAGTAAAAGAACAATAAGTAAAGGAAAAATGAGAGTAGGGGGATTCGATACTGGGCATTTTTATAAGAAACCTGCGCCTTAACCACCAAGCCAAACATTAATTTTGTTCAAACTCCAGCTCGAAATGTATATATATAAAATATGCTTTTTTAATTAAGTGCCCCAGAAGAAAAACGGGCCTCGGCTGGGGTGCGGCTCGCCCTTCCCAGGGCCGGCCCTGTTTATAATATGTATAGATGGATATAGTAGTTGAAACCCGAAGATATATAATTCATTCGATAGAGAAATCTAGGGTAAGTATACGATGCATCAATTTTAGTTAGTTTAAAATAATCAGCCAATGGACAAGCGCACGTACTGTTTGCATATGGTTGAAAAGTGGCATAATTAGTTGTAACGCCTCGCGTTTTTCTTACTTTCTATTTATAGCAAGCTCGTGTTGTAATTCTATTTTTGAAAGCCTTTGTATTCGTACTTCTCATTTCATTGTAACTGTTGTGATTGAGACTTGAATCGTAATGGAAATATACATTTTGCCCTATACTTGTTATACTTGTTCATGCAATACTTATACATGATACGCATACTCGAATACATGAAATACTTGATTATACGCAACATTCATACGTTACACATACATTATGCCTAGTGTTTATACTCGATCTCGATCATATTATACTTGCATACACATTATGATATGTTACATGGTGTAATAATACATTAACATGTCCTAAAAATGCCTTAGAAATACATTAAACCCGTCACTTTGGAGTTAAACAACAAAAATAATTTTTCCAACCCGGCTAAGGTCCTTACGGACCGCAAGGGTGTAGCTGTAAGGCACTCTGGGCGGGCATAATATGTCTTGGCTAGCGAAAATGCACGGATCCACACATCCACAACCTCACCAATTACCTTCTAACCTCCATTAACACCTCCTAACAACCCTAAACCCTTCCCCTATAAATACAACACTCCTCCAAGCCATTTGACACTTTCACAACCTCCTAATCTCATCAAATTACTCTCAAATCACCTCAAGAACACTCCACACCAGAATTTTCGGGCATATTATACCTCCTTCACTAAAGTGAGCATAACTTGCTCAAAACTTGGTCTTTCACTTGATTCTTCTTCCTACATACTTGGATAATCTTTGGGTTGAATTCCTAGGGTTCTCCATGGAGAATCCAGACCTGGAAATGCCCCGAAAATATCCATAAACTTTTTGTTTGTTTTCAAAATCTTTTAAAACTTGTTTATGTTCATCAAACTTGAGTTTATCTCATCTCAAACCTATGTCCGAATGCTTACCACACTTCTTGTGGTTGGTTAGGCTTAAAAACAAGGTTGAGACATTCAAATAAGAGGTTTAAACCTCACAATAATTCTATTTTCATAGAGCATTTAGCTAACAAGTGATGCAAGTTCATAGACTTGTTCATGTGTGTCCACCAAGGTTAGCTTTGGCTATCCTAAACATTGAGACCACACATCACTTGATAATTTTCATCGTCATCTCAAGTAGTTTACTAGTCCTAAAGTGTCACAACCCCGCCAAGCCATTGACATGTGTCCCCGTGTGCTCTCCGGGTTGTATTCACTTGGCTACTTGATATTATGGTGACATACTTTCAATTTTTGTCATTTCATTCTTGTATTGTTCTTATTCATAACCCTCCTTGTTGTCTATGACAACTCGTGTAGTGGTGAATCATATAAAGAGGTTAAATGGAGGTTTATCATCCTACCTCCATGCTTGACTTACTTGTATACTTAGAGGTACCAAAGTGGATGGTTCATCCTCCCACCTCTTACAGGAACTTAATAGTATGTATATATTATGGACTATAATATAATCCTAAAACCGAAACCTTGATAATGACTAAATAATCACCTATCAAGTTATTAAGTTTATCACTAAAGTACATAATTCCTTGTCACGATTCTAATAGGTCTCGAACCTATGAAACCATATAAACCCCTTTTCGGGTTATCATAGTGTCAAGAACAAGTGCTATGTCTTAGTGAATATTTGCATACATAATACCTTATTCCTATTTCCGTAATCTCGCTCGAATAATCCAAATCTACCGTTACACTCCTAACTAATGCCTACGTTCTTCTTGTAGTAGGACAAGGTGCCAAATTCTAATTATCACAACAAAGCTCTCGGGATTTCTTAAGTGGAACGCTAAGCAAAACCGTGAGTACACTCAACCCATTTACCATTTTAACCACTTTTGGGTTGTAACATGTTTACTTATCAAAATTCACATATCACGAAACTCATGCTTTTACATACTCAATCCTTATACATGAATACTTGTTATGCTTTGATACATGCTTGATTATACATGCTTGATCATTAACTTAGCTAGCCCAAACTTGACATGTATAGCGCTATAGGAGTATCACACCGCCCGTCGGGGTTATGTTAATATTCTCATACTTACTTTAGTCTTGTCACTTTTGTGACAAGGGAAGCTCGATCTCGTTAAAACTTTTGTGGAAACTCAGGGTTTGATATAGTATTGCATGATTAGTATGAACCTTGCTTACAATTACCATGTGGATTCGAGTTATACATTTTATACTTATGCTATGTAATCACAAAACTTGTGTACTCGCCTTTGCCTTTGCATTGAACTCGTATTTTTAACATGTTACAGGTTGATGAAGCTTTGCCATGAAATTGGAGTAGAGATGATGCTTAGACACACATATAGACGTTAGGTTTATGAAATGTTGTATCAAATTTTGCTATTATTGTTGTATTTGATTTCAAATGATGTATTTGATTATGTTATTATGAATGAAATATGGGTTTTGTATAAATATTGTCGCCAATAGTATTTATGAGCAATGAGCAATCTCGTTTCGTCTCATCACGATGTTTCCCCCATGGGTTGGGGTGTGACAGATTGGTATCAGAGCCATAACTATAGGGAATTAGGTTGAATTGCCATGTTCGACCTAGTTTATAGTTTAAGTGTCCATTTTTGACCATTCTTATATCATGCTTAATACTTTATTCTCCCTCATTGCTTCTTCCTTATCTTTTGGTCTTAAAATTTACATAATGTCTTTCCTAAGACATCTTATGCAATACACTTGAAGATTTGAAGACACTCATGATGCAAACGAGGCGATTTGCACCAAAATAGGTCCAATGACTTACAATTTTTGGTGAAATCCCTCATTCCGCGTATTCGATTTTTCACGAAGTTATACCATCAAGTTAGGAGTGATATCCACATCTTGATGGAGACTTCCATTTCATACTCTAGTGGATCTTACAAACGAGTCGGAATATGCTCCTCGTTTAGTAAGAGACAAACCACACTTAGGGTACGAAATCTTCAAGTTAGGGTGAAACCCGCACCTTGTCAATTAAGTCCCATTCCTTGATTTTCGCTCTCGACAAAGTTTCGATTTTCTAATCGATTAGAGACATGTAGTAATTGGAAGGGTAAAATACCGATAGTCGCTTCTCGATGAGAGTATTTTACCTATAGGCCAAAGCACGTTCCTCTAATTAGAAAGGATCTTCGATTTACTTTGGAAATGTCGACGTTTCTCTACCCGAAACAATCTCATGTTTTATTGAGCCAATATTTTATGTTATCTCAATTTATATGTGATTTTATACTTGTTACCTTATTCGTTTTGAACCGTTACATGTTTCGCACGTTTATCGCAATAAAAAACAATGCTAATCCCCATGAACACACTAAATTTATACTTCGCATTCATACGTGATATTACATGCTATGCTTAATGAATTCATGCAAACTTTGTGAACCATACTTGACGAATCCATGCAAACTTTGTGAACCATGCTTGAACCTTATACATGCTTATTCATGCACAACTTGTTTATTTTCCATATTATGACCAAGGCTCATCCCTTTTCTTCTATGTTGAACCTCTAGATGAATTCTCCTAACTCATCCAAGAAATCCAAGAGGTCCAACAAGGGTTCCAACAACAACAATGAGGACTCCATCTCCAAGCAAGAGCTCATCGGTCTTGTAACCGAGCAAATGGCTGATCAAATGGCCCGTGTTATACCCGATATCGTTAGCCAGCTTCAAACCATCAACACCGAAACCCCCAAATCTTTTGCCGACTCCAAAACCGACAACCCAAAGCATCCTTCCAATTCAAGCATTTCATGGCTTGTAAACAGGTAGAATTCACTAGCATGGATGGTGTCACCGCCATGATCAATTGGTTTGACGCGATGGAGCTTACCTTTCTTCAGGGCGGGTGCCCTGATGAACTTCGAACCCTCAACGCTACCGGGGTCTTTCGCCAAAGAGCCCTCGAGTGGTGGACTACGGAATGTAACAAGCGTGGTAACGAAGCAGCCCACGCTCTCACTTGGGAAGAGCTCAAGCAGCTCACAAGAGATCAGTTCTGTCCTCCCCACGAGACCCAGAAGCTCGAAAACGAATTCTGGAACCTCACTCAGCAGGGGACCGATGCTGAAGACCTGGTCGCTCGCTTCAACAATTGAGTATCGTCTGTCCTGGACAGGTGGATACAGTTCCTAAAGCGATCGCTAAGCTTATTCGTTCGCTTTCGCCTGTGATCATGAATCACGTAGCTGCCACACGCCCCAAAACCATCGAAGAAGCCTATAGCACCATCATAGAGCTTAACCACAACTGCATCCTTCAGGGGGCCTACGATAAGGTTCTTACGAAGCATGCGCACCAAGCCACAGCCAACGCCACCACCACTACTGAATCACCTCCCCTCAAGCCAAAAAGAACCCAATCAAGAACAAGAAGCGGAAGGTTCCTGTTCAAAACAACGCGGTCGTCACTCCGCCTACCCCTACACCTCTAAATTCCATCTCCTCCACCCAAAACAACGATCCACCCAAACGAAACTACACCGGCACTTGGCCTAAGTGTGATCGTTGCACTTTACCACAACCTCTCTAATACCCCGTGTTGGAAATGCGCCAACTGTAACAGGATGGGGCATTTCGCTAGCCATTGTCGCCAAACCCAAAGCAACCAAGCCATTGTCCCTAACCCTAACCCGAACCAAACTCAACCCCAGCGTCAAAATGCTCCTGTGCGAGCATGTTACAAATGTGGCGATCCTAACCACCTCGCCAATGTCTGTCCTCTTCTCAACCAGCATCAGCAGCCTGAGCCTGCAAAGAGGCGAGCTTTCATGCTTACCTCTGCTCAAGCCCAAAGCTCTAACGACGTCATTACTGGTACGTTCCCTGTGAACCATATTTATGCTACATGTCCATTTGATACTGGCACCGATAGGAGTTTTGTGTCGCTAGAATTTGAACCTTTGCTTAAGTGCGAACGATCTAAAATGCCTAATCCTTTCGCTGTCGAAGTCGCTAATGGTAAAACCATCTCCGTTGATTCCGTTCTTTCTGGTTGCTCTTTGATTCTTAACGATCATTCGTTCTCCATTGACCTCATTCCCAAGCAAATGGGTAGTTTCGACATCATAGTGGGCATGGATTGGCTTATGCGAGTTCGTGCCGAAGTTGTTTGTTCAGAAACATTTATTCGCCTTCCTCTCCCTCAAGGTGATTCTCTACACGTCTATGGCGAGAAACCTTCTAAAGGTCTCAGACTTATGTCATGCATCAAAGCGAACAAGTACTTGCGTAAGGAGTACTTTGCCTTTCTCGCCCATGTTGTGGAAAAGAAAGACAAAGGTCCAAGCATAAGTGATGTTCCTGTCGTTTGCGAATTTCCTTTGTTTTCCCCGAGGATCTTCCTGGTCCTCCGCCTCCTCGAGCTGTCGATTTTCGTATTGATTTTATCCCTGGCGCAACTCCTGTTGCGAAAGCTCCATACCGTCTAGCACCCTCAGAGATGCAAGAGCTATCAAGCCAACTTCAAAAGCTTCTTGATAAAGGTTTTATACACCCTAGTACTTTCCCTTTGGGCGCTCCCGTTTTGTTCATCAAAAAGAAAGATGTGTCTTTTCGGATGTGTATTGACTATCGTGAACTCAATAAGCTTACAGTCAAGAACCGATACCCCCTTCCTCGTATCGATGATCTCTTCGATCAATTGCAAGGCGCGAAGTGCTTTTCAAAGATTGTTTCCATTCTGGTTATCATCAACTTCGGGTTTCTGAGGAAGATGTACCCAAAACCGCTTTCCGCACACGTTATGGACAAGTTCGTGGTCATGCCTTTTGGGTTGACCAACGCACCTGCAGTGTTTATGGATCTCATGAACCGCGTGTGTAAGCCTTTTCTCAATCATTTTGTCATTGTATTCATCGACGATATCCTAATCTACTCCAAGACGAAAGAAGAGCACGGACGACATTTGCGTCTCATTCTTCAGCTTTTGCAAACGAACGTCTTTATGCCAAATTCTCCAAGTGTGAATTTTGGCTAAAAGAGGTTAAATTCTTAGGTCACACCGTCAATGAACTCGGTATACACGTTGACCCTGCAAAGATAGAAGCTGTGAAGAATTGGATTGCACCTAAGTTGCCCTATGGAATTCGTTCGTTCCTTGGCCTAGCTGGGTATTATCGTCGTTTCATCTCGAACTTCTCCAAGATTTCCGTTCTTTTGACTTCATTGACTCTAAAAGATAAACCTTTTGTTTGGGGTCCCGAAAGAGAGGAATCTTTCCAAATGCTCAAGGACATGCTTTGTAATGCTCCTATCCTCACTCTCCCCAATGGGAACGATGATTTCGTCGTGTATTGCCATGCCTCTAACCTGGGTCTTGGTTGCGTTCTCATGCAACGGGACAAAGTAATCCCTTACGCGTCGAGACAACTCAAAATTCATGAGAAAAACTATACTACTCACGACCTTGAACTTGGTGCAGTTGTTTTTGCATTAAAGATTTGGCGACACAACCTTTACGATACAAAATGTACAGTCTTCACCGACAACAAGAGCCTTCAACATATCTTTGATCAAAAGGAACTCAACATGCGTCAACGTCGTTGGGTAGAATTGTTAAACGACTACGACTGTGATATTCGCTACCACCCTGGCAAGGCGAATGTCGTGGCCGATGCACTTAGTCGTAAGACTCATGTTAAGAGTGTTCGTTGCTACCAAATCGTGGGAAAACTCAACGAGTTGATTCGACAAGCACAATTTACCGTCATTAACGAGGGTAACCTCGATAGCGAATTGAATTGTGGAGTCGAAAACCCGCTCGAAGCTAAACCTGATGGTATTCTTTACTACCATAGTCTTATTTGGATTCCTGATCGTCTCAATCTTCGGTTTACTTTGATGAATGAAGCCCACAAATCCCGGTACTCTATTCATCCTGGCGCTGATAAGATGTATCATGATTTACGTGCATCCTATTGGTGGCCTGGGATGAAACGTGATATCGCTCTTTACGTGTCCAAATGTCTTACGTGTTCCAAAGTCAAGGAAGAACATCAACGTCCCTTTGGTTTGCTCGAACAACCAGAAATTCCTAGTCTGGAAATGGGAAAGCATAGCTATGGATTTCATTACTAAATTGCCTCGCACCTCATTTAGTCATGACAACATTTGGGTCATCATTGACCGATTGACCAAATCCGCGCACTTCCTCGCCATTCGTGAAGATTACAAAGTCGAGAAATTGGCTCGTATCTATACAGATGAAATCATTAGGCGCCATGGTACTCCTCTTGATATTATCTCTTATCACGATGCTTGTTTCACCTCTCGCCTTTGGCAAACTTTTCAATCCGCCCTCGGCACTCAGCTAAATCTTAGCACCGCTTTTCATCCTCAGTCTGATGGTCAAACCGAGCGTACTATCCAAACCTTGGAGGATATGCTTCGGTCATGCGTAATCGATTTTGGCGGCAATTGGGATTCGCACTTACCCTTGGTTAAATTCTCGTACAACAATAGTTATCACGCTAGCATTCAAATGGATCCATTTGAAGCATTGTATGGTTGCAAGTGCCGTCCGCCTATTTGTTGGCACGAGATTGGAGACGTATAAATAACCGGTCCCGAGCTAATACAAGAGACAACGGACAAGATCTTACAAATATGTGATAATCTCCTCAAAGCACGAAGCTGACAAAAGAGCTACGCTGACAAAAGACGCAAGCCGTTGGAATTTAACATAGGTGATCAGGTACTTCTCAAGGTATCCCCTTGGAAAGGCGTTGTTCGTTTCGGTAAGAAAGACAAACTCGCTCCTCGCTACGTGGGTCCTTTCAAAATATTGGAAAGGATTGGCAAGGTAGCATACCGACTGGACCTACCTCAAACGCTGAACAATGTTCATCCTGTGTTTCATGTTTCAAATCTAAAAAAATGCCTAGCCGAAGAAGGACTTCAAGTTCCGCTCGAAGATCTTCAAATCAATGAGTCATTACATTTTGTGGAAAAACCGGTCGAAATCATGGACCGAGGAGTCAAACAGCTACGACGCAGTCGGATCCCTATCGTAAAAGTTCGTTGGGAAGGGAAACGTGGTGCCGAGTTTACTTGGGAACTCGAGAGTGATATGAAGACTAAGTATCCGCATCTCTTCGTTGCATCTTCCTAAATTTCGGGACGAAATTTCCTAAAGGAGGGGAGACTGTAACGCCTCGCGTTTTCCTTACTTTCTATTTATAGCAAACTCGTGTTGTAATTCTATTTTTGGAAGCCTTTGTATTCATACTTTTCATTTCGTTGTAACCGTTATGATTGAGACTTGAATCGTAATGGAAATATACATTTTGCCCTATACTTGTTCATCCAATACTTATACATGATACGCATACTCGAATACATGAAATACTTGATTATACCCAACATTCATACGTTACACATACATTATGCCAAGTGTTTATACTCGATCTCGATCATATTATACTTCTATACAAATTATGATATGTTACATGGTGTTATAATACTTTAACATGTCCTAAAAATGCCTTAGAAATGCATTAAACCCGTCACTTGTGAGTTAAACAACAAAAATAAATTTTCCAACCCGGCTAAGGTCCTTACGGACCGCAAGGGTGTAGCCTAACGGTCCGTAAGGCACTCTGGCGGACATAATATGTTTTGGCTCGCAAAAATGCACGGATCCACACATCTACAACCTCACCAATCACCTTCTAACCTCCATTTACCACATCCTAACAACCCTAAACCCTTCCCCTATAAATACAACACTCCTCCAAGCCATTTGACACTTTCACAACCTCCTAATCTCATCAAATTACTCTCAAATCACCTCAAGAACACTCCACACCAGAATTTTCGGACAAATTATACCTCCTTCACTAAAGTGAGCATAACTTGCTCAAAACTTGGTCTTTTCACTTGATTCTTCTTCCTACATACTTGGATAATCTTTTGGTTGAATTCCTAGGGTTCTCCATGGAGAATCCAGACCTAGAAATGCCCCGAAAATGTCCATAAACTTTCTGTTTGTTTTCAAAATCTTTTAAAACTTGTTTATATTCATCCAACTTGAGTTTATCTCATCTCAAACCTATGCCCGAATGCTTACAACACTTCTTGTGGTTAGTTAGGCTTAAAAACAAGGTTGAGACATTCAAATAAGAGGTTTAAACCTCACAATAATTCTGTTTTCATTGAGCATTTAGCTCACAAGTGATGCAAGTTCATAGTCTTGTTCATGTGTGTCCACCAAGGTTAGCTTTGGCTATCCTAAACATTGAGACCACACATCACTTGTTAATTTCATCATCATCTCAAGTAGTTTACTAGTCCTAAAGTGTCACAACCCTGCCAAGCCATTGACATGTGTCCTCGTGTGCTCTCCGGGTTGTATTCACTTGGCTACTTGATATTATGGTGACATACTTTCAATTCTTGTCATTTCATTCTTGTATTGTTCTTATTCATGACCTCCTTGTTGTCTATGACAACTCGTGTAGTGGTGAATCATATAAAGAGGTTAAATGGGTGTTCATCATCCTACCTCCATGCTTGACTTGTATACTTAGAGGTACCAAAGTGGATGGTTCATCCTCCCACCTCCTACATGAACTTAATATTATGTATATATTATGGACTATAATATAATCCTAATACCGAAACCTTGATAATGACTAAATAATTAACTATCAAGTTATTAAGTTTATCACTAAAGTACATAGTTCCTTGTCACGGTTTTAATAGGTCTCAAACCTATTAAACCATATAAACCCCTTTTCGGGTTATCATAGTGTCAAGAACAAGTGCTATGTCTTAGTGAATATTTTCATACATAATACCTTATTCCTTTTCTGTAATCTCGCTCGAATAATCCAAATATACCGTTACACTCCTAACTAATGCCTATGTTCTTCTTGTAGAAGGACAAGCTGCCAAACTCTAATTATCACAACAAAGCTCTCGGGATTTCTTAAGTGGAACGTTTAGCAAAACCGTGAGTACACTCGACCCATTTACCGTTTTAACCACTTTTGGGTTTAACATGTTTACTTATCAAAATTCACATATCACGAAACTCATGCTTTTACATACTCAATCCTTATACATGAATACTTGTTATGCTTTGATACATGCTTGATTATACATGCTTGATCATTAATTTAGCTAGCCCAAACTTGACATGTATAGCGCTATAGGAGTATCACACCGCCCGTCGTGGTTATGTTAAGATTCTCATACTTACTTTAGTCTCGTCGCTTTTGTGACAAGGGAAGCTCGATCTCGTTAAAACTTTTATTGAAACTCGGGTTTTGATCTAGTATTGCATGATTAGTATGAACCTTGCTTACAATTACCATGTGGATTCGAGTTATACATTTTATACTTATGCTATGTAATCACAAAACTTGTGTACTCGCCTTTGCCTTTGCATTGAACTCGTACTTTTTAACATGTTACAGGTTGATGAAGCTTTGCCATGAAATTGGAGTAGAGATGATGCTTAGATACACATATAGACGTTAGATTTATGAAATGTTGTATCAAATTTTGACTAGTTATTGTTGTATTTGATTTCAAATGATGAACTTGACAATGTTATTATGAATGAAATATGGGTTTTGTTTAAAAGTTGTCGCCAATAGTATTTATGAGCAATGAGCAATCTCGTTTCGTCTCATCCCGATGTTTCCTCCATCGGTTGGGGTGTGACATTAGTTTTTCTCTATAGCGACTTTTACTTGATCGCTAAATGTTTGAATCCAGCAATTTAAGAGTAAAAGAATCTTGTTTAACTGGTGAGCCTAAACAAGCCTAAGCTTCACTTGTTGAATTTAAGTTTGGCTCACGAATCTATACAAGCCTTTCATTTATACGGTATTTATTTGAATTATTAAAAAAATGTAGATCATAATAGTTATTATAATTATAGATTTATGATAAAAATAACTAAATAGTATATATTATGTTATACATAAAATATACAATTATATATAAATAAATTGTTATTAATGTATAATTAATAAATAATAAACAAATAAGTTTTAAAACAATAGAATTCAAGCTCAAACCATAGTATATTAAACAAGCCAAACTCAGGTTTAATTCGGCTTTTTACGACCCTAATATTTATAATATTTAATTACAACATTCATGTTAAACAACGATATGAGGCATTACATTGTAATAAATTAAGTAAAGAATAGAAAGAGGGTTATTGGATTTTATCACCTCTAACTATTGGCTATTGACCGTTGTCACCCCTAACTATCACTTTAACATCCGTCACCCCAACTTAACACTTAGCATGTTCTGTCACTACGTCGTTAACATATCACTAACTTTTGATCATGTAACTATACTTTTGGGGGTGTCATAGGGATCTTAGGAAGGTTTTAAGGATCTTAGGACATCCCCAATAGTATAGTAATAGGACCAAAAGTTAGTGATAAGTTAACGACGTGGTGACATAACACATTAAGTGTTAAGTTGGGGTGGGGTGGCAGGCGTCAAAGGGATAGTTTGGGTGGGGGGGGGGGGGGGAGGGGGGAAGGCAGCGGCCAGTAGCCAATAATTAGAAGTGATAAAATCTAATAACCTAGAAAAAACAAAAGATTATTTTACTTCGCATGAATGGAAAGGTTGATCAAATAATAAAAGGAAAATTTGCAATTTTCAAAGTTAGTTGACAAATACGATACTGATCAAAATAGGTAGCCATTTCTTAATAACTTGAATTTGTCAATTAACAACTCCTTGCACTTCCGTGCTTCGTCTTTTAACTGTTTTTTTTCTTGATTTTTTGCTACTTTTCCACAAATTAGCATAAGGCAGTTGAAATTTTACAAATAAAGATATTAAGTACCAAATCATATGAAAATTCATTCATAGTCCTTAAAAATGGAGGAAAATGCCCATAAAATATGTATAAATGATGGTACATTAACGGATTAGACATTGTTTGCTAAAGTTGCGCCTCTGTGATAACATTGTCTAGGATACGAGTTCATGGTAGTTTTAAAGCAATGGACTTTTAGGGGATGCTAGTGAAAAGAAATATAGATATAACACAAGATAAGATGAACAACTGATGTAGTGAAAACGGTGACAAAATCTTATTATTAACTAACCCAAAAAGTACCTAAACCAAAACCTTAGATCTTACGATTGTAAGATCTTGATATCGATATAAAATACACTCAGTTGATCATCAAATGAAGAAGACATACATATGATCGCACACAGGATCAACAAGATCAAACAGAAACCCTAACAAACTTAGAAAGAATGAACAACGAAATATGACTGAGAGAATGAGCTGGAAACCCTAGATCTCCTCTTTTGTACCACTATAATCTTGAAGTTTCACTTTAGCCCTTCACCAAGTATCATAGTCCATAACATAACAAAATATAAAAAGCCACAAGAATTAAAGTAATAAATTATGTAACATTACTTTTATCATGCACCCTCAATTCATGTGGCAAACATGTCTATCAAACCCAACTTTTCACAAAAAAACTTTATGTTGAACAACATTAAGCCCTTTAATAAAAATATCAACCACCTGAACATCAGTATGAACCTTTTCAGGTTCTTTAACCCAATCAACAACTTTTTCTATAAGAAATGTAAGTCTATTTCAAAATGTTTTGTTCTCTCATGAAACACTGGATTTTGAGAGATTGAAATTGCTGCTTTACTATCACAATACAACTTAACATGTAAAACCAGTTTTAACTTAAGTTCTTGTAATACATTTAAAATCCACATGATTTCACACGTTGCTGAGCACATAGCTCTATACTCAGCCTCTCAAGTTGATTTGGAAGTCACACTTGTTTCTTTCTTTTCCAAGAAACAAGTGTATCTCCTAGAAAAGTACCAAACCCAGTGACAAATTTTCTTGTCACTATGCATTTAGCCCAATCAAAGTCCACAAGCCCCAATGGAACCATTGCATTTGTTCTTTTAAACATAATCCCCTTACCAAGTGACTGCTTAAGTACCTTAACAGTCTTAAAGCAATGTTTAAATGAAACTGACACGGACTTAAGAATTGAACAACATCACTTATATCAGGTATGGTCAAAGATAAGTATATCAACTTTCCAATCAATTTTTTGAAAACCATTGGTATTAGACATAGGCTGTTGTTCTTTAACGATTTTACTTTAACAAAAAAACTTTGTTCAATAGGTGTAGAACATGTTTACACCCTAAATAACGAAACTCATTCAGTAATTCAAGACAATACTTCCTTTGTGATAAACAAACACAACCATCAGAATATAAAACTTCTATACCCAAAAAGATATCTAAGTAGGCCAAAATCTTTTATTTCAAAGTTTCCAGTTAGACTTATTTTCACTCTATCTATTTCATCTTTATTGTTTCCTGTTATAACAATATCATCATCATATACTAACAGAATAATAAAAACCTCTCCAATAGATAATACAAACATAGACTAATCACAAACACTTTGCACAAATCCCATATTGGTGCGTGTCAAGCGTGATATAATTTTGTTAATATTTTAAGTCCGTTTTATGCATTAGTCAAGTTTTAAATTTATAAAACACGATATTGTACTAACACTAAACACACTAGGGCAAGGCACCCATCGCGAGCGTAGTATTGTGTTGGTAAGATACCGAGGTCGTCCAAGGACACAAGAGCAATTAATACCGGTTTATCGTCAACGTCTAATCGATACAAATTTTTTATAAAAGTTTTGAAACATAAAAATAAACATAAAAATGAAAAGATAAATAAAAATGAAATAGAAATAGACAAGATAGAATATCTTGGATCCAACTCCTCTTTTATGTACCCTTTGATGATTTTCGCACTTTCAGACTTTTTAAGAGATTATCTTAGTTATAGTAGTAGGCCCCTCTTTTGAAGGTGACGTTACCCTCGGCCAAGTGGTTTGAGTCAGCAGGGATACAATCCCAAGAGGCAGGAATATTGAAAGACAATTAAGTAAGTTATTAATGCGAAAAGTGGTAGGCCCCTCTTTGGAAGGCGATGTTAACCTCAGCCAAGTGGTTTGAGTCAGCAGGGATACAAGCTATTCGCACCCCCGCCATCCAATACCATAGGGCATTGAAGGAGGTCCTAGTAAGCTTGAACCAAGTCCTCCCAGGATCTATACACTGAACGAGACAAGAACTTTACCAAACCACCTTTCTAACCCCTTCCAAGTAGTTAACGCGCTTTATATAGACCGTGAAGACACGAATGAGCAAATCAATGACATCATGAAGAAATTGTTAGGAAAATTCACTTTAAACAAAATAAACTAGTTATTAAAGTCATGAATACATATCCAACTAAAAAGTAGCTGAAAGATTAAAAATCAAAAGTAATACATAAAAGATTTGTCTTCACCAAGTGATGTAAGAGATTAGCCAAGCATGCCCTTTGTTTGACAAGAACTCCTACGATCAATATTGGATCCCGAGACTACTATACACTCTAAAGATTGAAGATGGATGATGGTGGTGGGTGTTGGTGTTATAGTGATGGTGTAGTAGTGCCAAAGTGAGAGAGAAGTGGTTTGCCAAGGGATTCCTTTAAAGTGAACCAACCACCCCTATTTATAGTCAGAACAGAGCCCCGGCCATGACCCTGTGCCCGTGACCACCTTCTTCTCTTCCTTCATTTATTGCAGTAGTCAGCAGAGGGCCCCACACGCCCACGTGCCTCCTGGTCACGGCCCCATGATCAAATCTTTACTTTACTTTCAAGATTCTACAAATATGAGAGTTGACCATGGCCCCTGTCTGGGTGAGCACGACCCCGTGGTGGGCATAGAATCTGCCTTTTTTCTTTTCTGCAGGTCATGTTAACTGACCACGACCCATGTCTGATGGACACGGCCCCGTGGTGGTCTTTTGTTTCTCTTGTTTTTGTTCTTTGGATGCTGCTGAGGGGCTGGACGTGTTACGTTATTCCTCCTTCTTGTATTTTGTGTTGGTTTTAGCCGCTTATTTGCTTCTTTTGTTCTTTTAAGCTTATTTGGTCATGTATATTAAAAAGGAACAAAGAAACGTGCTTTTTCCAACATTCGTACCGAAAAAGGGTTGGTTTTACGCCTCGTTTGATGTAATTTATATGTTGCATTTTGTACACATCATATATTAATTAGAACATTAGTTAGCTTTTCATTCCACATTCGTGGAGCCTGCTTTACTTTATACACCCATTTGTAACCTATGGGTTTACTTCCCTTTGGAAGATCAACTAATTCCCATGTATTATTTCTATGTAAGGCTTCCATCTCATCATTCATTGCCTCTACTAATCTAACATCTTTTATAGCTTCATTATACAAAATAGGTTCAACAATTTTATATAGTGATGAGACTAAACACATATTTTCATTTAAAAATTAGAATAATTCACAACCTTTTCTAGACCATACTTAACCTTACCCTCAACAACAAACTTATCAAACCTCCTAGGCATAACACTAACTCTAGCAGACTTCCTAAGTTGTGAACTACTTCCCTCAGACAGGATGGTCTCATCATGAGAAAGACCTGTGTCCTCTGTCTTGCCATTGTTCTCCTCACTACTACCCTGTGCACCAGTCTCAATATGCTGACTAGTAACACCTAGACTTGGTGTGGCAGATGTGAGAGAACCAGATGACTGCTGATCATCACAAGGTCTCTCAGGAGAACCTAATTCCCTCTCTTCATCGTTGGGAATTTCAACAACACCATTTTCAGGACTTGAGGTGCTAATGTATCATAAAGATCAAAAAGGTGTATATGATTTAAATTGTTATCAGTTAAAACCTCCTTATTATTCCAACCATTAGATTTAAAAGGATATACTGTTTCATAAAACTTCCCTTGAAAAAAAAACTCGTTTCTATCATCCAAACTCCACAATTTATATCCCTTTTTAACATTGGAGTAACCTATTAACTCACCCTTATAAGATTTAAAAGAATGTTTTTCAGATTCATTTAAAATTGTACAAAAAAAAGCACCCAAAGTTCCTCAAATGACTAAGAATGGGTTTAAAACCATGAACTAACTCGTAAGGAGACTTTCCTAACAATACGAAAGAGGGAATCCTGTTAATTAAATAAACTACTGTTAGCACACAGTCTGACCAAAATCTTAAGGGTAAACCACTCTGAAATAACAAAGCTCTAGCAATATTTAAGAGATGTCTATGTTTCATTTCCACCACACCATTTTGTTGTGGTGTATAGGAACATGAGTTTTGAACTTTTACAAAAAAAACATTCATATAATTGTTAAACAAACTCAGTGCCACTGTCACTTCTAAACCTTTAACTCTTTTTTCAAACCGTTTTTTGTAATAATTCATAAAAAGAAACTAGATTATCAAACACTTCAAACTTTCCTTCTTAACAAATAACACCAAACTGTTCTAGAAAAATCATCCACAACAGTTAGAAAATATTTGAAGCCTTCCTTACTACTTATTTTATATGGACTCCAAACATCTAAATGAACTATATCACCTAATGCTTTAGTCTTATGTTCACTTAAAGGAAAAGGAACCCTGGTTTGTTTTGATCTATGACATACTTCACAAGGATGATTTTCAACATACCCAATCTCAATACTATCTCTTAAAATAGTTAAAATTGATTAGAAGGATGACCCAATCTACTATGCCATAAACAAGCTCTATTCATACTATTAAAACAAAAACCAACATTATTACCATAATTATTCACAAAATATAAACCATTGTCCTGTCTACCAGTCACCAGGACTTTCCTAATTCTGAAGAGAACAAGTAGTCTCATCAAACACAACAGAAACTTTACTATCCCTCGCAAGTTTAAACACAGATACCAAATTCACACTATAACTGGGGACAAAAAACACATCATATAAAACAAGACCAACTGCCAGTTTTATATTACCAATCTTTGAAATTTTAGCACTAGTTCCATTTGGGTGACACACTTTTAAATCAATTCAGTTACATCAACACAACTGTACATATCTTTATTCGTCATAACCATGTGTTGATTAGCACCTGAATCTATAATCCAGTTATAGTTATACCCAACCCTCAC
Organism: Scalesia atractyloides; assembly: GCA_947069175.1. NCBI lineage: Eukaryota > Viridiplantae > Streptophyta > Magnoliopsida > Asterales > Asteraceae > Scalesia > Scalesia atractyloides. The sequence goes on from CAMTDV010000025.1 coordinate 37,346,913, forward strand.
AGAACTAGAGAAACTAACAAAACTACCAATAATATCAGCCACATCTGAAGACTTACCTCCCATACTAGGACCACTTTGTTCTGTTTTAGATTTCTCTCCTACCAAACTTAACAACTTATTAATTTGTTCAAAAGTAAACGGCATACCGTCAGATATATTTGACTTATTATTAGACACATTTGATTTACCACTTTGACCTCCTGACCTCTTCTTGAAACCAGGAGGTTACCCAATCAACTCAAAACATCTATTTACTGTATGACCAAACATGTTACAATTAGTACATTTTCAGTTTGGATTAGGAACCATGTTTAACCTTCTTTTAGGATCAAAAGCTTGATTGGTTTTAGATATAAAAGACACATCCTAACCTTTAGTTCCCCTACTACAAAGTCTGTGAGACTCTTCCCTAGAAACCACAGAAAATGCAACCTTGATAGATGGAAAAGTTTCTCTTGTTAATAAATTTGTTCTCACTGGTTGATAAACATCATCAAGACCCATGAGAAACTGCATTAGTTTTATTAACATTGAAAAATCATTATAATCTTTTGTAGTTTTACATGAACAAGTGGGCAGTTTAAGCTTAGCATCAAACTATTTCCACATAGTAGTTAGTCTATTATAATAATCTGCAACAAAAGTTTTGTTTTGTGAAATACTATTTATCTTCTTATAAAGATCATACACAACAAACCCATCCACCTTGTCATAGGTTTCCTTAAGATCATTCCATACTTCCGAGACAAATTTAGGAAAAAAAACTTGACCAAAAAACAACTCCTCAGACACGGAATTTAATAACCAAGTTAAGACCACATAGTTACACCTATCCCACTGATTAGCTGACACATGATCATCAGTGGATATTTCACATTTACCATCTATGAAATCAAGTTTTTTTGTTTTTTTTGCCTCTAGTGCAAGTTTCATTGCACTAGACTAGACAAAGTAATTTCAGTCCCTTTACACATTATACTAACTCTGGTCAAACTACTAGAATAACCGGTATGGAAGTACAAAGAGTCCCCAATGTCCAGTTTGCCTGTCACACCCCAACTGATGGCGGAAACATCAGGGCGGGACGAAAACGAGATTGCAAGAGGCTTCATAACGCTAATTGTGACAATATTTAATAATCAAGATTTCATTTCATACTAAAAACAAAGTACAATGTTTGGAAGCAAAGATACAACACTGAACAAGGAAAAAAAATACAACAAGTACTAAATTAAAAATGGGTTTCTAGTCAATCCTACTAGATTCCTTTCGTCATCATCATCAATCATCATCCATTTCCTTCAATACGTATTAGGGTACATGTCAACACAAAAGTATTAACGAGCATACAAGTTTGAGTGATAGCATAAATATAAAGGTTTAAACAAATCCACATGGAAAAATCCGTAATCTAAGACTTAACATGGCAATACTATCATTCAACTATAGTTGTCAACCCAAAGATTCCCGCTAGCGTAATCTTATCATAGCAACAATAAGACCGTTTTGTTTACTTAACATGACCTCAAGAATACGGGCGGTGCGTTAATCCTATAGCGCATATACATGTTAAGGGAGGCTCGTACGAAGTTAATGACAAGTATAAAGCAAATAAGTATTATGTATGAGTTCTTGTATCACGTATAAGCATGTATATTGGATTGTTGTTTGTGTTTTAAGCATAAAGTATGTGATTGTGTGAGTTTGATAATATATACGTATTACACCCAGAGTGACGAAAAGTAAAAGGGGTCATGTACACTCACGGTTTTGTAAGCTTTCCGATGAAACCTCGAATTTGATGAGTCGTTGAGATAGGAACACTGAAGTTACCCTAGATGGGGGAACAGCGGTGTGTGAGTATTCGGAGTTTATGGGGAGTTTGGATTCGGAATTAAGTATAAAAAGTATATTATGTACATGAAAATATATCTTGTCTAAATACTCATTGGACACTAAGTTTTCATGGGTCCTAACGTGCGCATTAGAATCACAAACGAGGAATAAAGAACAAAAAGAATATAGCCTAAGTTCATAACATCTAACCATAATCCGATTAGTATTGTGGATTCGGATATATATATATATATATATATATATATATAATATAGTAATAGTCCATCACATAGTATCATAGAAATCATGTAAATCAAGCATGGAGGTAGGATGATTAACATCCATTAAACCTCTTTGTATGGATTCAACAAAGCACAAGGTCATTCACTTAGTTGATAACCCGGTTGATCATGAATAACAAGAATTATAAACTAACTAGTTCATCCAGTAGCCAAGTAAGATCAACTCGGGTGTTCCATACCCATCATGGTAAATGTTGGAGGTGTGCCGGGGTTGTGTTACATTGAGTCTTGGAAGCTACTTGGAAGAATATAGTAAAAACATCAAGTGAGGTGGTGGAACAAGTTTGGAAAGCCAAGGCTTCCATGGTTTACACCTGCACCAAAATACAAGTCTCATCATATTGAAGATGGTGAGCTTGGATGGTTTCAACACTTGTAGGTTGTCTAAAACCTTGTCAAAATAGAAAGTTTAGAGAGTGTTTTCACCTCTAAACTCTTAAGAATCAACCTTAAATAAGTCTCATAACCATAGATGAGTTGAGGAAATGGTAGTATAAGATTCATGCAAGAAAGTTAAGTTTATAAAAAGTTTGCAACATAAACTTCAAAATAGAAATTTTGGACCTCAAAATGGTGATGTTCCACCTTAGTGTACCATGGTAAACTTGTGGAAACAATCCTAGAGGTGTTCTAAGCTTTCAAGAAAAAGAAAATATGAAGAAAGTTGAAGATAAGTGAGGTAGATGCTCACTTTAACACTTAGTGTTTTCTGCCTTGAACATGGATTATCAAATGATTTGGGAGTGTTTTGAGAGTGTAGGAGAGTTGGAAAAATGAAAATGAGGTGATGGAGGCTTGATTTTATAATGGTGAAGTAGGGTTTAATGTTAGAGAAGGTTTGAAGGACCAACCCAAGAGCTGAAAACAACTCGATGCGGATTCACCCCCGTGGCGTCACGCAAGCAAAAAGGAGGAAGGGGTCGCGTGATGCGCACCCCTATGATTGGTCCAAGTTTATTTTTTTAACAAATTAACTCCTAAACTTTCATTCTTTTATCATTTTATGCCCAAACTTTATATTTTAACATGTTTTCGAATATTGAACGTGCACATAAGTATAATTCATGTATCATGAATTTATGTATGAGCATTTGCACGTATAATGAGTTTTGGTTTGCCAGTAAACACGTATTTAATGATTGATTGTATGTATAACAAGTATGTATAAAGTATGAATTTCATTATGATCAAAGCCTCCGATTACAAAGTAGGAAATGAACACGAATACAATACGTTTACAAGTTTCCGAAATCGAAATACGATTACATATTTCAAAATAATACTAAAATGCGAAGCACAAAAATGCGGAGCGTTGCTGTCACACCCTGGTCGTAGCGGAAGTGCAATCGTGTGACTATGAGGTAATCATTGCATCCAATCGTGTAAACACTAATAATTAACAACGATGCCATAATGATATATTAATTTGCAACCAAATTTACAAGTTACCAAAGGTGAGATCACAAATTTTCAACTAGTTCACGTTTGTCATCCAAATATATAGTTTAAGTTGCATTACATCATAACAAAGATTGTTTTCACCACAAAAGCATATTGAGGTTTTGACTCCTATATGCCCATACAAGGTTGGGATATAAGAGGCAAATCCTCCAAAAGGTGGCATTCGTTGTCATGTCATTCCCATTTCCCGAAGTGTTTCACCGGCTCAAGTCTTGTTTCCTGAAATACATGTAAGTTTAAAAACATCAACAAAAGTTGGCGAGTTCATGTAGTTATTGTTTTCATATAAAATGTCATGTTTGCAATCCAGTATTGAAATCCAGGTATGTTATTAGCATTCATGGTGTTTAAGGATCTATCAGTGTGTAGCTTGCACCATGACATATGTGCCATAAGTAAATAACCAAACCGAGACAACTTTGACATCATAGGGAACACAAAAGCACTCCAGGGTATACCAATCAGGAGTGGAGCGTGCCTCAAGCTCGATAAATCTATACCTTTTGCACCTTGGTCACTAAGTGATTACTGGTTACCATTGTCATCATCCTACTTACGCACATTGATCGTGTTATCATCTAAACCCATAGCTAACATACCGTTTGTCATAACATGTATTTTCCCCCAAGAGTTATAAAACCAAAAACATTTAAAAGAAAGGGGGACATGAACTCACAAGTTTGCGTTCCATAAGTCGTACAAATGAAATTCAGGTGTCCCTACACCTGTGTAACCTACATGTGTATTAAATTCATTAGACCCTTAGGTCTCGTTAGACCTCATACAAGTTGTCCATCTTGAAATCTTGTTATGTATTTATTTATCTTCTTGGAACAACTTTATTGTTTTTATAGTTGTGTTTGTAGTTTTGATTATTTATTGATTAATATTATAATATATATATATATATATATATATATATATATATATATATATATATATATTCTGGTCATGTATTAATTCGTGTGTGAACGGGCCTCGCCCTTCACATGTCCTCGTGCTTTGGACGGGTTTCATTGGGCCTAGCCCATGTCATCATGTCTTTGGGCCTAGCCCATGTCATCATGTCTTTGGGCCTAGCCCATGTTATCTTGTCATTGGGCCTAGCCTATCTTATCTCGTCATTGGCCTAGCCCATGTTATCTTGTCATTATGTTGTATGCTTTTGATAATTATAAGTGTTAAAAGTATTCATTTTTAACCTTACATATTCGTTAATGTTGTTGTACGATACTTCAACAAGTATAGGGTACATCTTATGTACTTGCGTTTTTTTATACGTATACGTGTACTTTACTGTTTGGTGTTTATACCGTATTTATACGTTAATTTTTTAGACATAACCCAGACGAGTTACCTGGTCGTCTAGGTTATCAGTTATTTTTTGTGACATAACCCAGATAAGTTACCTGATCGTCTAGGTTATCAGTTAATTTTTGAGACATAACCTAGATGAGTTACCTGGTCATCTAGGTTATCGGTTAACTTTTGAGACATAACCCTTGCCATTAGGATTTGTCTAATCACGATTAATGTTGTTAATCATAATTAAGGTTACTAATCATGATTAACCATGTAAATCACCCCGTTAATTACATTTTAATTGTGATTAAGATTTTAAAAAATTTCACCATAGTTTCCCCTAAACTATGGCGTTTTCCACATTTCAAAAATGTATTTAAACTGCAAATCAATTTACGAATCATCAACAAGTTATCAAGTTTCACCAAAAATCATTTTACAACATATAATCACATATGTCTTCCATCTTTCATGAGCTTTAACCATGTACATTTTCAAGACTTTTAAGATAATAACTTCTTGTATTCATCCTTTTATGAACTCATTTTTATAGAAACTTGGTTTTATATATTTTTGTACTTTTAAAGACTTGTAAAAATTCCATATTTTCAAGGTTATCAAAACACCAAGACTTTCATATGCCACTTTTTATAACAAACTTTATATAACTTGTTTTATATAAAATCAGGTTTACTAGTGTTTTTAAAAGTCAGGTTTCAAGCCTATTACATGTTTTATCTTTCAAGAACAATAATTATGCTACTAGCTAACACTAATCTACACAAATAATCACATAATAGGATGTGTTCTAATGAATTATTATGTTTGAGATTTGGGTTTTTGGTTTGATTTTTCTTAATCTTCAAGGTAATCAACTTGTAGTTCTATAATCTAAAAGTAATAAGAAGCTTAAATATGGTGAATGATGGCTTACAACTTTTCACTGGCTTAAAAAGAGGATTAAGAAGAAGATGAAGCTCCAACAAAGTCTCTAATGATCCTTCATGCTTCCTCCTTGCTTAGATGTTCTTGAAATGCCTTAAAAGTGAGTAGGATGTGGTGTTTTAGGGTGGATTATGGTGGTGTTAGGGTGATGGTGATGTGCTGTGAGAAGAGAGAAGGAGAAGGGTGTTAGAGATTTTTTTGTAGTGATAAGAATGATGGTGATATGTAGTGGTTGTTTATATAATTTGCTTAAACCTTCAAAGTCAAGATCAAATCTTGAGGCACCATACCTTATATCTTTCATCTACATCATCAGGAACGGCATGGGGGCTTGTGGGCCCCTAGTGTTGACAGAAATTGCCGGGGTGGGGGGGGGGGTAAATTGTAAATTTATTATTATAACATGTGTTGAAAATGAAGATATTTAGGTGGTTATCTTAAGTATGTTGATTAGGGATTTGTCATGCATCCTTAGGGGTAATTAGGGTTTTGGAATGTTAATTGTCTTTAGCTAGTTCACTAGACTACTAGAATTTGTATTTTGATAGTTTACACGGCTTCCGTTTAGTTATCGCTTCGATACCAGCACTTTTAATTCGTACCGATAAATGTTTTCCGTAAGTTGTTATTCCGCGACCGAAGATGTATGAAGTGATTTTGGATTTCAAAATAAGCTTAACTAGTTCGCTAGATCATTCGTTTGGTTGTTATGGCGGGCAAAATATTATTCACTAGCTCGTCGGATAAAAAATGGACGAGTTATGTAAGTTGCGACGTAGCACCAAGATCTTATTTTTCGGACACCTCATTGATATCTTCAAAGTGTTTTAATGTGTGTGTAATCATTTGTCACAATTCTGGTGTCTCGAAAATGCTGAAGTAGTAGTACAAACGAGTTAAAAATTGTTGTATTTTTAGCCGAACAGACAATTTTTTGATTAGGGTGTCATACCGGAAAGTTATGTAATGTTGCAAGATTTGTTCCCACATTAGTGTTTTCATATATGTATGGAATTCGTTATGTCGTTAGTGTTTCTTATTTCATCTTTGTGTTCCGTTTCAGCGGTTTGCTGACATGAATAGTGCAACCGTAAATAGTGCGCCCAACAATTTCTACCAACACTTTTAGGACATAGTTTTGTTTGTTTCGCTACATGACAAAAACCAATATGTGTTATAACATGTTTTGCTTGTCCTAACACTTGTTATCTGACGTATGACTTAGGTACGTAATTAAATTATGATTAAATGCATAAGATTATGTAATAAAAATAGTGATTAAATTGTACTGAATTCTCGATTATTTTCCGTTTGTCACATACTCCCCTTGTTAAAAAGAATTTCGCCCCAAAATTCACTTTGAGGCATCCTCTGAAGGAGTCTTCTTGAATAGGTGGGGGTACTTTGTCTTAATTTGATCTTCACATTCCCTGGTATACTCGGGCCTGTGATGTGAGTTCCAACGGACTTTGACTAGTTTGATTCGACTTCTCCTTGTCTTTTGAATTTTCCAGTCCATAACCTCAACGGGTCTTCGGTAAACTTGAGCTTGTCGTCAATATGAATTTCATCCGCTGGGAAGATAACATTGTCGTTAGTCGGGCTTTTCTTGAGATTAGACACATGAAATGTGTCGTGTACGTTGTTGAGTTCCTCTAGCAATTTTAGCTTGTAAGCAACCGTACCAACTTTTGCAAGAATTTCAAAAGGCCTAATGTATCTTGGGTTTAGCTTTCCACGCTTCCTGAATCTAGCTACGCCTTTTCAAGGCAAGACTATAGCAAAACTTTGTCTCCGACCTTGAAGGATAATGGCTTGCGTCTTTTGTCCACGTAGCTCCTTTGTCTATCTCGAGTCGCTTTGATTCGGTCTCAGATCTTGAATATTTTGTCTGTGGTTTCTTGGACTAGATCGGGACCAATGAGTTGTTTGTCATCGACTTCCGCCCAACATAGTGGCGATCGGCACTTTCGTCCGTAAAGTGCTTCGAATGGTGCGACCTTAATACTTGTGTGATAACTGTTGTTGTAGGAAAACTCTACTAATGGTAATGAGTATCCTAGTTTCCGCCTAAATCCATCACACAAGCGCGAAGCATGTCTTCCAAAGTTTGGATGGTTCGTTCGCTTTGGCCATCGGTTCGTGGATGAAATGTCATGCTTAGATCTAAACGAGATCCACACGTGGCTTGGAATGATTGCCATATCCGCGACACGAAGCAATCATCTCTGTCTGAGATTACCGAGACTAGCACTCAATGACGAGCGACAATTTCCTTAAGGTAAAGTTCAGCTAACTTCTTGGTATTGACTTTTTCACGAATTGGTAAAAAGTAAGCTGACCTGGTTAACCGGTCAATGATAACCCAAATCATGTCATGACCTCGTGAGGTACCTCGTGGTAGTTTCGTAATGAAATCCATTGAGATCTGGTCCCATTTCCAGACAGGGATCTTAGGTTGTTGTAATAGGCTAGATGACTTTTGGTATTCGACCTTGACCTTTACACAAGTTAGGCATTTCCCAGCATAGGTTGCAATATTTCCCCTGAGATTAGGCCACCAATAATACTCTTTCAAATCTTGATACATTTTATCTAATCCTGGATGGATTGAGTATTTTGACTTGTGTGCTTCGTTCAGCACTAGGTCTTGTAGACCGCCAAAATATGGAATCCAGATCCTTCCCATAAAATATAGGGTTTCATCTTTGTTTGGTTCCTTTTGTTTCTCCATTCCCCATAATGATCCCGCTTGAATGTTTCCGGTTTTTGAGCTTCTTGTTGTGCATCGTGCACTCGAGTCGTAAAGTTCTTCTGAACGTCATTTCTAAAGCTTGTACTCGTAGAGTTTTAACTTGTTCCTTCCGGCTCAAGGCATCCGCCACTACATTTTCCTTGTCTGGGTGATACTTGATCTCATAATCATAATCATTCATCCATTCTACTCAACGCCGTTGGTACATATTTAGTTCCCTTTGATTTAATATATGCTGAAGACTCTTGTGATCCGTAAATATAGTACCTTAGTACCATAGAGATAATGACGTCATGATTTCAACGCAAATACCATCGCGCCTATTTCTAGGTCATGAGTGCTATAGTTCTTTTCATGAACTTTTAACTGGCATGACACGTATGCGATGACGTTTTCATGTTGCATTGACACGCAACCCAAGCCGTGATGCGATGCATCACAATGCTCCACAAAGTCATCCGTACCATCCGGATGTGATGATATCGGCGCCTTGCATAGTTCACCCTTTAACAGCTGGAATGCTGATTCTTGTTTTTCTCCCCTATGGAACTTTTTATCCTTTCGTGTAAGTGAGGTTAGCGGCTGAGCAACTTTCGAGAAGTTCTCAATAAATCTCTGGTAATACTTCGCTAAACCTAGAAATTGTCGTACTTCCGTGGCTGTCCTTGTAGCATTCCAGTTCATCATGGTTTCTATCTTAGATAGGTCAACAGGTATCCCGTTCTCATTCACGCCGTGACCGAGAAACTGTACTTCGCGAGTCCAAAATTTGCATTTTAAGAACTTGGCATATAATTGTTCCTTCTTAAGCAGCTCCAAAATAGTTCTCAAGTGTTGTTTACGTTCTTCCTTGGTTCGTGAATATATTAATATGTCATTAATGAATATGATCACGAACTTGTCAATGTATGGTTTACATTCCCGGTTCATCAAATCCATGAATATGGCGGAAACATTTGTTAAGCCAAAAGCATAACAAGGAAGTCATAGTGACCGTAGAAAGTCCTAATGCCGTTTTTAGGAATACTTTCCTCTTGGATTCTTAGTTGATGATAACCGGATCTCAAGTTAATCTTGGTGTAGAAGCCCGAGTCTTGTAGTTAGTTGTATAAATAGTCAATCCTTGGTAATGGGTGCTAATTCTTAATGGTGAGTTTTTTTTTCAACTCTCGATAATCTATGAACATCCGAAAGCTTCCGTTCCACTTCTCGACAAAGGCACCGGAGCTCCCCATGGCAAGGAACTTGTTCTAATGAATTCTTTGTCTAACAAATTTTGAAGTTGTGAAGATAGTCCTTGCATTTTGATGAGCTAATCGGTATGGGGACTTCGCTTCTGGTGTGGTTCCTGGCAACCAAATCAATGCGAATATTGTGGTTTTGTTGCGGAGGTAATCTAGGCAAGTCTGATGGAAAGACTTCGAGGGAATTCCTTCACAATGGGTATTTCCTCCAATCTTAGCACCTCAGTTTCCTTGTCGATGACATGAGCTAGAAAGGCTATGCAACCTTTCTGTAGGCACTTCTGGCCTTCATGCAATTGATGATTCGTAAGGGAGTCTCGCGCTTCTCTCCGTGTACTACAAGTGTTTCTTCGTTTGGCAGGGGATGCAAATAGTTTTCTCAAGACAACCTACTTCTGCTCGGTTATACGTCAACAAGTCTATGCCAAAAGCTACGTCGTAACAACCCGGATAAATAGGTAAAAGGTCGATATTAAACTCTCGTTCTCCAAGTTCCAAAGTGCATCCTTTTAATACTTCTCCTAACTCGACTAATTTACCGTTGGTAGATCCTATAAAATGAGGGAACGTCTAGCTTACTTGACTCTAGTTCAAGTATATTTTGAATTCTACAGAGATGAAACTAAAATCGGCATAGGTATCAAACAAAATGGATGCGAAATGTTGGTTGATAAGAAACGTGTCGGTGACCTTTAATGATTCCTCATGGCTCAGCTAATTCCCCATTAGCTAACTTGATAGCGTGTCTAGTTTACGTGACTCTAATGCGGGTATATGCTTAATACCTAAAGACACTAGTTAGGTTCGGCGTCGATATCAAAAGAGTTGACACATAATGGTTGTAGAGTAGAGCGTATGCATGACGACAGAGGATCTTGTGGGATATCCATAGTTTCTAATCGCTCACACTTTAATTCATTAGTCTGATTTATTCTTAAGACGTTCGTGCTTGAAGTAGCCTCCGTGCCACACTTAACATCCTAGTTCTTGTTTAGGTCTTACTAACTAATTGGTTCCTATTTTGTGTCCTGTTTCACCACACCTCTACTCTTGGCGCTTTTGCAATGACCTCATGATGAAAGTTTTACCTATCGCATTTAGGATATCGGCAAGTTCCCAACCTATTTTCTTGCGCGACCATCAACTATGGTAGCAATTGCCTTTGTTTCTATCATCGCGGGAGTTCCCTTTCGTTTGTTACTCATTCTAAATCCTTCGTTACAGGGTGAGTGTTTTCGCTTCCCGTCACTAGTAGATCCCACACGCGTTTCCTTCCTTTCCGCGCCTTTCTTAGATAATTTCCCATTCTCACCGCATCCTTGGTGAGACTAACTACGAGAGTTACTGTTTGAGTGATGAAGGTAGGGTGGGATGTTGTGGTCATGTTTTGGTTCTTAGAGGCTAAACCCTAAATGTAGCGCTCAATTCGTTTGATTTCAGGTGTTCCCTGGTATGGAGCAACCCTTGAGTAATCGTGAAAGTGTCGAGTATAACCAACAACGTTGGCTGCAATCATGATCGAGTTCTAGGATTCCGTTTCTACCCTTGGAATTTCAGTAAGCAAGCAATACCTTTCTCGCATAAGATTCTTTAGTTCTTCCCATGATAACCTCTTTGTAGTATTACCCCCCTAAAGTTTGTACGTGAGGGTTTGCACCAAGTTAATGTTGCATTTAGCAGGAGACTCTTTGTTTACGTAATCGTTCACTCAGGAGTGCAATTACTAGCACTGCTAACCGTTTCCATTGTCTTCATTTAGCAGATAGAACCTACCGCTCCTCTTGCACCAATGAGGTTCTGTGGCTCACAGTCCGAGAAAGCCTTAGAATTTAAATCCTTGTATGATCGCATCTTCAGGTATAGCGTTGTCACTCGTTCCAAATCTATTGGGATCCGAACCATTTGAACTACCGGTACCACCAGTATCGTCACTAGTGCCGACTAAATTACTCTCGTGTCGTGTGATTTTCGCAACCCTATGGCCTTCCATAAGAACTCTAGTTTGGCTTATCAAGTAAATCATGGTTTAACTAACCCCCTTTGGGTCTATACCTTCCTTTTGGTGCCATGTTTCTTCCTAAGACTCAATATTAAAAGAAGCTAGACATATATTTGGGTAAATATAGTCTACCATGCGCCTCTTGCGTATAACGATCATATATCTAAGTAGAAGGGAAATAACTCGTTGAGGAGGAGAAACCAAACGGTCGTCTCCAACCTTATAGCATGTATTCCATGCTTTGTGGATCTTGATCGTCCAAAGCAGAAAAAAATTCTTCGCCACACAAACCCGTGTGCCGAATACATTGATATCCCTTGAGCTTCACGAGCTCCAACTAGATTGTTATAATTTCCATAAATATATCGAATAGAATGCAATGAGGGTGTTGAAGCGTGGCTTGTGCTATACCAACCCTTGGAACAAGACAAATGTCAAACGACAGAGTTTAATGTATTCTCTGTCCAATAAATAAGGTGAGGTGCCATAGACACCATGGAACCAAGCCATGTACAAGAACTCAAGACCGTTGAGGAAATATCCTCTCTGGTGGCTAACTAGTTATGTTTGTTTAGATGACTAGTCTCAATTGACTCGTGATATAGATCGAATGTTAGATGCGGACAATTACGTGTGGTGTTTCTGTATCGTAGAGCGTTATAGCAATCACCCTGGTTAGTGTTCTACTAGATAGAGACTATTTAAGAATTTCAAATGGGTAGTGATCATTAGCTTGACCCGCAGAGCCCACCAAGATTCCCATCCACTGCAAGTTATTATTCCGTGGGCCCCCATAATAATAAATTGCCTTGCATGGTCACCCTAGTGTTCTCCCATTCAAAGCCGACGATCAGTTAGAGAGAGGACACTATTGTCTAAATACCTTCAACATAGGAGGGACGTTCGTGATGATCCACGTGCTAACGTTTGTTGTCGTTGCTCGTGAAAGGGCACGACGTTAGACGAAATAGAAATGGAGAGAATTCATAATAACAACCAGAGGGGCACCTCCAAGATGAGTACTTCACCTTCCTTGTCTGGATAAAAGTGTCATCAATCTTGATACCTATAAACCACAGGGACCTCGTCCCACTAATAGAGTAGTTGTCCAAGGCTACCACCTCCGTCTCGTCGTCACTACCGAAGTCAGGCATCTCCGCATCTGTGGGAAAAACAATCATCTTATATGCAATCGAGCTTAAGGTCTCACTTGGGATCCACGTTCGCCATAAGCTCCACAATAGATGCGAGTGTCAATATTCTCATCGTGCAATTCAAGGATAATAATAGTATTCAAAGTTGAAGGTATTTCGTTCTTGACAAAATATTCCGTGCCACACATGGAAAAAAATATATGTATAATCACTATATCTCTTGCCATGTTATCATATTTGTTCTCATGTGGATAAACTTAAAGGTTCGTGTCTATTCCTTATAGACTAATCATGTATTGATCCTCGTTCATTACTTATGGTTGAGCTCGTGTGATATATCCTCGTGTTATCGTGACACAATGAAAACCTTTTGTCATCTTTGTCATATTTTTGAAAATATTTTTCGTGATGTTATAAACTTTGTTTTCATGTGCGAGCCCTTAGTGATTGTAGACCAAACTTAATAAAAGTTTTTCCCCGGTTCACTACAATTGAAGCTCTGATACTAATCTGTCACTACAATACGAGTAAACACGTATTTAATGATTGATTGTATGTATAACAAGTATGTATAAAGTATGAATTTCATTATGATCAAACCTCCGATTACAAAGTAGGAAATGAACACGAATACAATACGTTTACAAGTTTTCGAAAATCAAAATACGATTAGATATTTCTAAATAAGGAAAGTACAAAAATGCGAAGTACAAAAATGCGGAGCGTTGCTGTCACACCCTGGTCGTAGCGGAAGCGCAATCGTGTGACTATGAGGTAATCATTGCATCCAATCGTGTAAACAATAATAATTAACAACGATGACATAACTATATATTAATTTGCAACCAAATTTACAAGTTACCAAAGGTGAGATCACAAGTTTTCAACTAGTTCACGTTTGTCATCCAAAAAAATAGTTTAAGTTGCATTACATCATAACAAAAGATTGTTTTCATCACAAAAGCTTGTTGAGGTTTTGACTCCTATATGCCCATACACGGTTGGGATATAAGAGGCAAATCCTCCAAAAGGTGGCATTCGTTGTCATGTCATTCCCATTTCCGAAGTCTTTCACCGGCTCAAGTCTTGTTTCCTGAAATACATGTAAGTTTCAAAACATCAACAAAAGTTGGCGAGTTCATGTAGTTATTGTTTTCATATAAAATGTCATGTTTTCAATCCACTATTGAAATCCGGGTATGTTATTAGCATTCATGGTGATTAAGGATCTATCAGTGTGTAGCTTGCACCCTGACATATGTGCCATAAGTAAGTAACCAAACCGAGACAACTTTGACATCATAGGGAACACAAAAGTACGTCAGGGTAAACCAACCAGGAGTGGAGCGCGCCTCAACCTTGATAGATCTATACCTTTTGCCCCTTGGTCACTAAGGGGCTGTTTGGCAACCTCTGTATGGTTAAGTGTTGAACTAGTAAGAGGTCTGAACCATTAAGTGCTGAACCAGTAAGAGGTCTTAACCATTAAGAGCCAGTATAATGCTTAACCGTTTGGAGGCAAATGTCTGACCAATTCAGATTAGAGGTCTTAACCATTCAGACACAGTATAATGCTTAACCATTCAGAGGCAAATGTCTGAACCATTCAGACATTTGCTCGTGAAACAAACAGTCTGAACCATTAAGTGCTGAACCAGTAAGAGGTCTGAACCATTTAAAGCCTCATTAAGAGGTAAACAAATAGCCCCTAAGTGATTAATGGTTACCATTGTCATCATCCTACTTACGCACATTGATCGTGTTATCATCTAAACCCATAGCTAACATACCGTTTGTCATAACATGTGGTTCCCCCCGAGAGTTATAAAACCAAAAAAGTTTAATAGAAAAGGGGGACATGAACTCACAAGTTTGCGTTCCGTTAGTCGTACGAATGAAATTCGAGTGTCCGTACACGTGTGTAACCTACATGTGTATTAAATTCATTAGACCCTTAGGTCTTGTTGGACCTCATACAAGTTGTTCGTCTTGAAATCTTGTTATGTATTTATTTATTTTCTTTGAATAACTTTATTGTTTTTATAGTGTTGGTAGTTCGTGTGTTTGATTAATATTTTTATATATATTTTACAAATATATATATATATATATATATATATATATATTGTCATGTATTAATTCGTGTGTGAACGGGCCTCGCCCTTCACATGTCCTCGTGCCTTGGACGCGTTTCATTGGGCCTAGCCCATGTCATCATGTCTTTGGGCCTGGTTAGGATCGTCCGTCCTCAATTACGGAACCTATGCTTGATATCTAAGTCATGTATGCGGAATATTACGTGATTTAGTGATAAGTACACAAGATTAATTGATTAAACGTCAGTTTATTAAGTCTGAAATCATATACATCCAAGATCCAATCCGACAAGAGCTCCGCCTCTCAAAATGCAAAGTTACAAATGAAGAACCAAAGACACACCTATATATAGAGAAACAAGTTCGCATGAGATGTGTCATGTCCAAGTTCGTCCGAATCAAGTTCGGGCGAACTTGTACATACCACATACAAGTTCGGGTGAACTTGTCCTCTTTACATCATAAATAAATCAAAATCTAACATATTCAATCCTATTTGATACAGACTCGATCTAAGACTTAGACGATAGACATTATGCACCAACAGACTCCCCCTTGGATGTTGTCATAGTTTTGATCAATCTTCAAACTCTTCAACCTCTTCCGAAGAAATTCTTGTAGGGTTTCTCCTTCTTTCTTGCTTTGGAATCGGTTTTTGGTCAGTAGGAGGCGCCCATTTCATAAATTGAAACCTTCGGAGTCTAGCCTCTGTACCCCTTTCATGAATATTCTCGAGTCGCCGTTCCTCCTTCAAAAACTCTTCTCTTTCAAGCTCTCGCCAGCTTGATTCCCACATATGCCCTGAATTTATTCCATGTGCAAAACTTACATTTACAACACCTTGGAATTGTTTTGCTTGAACTTCCTCTCTCTTATCATAGCAGATTTTGTTGAAGAACAAACATTGATATCTTCTGTAGAGCAATTCGTTCTCCACAAACCCCATATCCTTGTCTTTTCAATCATCTCTGGTGTTATTTCTTCAGTAATATCCCAGTTCTCATCAGCTCGTAACACGGTCACTGCTTCACATGTCTCTGGCACTATCTGCCACCATTTGAATACAGAAAAAAGTCTTGTTCAATAGGTTTCAGTGGCATATATTTCATCACCCTTGGCCATCGCATTACTAATGTAAAATCCTTTTCACCAGTTTATTTATTAATCATGATTCGACGCTTTGGAATAAAAGGCTTCCAGTATCTGAATCTATGTAACGCTTCAAACTTGATCACCTTCCACTCTCTTTGATCATGAAATTTCATTTGATAACTGATATTACGCGTCTGCACTAACTCTTCAATATCCCAGAATGGTAAAGTCTTCAAATCTACCATGTGTCGGAAATATTGAACTCCAAACTCTCTTTTGATCGCATAAACATCTTACTCCTTTATCCAACCCCAACTCAAAATGTCACCCAACGACTTGTCTTTGTCTCTAGTAAAGAATGCCAGAGGACGTCTGAACTTACGTTGTTTCGGCATTTCTTTGAACCATGACTTTTTTGCTTCAGCAATTTCTTCTTTCGACATTTGTCGTGGCAAATTTCCCTCTTAACATTCTCTTCAACTTTACATCTAAACAAATCTTCATTTAATTCTTCATACATCTCTTTGAATGTTGGGAAATTATCAGTGTTCGATCCAGAATACTTTTCAACACCTTCTTCTTCGTCAGACACATCTTCAATGATAACTCTGTTATAATCATCAGCTTCAGGAGTATGCTTGTAGAAATATTCTTTCGGCTCAAATGTATTAATATTCACTAACTCCTCCTCGAAATCAAACTCAAACGAATCAGCGTCTATCTCGAACATTTTTGCTAACTCTTCCTTAGTATATTTGTGCACAAATTCTCCCTCTTCTATGTTATGTTCTAACATTAACACCAGGGGCTGATGATCAGAAGTAGCTGCAAACGGTAAAGGTGCTATTGCTTCTGATTATTCAGCATCATTAGGGCCTTTCTGCTCCCCCTTACTTTGTGCATCTTCTGCATTAGCTTCATCATTCAACAAAGTATCAAAATTAAAATCAGTAGAAAACTTCGCAGAATCCAGTTTAATACAAACACCATCCTGACCATCATCATCGTCATTATCATGATCTTAATCGTCTTTAATGTAACCATATCATCATCTTTACCATCATCCTCATCATCATCATTCTCTTCCTCTTCTGTTTCTTTTTCTGTTTCAGTAGCTTTGACAGATTCATCGACTTGTTCAACATTTTGAGCTACTTCAGTATTCTGAACCTCTTGAATTTCTGCAACTGGTGTTTCTTCATTAGCTTCTGTTTCTTTTTCTGTTTCAGTAGCTTTTACAGATTCATCGACTTGTTTAACATTTTGAGCTACTTTAGTATTCTGAACCTCTTGAATTTTTGCAACTGGTGTTTCTTCAATAATAGGCACTTCAGAAGACTTTGAACCTTCACCAATCACTTGTTCAATAGTACTTTCAACATTTTTTCCCTTTCCCTGTGATGCTAACTCTTTTTCAGCTCGTTCTTTCTCGTCTTGCACTTCCAATCTATTGTATTTGGCCATGAAATCTATACCAAGATTGTTGGTTAGAACACGTTGTAGCATACTGAACCTTTTGTTGTTTAGTGTCTTCTTTGCTTCAAGCTCCGTAATTAACTTCCTCAGCCTATCTTTATCTGAACCAAGGCTATCAACCACTGCTTTCATATACTCACGATCGTTCTCCAGAAATTTAACTCTGTTTTCCATTATTTCTTTCCCGGTCTCATTCTGCTTGATTTGGACTTCAAGAGCTTTAATCCTTCTTTCCAACTCTTGAATCTTTGACTCGTTTAACATGTCAAGTAATTCATCATAATAAATTTATGTATCAACATTCCGTGCAGGTAACGGAAAATCTCCAAATTCATTAGAAAAATATCGTTCTTGTCGTTGAGCAGATGTTTGACTTTGAGGAGTATGCTGCTTTGAAGTAGCCTTTGGTGTTGCTTGCTTTGGTGTTGTTTTTTTTGTGGAGAGATTGGTTGAGTAGCAGAAGTAGGTTCTTGTGGAGTTTGTTGTGGCACTTGTACAGACACTGTTGGAGGTTCTTGAACTTCAGAAGTTTGTGGTGGTTTGTCTTGGACTTGTGATGCTTGCGGAGGTGTAACTTTCTTTCTTTTACTAACGTATCTCCTTTTAGGTAGAACTCTTCCTTTTGTACTTGGAGATCCCGTTGTTTTCTTTCCTTCATCGGCCTTTGATTTCACACGTTTGCTTTTCTTTTTTGACATGTCTTTCTCAGACTCTTCCTTAGCAAATGGTTCATACAAATCTTCATCTTGTTCTTTTTGATTTGCTTCTGACGGATATCTGCAGAATCTTAAGATGATTCTTCGTCTTTAATAGAAGTAGCAGAAATAACATCATCACGATCACTTCCAGCAGTTCCAATTTCAACATCTCGACTTTCGACATTCACTGCTGCACTAGATCTCGCAACATTCTCAACATTTTCTAGTTCATTATTAGGCTCATCTCTCAACATCGTTTCAACTTTCATAGAAGCCCTTTTTCGTTTTTGCTTTTCAAGAACTTTCTTCACATACCACGCACTTCGCTTTTCTTTGAAATTCTTTAACAATTCCCCTTCACCTTTTTCGTCCCCACAGTGTATCATTTCTCCATTTTCCGTCTGGTGGTGAAACATAATCGGCTTTTGCAATTGCACCGAAAATAGGTTTGGCAATCGGAGCTGACTCTTGTCTCTGATATGTTGCAAGCTTCTTCAAAGTACTTTCTTCCATATAACTCAAGTAAAGCACATCATTCTGATCTTTCACAATATTCTTGAACTGATCATCAATAAGCATCTGGAAAAAAACAAGGATATAACATAAATCTATCTTTGCACATATTCTTTGACATATGCTCAAAAACGACACCAGAATAATTAAACTTCTTGTTCAGCACCATCGCAGTTGCCATGCACATTAATAATCTTGTAAATCATCTAATCCTGCTTTCCTGTGACTAAAAGCGTGAATTAGTGCATGCATGAAGAATTTGTATGGAATACCGAGCCCGCCTTTCTTGAATGAAGGATCATTAACATATCCACGATATCCCATTCGATAGAAACAACCTTTAACCATTCGTTCCTCAAAGCTTGTTGGATCTTCAGCACTATCATTGAATTCCAGAACTTTGCGGATATCAGCTTCCATAATTTTAATCTCCTTATCTTCATTTCCAACGCGAACAAAAGAAGTAATGACTTTATTAGCTTCGTCGAATTTCTCCGATCTCCAGAAAAAATTTACATGTGAGCGATACACGTATGTTTGTTTGTAATAGCCTTCTTCACAAGAATACGTCCCATAAACTCTAGAATTTCAGAAAATGGCTCCAAAGATGGAAATAACGTCTTGTCTAGAGAGACACACGTGTTGTGGAACTTTGAATATGTGAGTTGTACGACCTGAAACATGAAAAACAATCAAACACTTAGAAATTTTTTGACAAAACCCAACAATTACATACAACTTCGCTCGAACTTGTATTCATTTACATGTTTTTAACAGATTGTCACAACTTCGTTCGAACATGTTTAACAACCACATAGTGTAACTTCGCTCGAAGTTGTTTAATGAACATGTTTTGAAAACAAAATTATCATAACTTCGTTCGAAGTTGAGTCAGATTTTGAAACACTACACATAACTTCGCCCGAAGTTGTTTAACCAATTTTGACAAAGTTTGAGCGAACTTGTCGTCGTTCCCAATCAAACTTTCAAACCTGCAACATTTATTACATTTTCTATGGTCAAATCAAAGATTCCTAAGTGATTAATACATGTTGTTTAACAATTTTCACTATTCAATTTTACTCTAAACACCCTAGATCTAACAGATTTTACAAATTCAAGTTCGAAACATCCAAAATACTTCAAATTCAAAGATTTCAACACAAGATCTCACCTCTTCCATTGAAATAGGTGTGCAAATCACCTAGATCAAGTATCAATTTTGACAGAACTTTGTTATAACTTTTGCAATTTAACAAGTTCGCTCTACTTTTCTCTCAAGAACACACAGTGAAATGAGTTTCTGTCCGAAGTTGAGTATATATATACCCTAGGTAACTTTGGGCAAACTTGATTCATTCAGCAACAATTTTTAACTTATGACTTCGACCGAAGTTGTTCAACCAATTTCAAATAAACTTCGGCCGAACTTGAACTCTTCTGAAACAACTTTTGAAAATGTGACTTCGACCGAAGTTGTTCTTATATGGCCAACAACTTCAACTAAACTTTGGCCGAACTTGCATAAGACTTGATTTTCAAACTTTTATAAAATTCATTTTTAACCCTGTATTTTCACAAGTTTACCAGTTTAGAAAATCCACTTAGTTTACCAAGTCCAAGTTAATTACCTTGGTTAACCAATTTGTCTGCCGAGTCCAAGTTAATCACCTCGGTTTGACCCGATATGAACACACTTTTGTTTTCATCACTGTAAAGTTTCAAATTAATGAACTTTTAATCATTTTAACTCATTTTTGATTTTACATATTACTCCCAGCCCGTTGTCATCGGAATTCCCAGTTTTCAGCACCTTTCCAGACTTCGAAGATCCGCTTTCCGTCATTGACTGTTGAAAACAAAATGAAACAAAATCTTTTTGATATTTTGAAAGTTTATGCTAAAACACACTGAAAATCTTTTTGGGTTTGAATCTGAAATCAAATGAATCTATATACAAACATATTTACAGACATATTTTGTGAATTCGTGTCTAAGGATCATATCAGTTGTTTGAGATATATCACATGTACTGTTGACCTTTTAATGACTTGCAAGTTTTAAACAAATTTACCTAGATTGTCAATATATTTTCCACTTAAATTTCGACACATTTCTTAATTGTTCCAAGATATCTTTAGGTAGATTTTAAGAAAACTTGACTTAACTATGGTTCCCATCTCAGAATATACTCTCGTATCAAGAATCCCTAGATTTCATCTTACAGGTGAATATAGCGTAATTGATATTGTATATGGGTTGTACGAGACCTTGAGAGCTCAGGTTAATACCACCGTATCGACAAAGAGATGAAGGCTCGACTTTAAAGTGTTGTTCCAATAAGGAATCTTTTGACTGCAATTGATTAGATCTTTCGATTCTTTCAATTTTGCTGCAGTTTAGGGGTTTTTAGCAAAAGTATTATAGAAGTTCTAGGCCATTGCTTCCGCAAAATCAGAAGAACTTGTATAATACCCTAGATATCAATCATCTATAAAGACCTCGTATCTCAGAATCAGGCAATCTCTTAAACGAAATTTCAGAGTACTAAGTCATATATCCGAGAGATGTTAATCCACAAGCTAAGTAGTTGTAAAATTTAGTTTATATCCCGGAAACATCTACTGAACGTGTAAAGCCTATCGACACATCCACAGTAAGGCTTGTTTAAACATTTTAAACTTAACAAATCTTTAGCGTACTGTGATAGTCCGCTGATGTACTATTATTTCCTTTTTGACACAAAATTCTTTTGTCTTTTTCATGTTTTTGTACATTTTTACTTTTTATATGTTTTTGTATTTTCTCGTTTCATTTCTCCCCCTAAAATCAAAAACATATTTTTGTATTTTAGTTTTAAAGAAATCTAATCCTAAAAGATAACAAACGAATGAGGATCATGAGAACTCGTCTCCGATCCATATTCAACCTCTGCTTCCCACCAGTAAAAATTTTTTATACCGTTAAGCCTCATTAAGTATTTAAATCGTGTTAGACTAAAAGGTTTGGTATAAAAATCAGGTTTTTGTTCATCGGTGTGGATTTTCTCAATTCGTACCAATCTTTATTCATAGCAACCACGATAAAGTGGTAGCGAATCTCGATATGTTTAGTTCGAGAGTGATGAACTGGATTTTTTTTTATGTCGATTGCTGCCTTATTGTCTACATATAATGAGTGTCAAGAAATTGCAATCCATAGTCTCTCATCTGCTGTTGGATCCATAGAAGTTGTGAACAACAGCCGGAAGCTGAGATGTACTCAGCCTCACAAGTAGAGAGAGCGACTGTGGTTTGTTTCTTGCACTGCCAAGTACAGTCGTGTTCTGAAGAATTGGAAACCATCCGTTGTAGACTTTGCATACAATTTGTCAGCACCGAAATTAGAATCAACATATCCCGTCAGATCGAAATTGTCCTTCTTCGGGTACCACAAGCCGGTGCTTGGACATCCATTCAGATATCTGAAAATCCGCTTCAACATCCGCATATGAGATAGTCTGGGACTAGACTAATATCGTGCACAAATGCAGGTAGGATACATAATATCCGGATGTGATGCCGTCAGATACATCAATGATCCTATCATCGACCTGTAAAGAGTCTCATCAACTTTGGTTCCAAGCTCATCGACGCAGATTCCATGGTTGAGTGCCAATGGTGTTGATAACGGCTTTATTCTATCCATCTCAAACTTCTTCAGAATATCATGAACGTACTTGGTTTGGTGGATAAAAATACCATCCGGCAAACTATCAACCTGCAATCCCAGAAAGAATTTCATTTTGCCCATCGAGCTCATTTCGAACTTATTCTTCATGATAGATTCGAATTCTTTGCAAAGATCGTCGTTCGTTGAACCAAATATGATGTCATCCGTGTAGATTTGTACGATCAAAGATGATTTCCAACTTTTCTCGTAAACAAGGTACTATCCACTGTGCCTCTGATAAAATCATTGCCGACTAGGTGCTGAGATAACGTCTCGTACCAGGCTCTCGGGGCCTGATGCAACCCATACAATGCTTTATCCAGGGGAAATGCTTTCTTCTTGTTTAGTGGATCGACAAACCCCGGTGGTTGGCTGACATACACTTGTTCCCTTAATTTCTGTAGAGAAAAGCCGATTTAACATCAAGCTGGTACACTTTAAATCCTTTCTAAGACGCGAACGCCAAGAAAATGCGGATAGACTCTAATCTCAAAACTGATGCGTACACCTCCGTGTAATCAATACCTTCTTGTTGATGGAATCCTTTGACAACAAGCCGAGCTTTGTTTCGCACTATTACCCTCGATCGTCACCCTTACACTTGAAAACCCATTTAGTATCAATCGCCTTTTGTTCGCCGAAAGATCACCAATCTTCAATACACCCAATTTCTCAAATTAACTCCTCTTGCATTGCAAGTACCCAGTTTTCATCTCCCAGTGCCTCAGTAACTGACTTTGGCTCAATTTGAGATATAAAACAACGATAAGAGCAAAAGTCTTGAATCGGAGCCACCTTGGTGTAGAAACAACTAAGCGCTTTATTGATCTGGCTTCTTGTTCTGACTCCAGCTTGTAATCCACCAATTATAGTGTCAGATGGATGGTAAGAATAAGATCTCGGCATCACTTCATCAGAAACATCAACTGTACTCTCCATATATTAACATTCAGATCAACCACTAATTCAACAACAGGAATACTAGAAGATGCTTCATTTCTTGTACTCGGGCCAGCAGATTGATTTAACATGCTAGTAATCGGCTCAGATTCCTCATCAGAAGTGGATTCTCCATCTTGATCAAAAGTCGGTGCTTCATCAGAATCAGAATCATGTGTTGATGAAAGAATGGTTCGGTAGTAGTATTTACTGATTCTGCAGCATTCACTGGTTCAGATGTAGATGCCACTGGTTCATTTGGAATACTGCTTTGAGCTTCTCAAGAAGAAGATGTTCAAACAGATGGTTGATTAACCACTATTGGTCTTGAAACATGTTCTAAATTAGCTGACTGGTGCAGAGGATATAAAATAGCAAGTACTTCCTCAGTCGGCTCTTCTGATAAAGCAAAAGATTCCATAAATCGTCATAGTTGAACAACCAAGCATCGCCTGCCTTTTGAGTTGGCATTGTGTATCGGCGACAATCAACATGCTGAGCGAGTATCACTTGCTTCATGCTAGGAAGATAAACTCGTCTGAGTGGACTCGCATAACCAACAAAGAAACCCTCTAATGATTTTGTACCAAACTTCCCATCTGGATCAATAACTGTGCAGGGAGATCCAAACGGTTCCAGATATTCCAAATTAGGTTTCCTTTTGTTTAAAAGTTCAAAGCATGTCTTCTTGGTAGGTTTAAAGTTAAGACCCTGTTCAATGTATAACAAGCTGATGCAATAGCTTCACTCCAGAAACTGATAGGAGTTTAGAATCAGCAAGCATGGTTCTTGCTGTTTTAATGAGCGTACGGTTCTTCCTCTCAGTTACTTCGTTTTGTTGTGGAGTATAAGGAGCACTGAATTCATGTGAATTCCTTTCTCGTTGCAAAACTCAGTCATGCGGTAATTCTTGAATTCTGTACCATTGTCACTTCGAATTCTTCTGATTGGTAAGTGATACAGATTTTCAAGCTTTCGGAAAAGTATCATTAGATTCTGAAATGTCTCATCTTTTCTTTCCTGAAAGAAAACCCATGAAAACCTCGAGTAGTCCTCTGTAACAACTAGGCAATATATATCTCCAGAAATACTCTTGACATTCATCGGACCAAAGAGATCCATATGAAGACGTTCTAGCGGAAGCTTTATGGAGTTTAGAAGCTTTTTCGGATGAGACTTTTTGATCTGCTTTCCTTTCTTGCAGCTTAAACAATTATCGTTCAGGTGAAAGCTTTTCAAATTAACTCCTTCCACCAAGTTGTTGTGAACCAGGAAATTCATCTTTCGTAAATGAATGTGACCCATCTTTCTATGCCATAAAATCGACTCCTTTTCTGTCGCTTTCGTGACAAAACATTGTGCCGACTTTGATGTAGTTGTGGAATACCAATATCAAGCACATACAAATCATGTTCTCGTGGGGCGCGCATAAGAATCCATTCTTGTGGGATCTTGAAACCCGGCTTTAAAATCATGCATTCCTTGTCGTTGAAATGAGTGGTGAACTTCTTGTCACAAATCTGGGAGATACTCAGAAGATTATTCTCCAATTCAGCAATGTAGGTGACCTTATCAAAAGATACCACGCCATTCGATAATTTTCCTTCTCCAATGATTCTCCCACCTTGATTTCTAGCAAATCCTACGTAGCCTCCATTGATAGCTTTGATATCATATAATAAGGCTCGCATCTGTGTCATGTGCCGAGAAGCTCCAGCTGTCCATAATCCACTTTGATAAGATAACCTTGGAAGCCCCTGCACATGTAAAAGTAATTACTTAAAAAGGGAAACCCAAGCCTTATCGGTCTTGGGTGGATTTGGGATTATCAAAAGTTGGAATTTTCACTTCTTTCTTTGGAACCCCTAATCAGTCTTTTTTGTTAATATCTTTGGTTTTGACTGAATCCAGTTGGTTTAACCACTTCAGATGATGATGAAATCTTTCTCGGAAATCCAGGATTGTGATTTCATTTTTGCCTTTTAACATAAAACTTTGAATCTTTGTTTTCAGCTTGTTTCGAAGATTCGCCTTTTTCAAATTTAGAAATCTATTCAATTTAGGTTCTTTCAGTTATTGTTCTTTCAATCTAATTTGAACAACCTCTGGTTTCTTTGATTTTTTATCATCTAAAATTGTGTTTCCTCGACGATCAGACTTTGACTTCGGACATTTTCTTGCAATGTGACCTACTTCATTGCATTTGAAACATGTACGAACATCAACTGAATTTCTCACTAGTAGATTTTACTCTACTTGTAGATTTTATCTGTTCTCGAAGCTCTTGTTCCTTTTTGAACTCATCATTCAATTGCTTTCCAATCGAATCCATTTCACGAACAGTGTCAGTCACTAACACAAATTTCATGTTTTTCTTTTTATATACGTGACTTTTTCTTCTCATTCTCTTTATTTTCAAACCCACACCCCCTCTCCTGTTCTCAGAAAGTCTCCACCATTTCTCCGGTAATTGTTATACATTTTCTTGGATTTTGAATAAATTTCTTCTCATTTTTATCAAGATCTTCTGATGCAACTTCAACAAGTTTGAATAGTTTGTCAATCAAATCTTCTTTCACATTATGAATCGGGAAACTTTCATCAAAGTATAGTCTATCAGAATCTAACCTTGTATAATACAACGTTAGGATCATCACTTAGATTATTCTCTGAAGAAGTATACATTTTCAGATTGTGAGTTTTCTAACTATTCAAACTCGAATCGGCGCTCTCAAAGTTGCCATCTTCAGAATCACTTTCCAACACTTTTTTAACAACATTATTAACAAGCGCTTCACTGTTATCATTAGATTTTGTGTAGATTACATCAATGTTCTCTGGCAACTCGTCTTTTGTTTCAGATAAAAGTTTTACATTGAGTCCTTCTCCATTTCTTCTACTTTCTTACAACAGTAGCTTTCGCATAATGGAGGTGGAATATTTTTATAATCTACACTTTTCTTACCTTTTGTCTTTTTATCATTTTCTTTCCCATGGAATTGTTTGGAAGAATATGATTGATGACATAAGCGTGCGTTTATAACTGAGCAACAACTGTCTTACCCTTTCAGTTTCAATTTTTATCTCTTGTAATTCATGTTTTTCTCAACAATGTTATTAATGTACATATTAATAGCTTCTTGTTTTTCCATTAATGTTCCCGTCAACATTCTGATTGACTAGTTTGTTCTCTGTTTGCTTGCTCACAAATGCTGTAAGTATTTTTCATCTTGTCATAAGCTTATTTCATTTGAATAATCAAATTTGAAATTTTCATTGTGCATGTTTAATCGCTTAGGATTAATGACTTTTCAGCACATTGTTCGCAAGCTTTGGTACACTTTGTGCAAGGTTTTTCAACCTCCACAATCTGCACTTTGATTACCTCTTTCTCAATTACCTTAACTTCTACCTCGGAACCTACCTCTCTTAGATATGCCATCATTGCTTTGTTAGCGATCTCGGAAAGGTTCTCGACATTCATTTCTTTTGTTACGTCAATAATCTCCTTGACTTCAGCTTTCTTTCTTCCACCGGTTCCTCTTGTGTTGGAACATCAAAGCAACCTGCAAAGCTAGATTCTAAATTAGTGGAATAATGCTCCTCATGTTCTCATTGAACATCATTTCTTCTTCAGCTTTCTGCATATATTCCTCTATGATTGCCTCATTCGGTGCTGCTTCAACACTCACCGATTCTTGTTCTTCAACAATCTTAGCCATCAAAGCTACACTGCCGTTTCCAGAAATATATTTGTTCCAATAAAATCCTTCATCTTCTTGCGAAACAACTAAAGCTTTATCCTTAGCGTTTGACGAACCATTTCAACTTGCACCCTTCTTGGAGAGGGGTTGTAATGCATAGCTCTCTTGTAACAATCATTGTTGTTACTGAAGGACTTTGATTACAGCTAGCTTTTCGATTGGTGCATTCACGCTTGAAATTGCCCTTTTATCTACATGTAAAACATGACACCTTCGTCTTATCGAATCCTAGTTTGTTGCCTGAGTTTCCAATGTCACGTCCCGTGAGTGAAACAAACCTTGTAGCCCTTCGGATAATCGACGCCAGACACCACTTAATATCCATCAGTTCTAATTCTTCTTCGTCGATCTGATCATAATCTTCAGCAGTCATTTCTGGATTTCCGATTCTTCCCGCAACCAAACTCTCGTACGACTCTAGAACAGTCGCAAGTAGCGCCATGTGTTGTTTGGCAGCTTGTTCAGAAAATACATTCTTTAGATTGACTGCGATGATGCACTGAAAAACATTCGGATCGGAACTAGAATGATTTGACTGATTAGCTTGATTTTGAAACGGAGAGTTTGAGCTCTAGCTTGACTGTGATGTCTTTGGAGTATTCAGATCATAATTTAGAAATGACTAAGTGTTGGTTGACTTTGGAGTGATCCAGAAGAACTCGTATTCGCACTGAAAGTGGTTTGTATTTTAGGACTAGAAGTATCTTTTGTAATACAATCCGACATCTTGCACGATTTGAGCGTTCTTTGATCGAGCAACCTTCTGCAGCACCATTTCATGTCCCTCCATTTATCGATGAATTCAACTAAGGTGTAGTTTTCATATGAAGATCCATTCTTTAACACCATCAAGTATGTAGACCACTCCCTTCAGGTAGTGCATCTGCCAACTTGTCTACTAGCTCTTCGTTTGTCTTTTGAATTTCATGTCTCTCCAATTGAACCACCAAATGACAGAACGATCTATCATCAGTTTCATCGTTTCTCCCTTCATCATCATAAAGATATCAAACTCCTTCTTTAATAAAGTCTTCTTGCTTTTTCTCATATCCGTACTACCTCCGTATTTTGCTTTCAACGAATTCCACAACGCCAGTGAATTTCCTTTAATCTGTAGTAGTACCATAATATCTTCCTTGATCGATTGTCGCAAAAGACTCATCATCTTCTTTTCATGTACATACTCCAGGGGTAAAATTCGCCATTGCAATATCAATACCACGCTCGTTCTTTGGCCATGTGTAACCAGTTTGAATTGCCATCCAACTATGGAAATGATTTGCCTGTACCCAATTTTCGAATTTCTCTCGCCAGCCTTCATAATCGTCAAGGCTCATTAACTTGGGTGGCCTTACATTAGTTCCCATTTCGTTATCTAGATTGATCTGCGGCACTGCATTTGCCGCCTGGGCCGGTGTTGTGACGAAAGCATTGTAGTAATCTTGATCCATCTCTTCAGTACTGAGAATTATACCTGAAACACACTTTGAAAAACTTGAAGATTTGATTAGTCCTTGGACAACTTCGGACGAAGTTGGTTGTCAATCTTTTGAGAATAGTTCAATCAAGTTCGGACACTTGAATCAAACTATTAAACACAAAACAGACAACTTCATGCGAAGTTCACAAAAAACTTTTGAAACCTTTGACTACAACTTCGTGCGAAGTCTTGAAAAAAAACACTTGTGAAACCTTGATCAACTTCATGCGAAGTTGTAAAATCACAAACTGTACAGTATTGACACAACTTCGGGCGAAGTTAACACCAAACTTCGGACAAGAAGTGTTTACAAAACATGTTTTTTGTAATTTTTCACATGAAATCGATTGAATTCTAATCTGAAACTTTCAAAGGTTTATTATTAGGTGATTATGTATGACATATTCAAAATTTAGCCATTTTTAACTGTAGGATCATTAATTTTGTGAAAAAGTATGAAAAATACAAATAAGAAGAAATAGGTAGAAATAAGAGAATGTCTTGTGTAAGATATCAGCAAACTAGGCATCCATAGCTCTGATACCACTTGTTAGGATCGTCCGTCCTTAGTTACGGAACCTATGTTTGTTATCTAAGTCATGTATGCGGAATAGTACGTGATTTAGTGATAAGTACACAAGATTAATCGATTAAATGTCAGTTTATTAAGTCTGAAATCATATACATCCAAGATCCAAACTGACAAGAGCTCCGCCTCTCAAAATGCAAAGTTACAAATGAAGAACCAAAGGCACCTATATATAGAGAAACAAGTTCACATGAGATGTGTCATGTCCAAGTTCGTCCGAAGTTAAGTTCGGGCGAACTTGTACATACCACATACAAGTTCGGGCGAACTTATTCTCTTTACATCATAAATAAATCAAAATCTAACATATTCAATCTTATTTGATACAGACTCGATCCAAGACTTAGACGATAGACATTATGCACCAATAGGCCTAGCCCATGTTATCTTATCTTTGGCTAGCCCTTGTTATCTTGTCATTGGGCCTAGCCCATGTTATATCGTCACTGGGCCTAGCCCATGTTATCTTGTCATTATGTTGTATGCTTTTGATAATTATAAGTGTTAAAAATATTTATTTTTAACATTACATATTCGTTAATGTTGTTGTACGATACTTTTTGCGAAAGTATACTTCAACAAGTATATGTGGGTACATCATTATGTACTTGCGTATTTTTATACGTATACGTGTACTTTACTGTTTGATATCTATATCGTATTTGTATACTTGTACAATACTTGTACGTTTGTGATTTCCTCCAAGTGTATCCATGTATGTATATATACTTAGATATTTTGAGGCATAACCCATATGAGTTACCTGGTCATCTAGGTTATCAGTTAATTTTTGAGACATAACCCAGATGAGTTACCTGGTCGTCTAGGTTATTAGTTAATTTTTGTGACATAACCCAGATGAGTTACCTGGTCGTCTAGGTCATCAGTTAATTTTTGAGACATAACCTAGATGAGTTACTTGGTCATCTAGGTTATCGCTTAACTTTTGAGACAACCCTTTCCATTAGGATTCGTCTAATCATGATTAATGTTGTTAAACATAATTAAGGTTACTAATCACGATTAACCATGTAAATCAGCCCGTTAATTACATTTTAACTGTGATTAAGATTTTAGAAAATTTCACCATAGTTTCCCCTAAACTACGGCGTTTTTCACGTTTCAAAATGTATTTAAACCGCAAATCAATTTCCGAATCATCAACAAGTTATCAAGTTTCACCAAAAATCATTTTAAAATATATAATCACATATGTCTTCCATCTTTCATGAGCTTTAACCATATACATTTTCAAGAGGTTTAAGATAATAACTTCTTGTATTCATCCATTTATGAACTGATTTTTATAGAAACTTGGTTTTATATATTTTTATACTTTTAAAGACTTCTACAAATTCCATGATTTTCAAGGTTATCAAAACACCAAGACTTTCATATGCCACTTTTTATAACAGACTTTTTATATAACTTGTTTTATATAAACCAAGTTCAATAGTGTTTTTAAAAGTTAGGTTTCAAACCCATTACATGTTTTATCTTTCAAGAACATTAATCATGCTACCAGTTAACACTAATCTACACAAATAATGTGACACCGGTATTTCCGGGTTTTAATTACGTAAATAACGAACGTTGAGACGATAATAAATAATGTTATATGATATTTTATGACGTCCGGGTTCGAAAACAAGCCTTGTAAATGCGTGTGGGCCAAAAAAAAACTAGAAAACTGATATTGGGCTTTAAACCCAACCCACCTTAAAGCCCAACCCACACCAAACCCTACATGTAAATACCCATTTATAACTAAACACCCTCATTTTCCATAAAAACACTCTCTCTCTACCTCCTCATCTCTCTCAACTTCTCTCTCTAGAACTCATAATTCAGGCGAATTCCGGCGAAGGTCTGGCGAGTCCGGCGGCAGTGCCGGTGAGTGCCGGCGGTGGTGAGCAACGGCACCACCATGTACGGCGGCAGCGACTTCTCTAGCGATGATTTTTCCGGCCAAACACCCCTACCCCACTAATTTAAACCTCCCCGACGCGTTGGTGGTGGCGGTTTATGTAAATCGAAGCCGTTTGGACTCAGGAGCAACTCCGGTGAAGCTCCGGTCAGGAATCCGGCGAACTCTTTTTCAACTTTTCTTTCCGTGCATGTGTTGATCAGGTCACTAGAGACGTTTCTCGAAATTTTCACGAATTTTTATTTTAGGACGACAATTCCGGTGAGTTTTTCGGCTCTGTTTTATGTCATTTCTTTTAATATTTTGACATGGTTAACGGAAATGGTTACTTGAACCGTTTTTGGTAGGCGAAGAGTGGTTAACAGTGGTAGCGGGTGAAGGTGATGGTGGTGCGACACCGCCAGCGGTGGCTCCAGGCCGACCGACGGTGGCGGTAATAGTGGTGAACGACTCGGGTTTGAGTTTGGTTTTACTCGGTTCAGTTTGGTTCGACTCAGTGCAGTTTGGTTCATTCGGTTTAGTTACCGATTCATTCCGGTTCAGTTACGGTTCATTCGGTTCAACTCGGGTCTCGGCTCGGTTCGGCTCAGCGAGTCAACTCAGTTAACTCGGTCAAACTCAATCAACGGGTCAACCCGAGACTCGGTAAAAACTTAACAATGCGAGTCTTGTTTATATTTTATTTATATAAATATTATTCTAACGTGAGTTTGCAAATACGGTTTACAAGTCAACAAAACTCGAAAACTTTTATAAAATAGACATAATTGGTTATATTTATTTTAAACGCTCAAGACTCGGAAAATCCTTTATAAAATAAATATAAATTTTTATATTTATTTTAAACATCTACACGAAGTACGACTCGTTACCATAAGATTATAACAAACTATATTATCGGAATTATTACAGTAACAAACGAACGAAATTCGATTTCGAACGACCGTACAATTATATAATTGTTTATAACCTTTAAACGTAATTTGACGCATTATTATGCGATCTTTACATACGGTATTTTCCGAATCCTTTTGATAACCATTAGATGAGAATCGTTTACAACAAGCATACAACTATATCAACTATAAATTTATTACGATAAGACGCGGGATTACTATTTCGGCTACGCAGTGTTTATATACATATATAATTATGTTACTTATGAAACACTATGACGACTATTCGGGAAACTTGTTAATACATTATATGAATTATAACGACTTATTTTCATATACATATTCGTTAGATATATGTACGAACATTGGAAACGACTAACACGATTCTATAAATTTGTTTATATAAATATATATTGTTAAAATCACTCGGAAACTAAATCACTTCCACTACTTAGTGTTTCTCCTAATTGAATGGAATAAACAACCATAAAATGGTTATTTCAAACTAAGTTACCAACCCTTTCATAGAATCGTATGGTCAACGATTCGGTAGAGCTCGATGACACGTAGATTAGCTACGTTTCTAGTAGAGCTTATAAGTTTATTCCTAGATAGGCATATTGTAGATGGCATGCTAGCGAGACACATTTTGGAAAACCATATTATGAAATTCTTATTAAGCTAGTGTTGCATTGGACATCAAGGTGAGTTCACAACCCCACTTTTTACGGTTTTACATTTTTAGAAATGTTTTCGGGGGGTGGAAAGACATGCAAGTTTTTGCCAAAGTACACAAAGTTTCGATGAACGAAAACTATATGTTTTTAAACCATGATACGGACGAATTCCAACAAATTCAAATGGTTTACAAAAAGGTTTACGCTAAACATACCAGTTTACAAAAGACATGCAAGTTTTACAAACGTACACAATATTTTGATAAACGAAAACATCAGATTTTTAAACCATGTCATAAACGAATTACTACTACATGAATGGTTAACAAATGGTTTATGCTAAACATACCGATTTACTCAAAAACATATGCGTATCTTCGAAACATGCATGAGTTTCATAACTAGTGATGGGATTTTGTTAATTATAACGGGACTAGGTTGTCCTATATACAACAAGGGGACAGGTAGGTCCTGCTTTTAAACTCAAACGGGACTAGGTTGTCCTATATACAAACAAGGAGACGGGTAGGTCCTGCTTTTAAACTCAAACGGACTAGGCTCATTTTTACTTGTGTGAGGCACAAAGACTTTGCGAGTTCATGTTTTCCCCTTTTACTTAAACATTTTTATTGTTTTAAACACTCGGGGATGTATACATGTTGTGAATTGTATAACTGGGAGAAAATGGAACCAACTATATCATATGCGAATAGGTGTTTAAAATCAAAGGGGCCGTTAATCAATAAAAGTAGCCGAGGAACAATTGGATAGATCTATTGGGTGTGGACGAGCCCCACTCTGAATAAAACTTTGTCCGTTCAGAGTGCTTTTGTGTCTAAAACTAGTGTCTATGACACAGATAAATCGTCAAGGTTTGGTTGCCTCCTAGTTCGGCATACAGATTAGTGTCGTAGCTACACACTAATGATCACACGGATTTCATTTTCAAGCTATACAAAAACAAATTTATAATGTCTTTGTCGTATGTGGACATTGACGGTTAAACAAATGTTATAAAAGCGTACATGGTTTTCGTATGACATGTCGAGGAGCAAATGATTTCGATATGTTTCTCAACACTATTTAAACCGGCTATTCAAAAAGATTTATTTCAAATTTTTTTCAAACAAACTATGAACTCGCCAACTTTATGTCGATTTTTCCGCATGTTCTTTCTCAGGTTATATTTTCAAACTATTGCACAGTTGGAATAGGAGAACCTTTTGGGAATCTAGTGATTAGCAAGTGTTCATATTCTAGAAGTCTTAGCATTATTTACTTCCGTTGTGCAATGAAGATACCAGTCGATCACGCCCCGGCTCTGATGTACTCGATTTATCAGGGTGTGACAAATAATCACATAATAGTTTATGTTCTAATGGATTATTATGTTTGAGATTAGGGTTTTTGGTTTGATTTTTCTCAATCTTCAATAATGAACTTGTACTTTTATAAATTAAAAGTAATAAGAATCTTAAATATGGTGAATGATGGCTTACAACTTCGCACTAGCTTAAAAAGAGGATTAAGAAGAAGATGAAGCTCCAACACAGTCCCTAATGATCCCATGCTTCCTCCTTGCTTAGATGTTCTTGAAATGCCTTAAAAGTGAGTAGAATGTGGTGTTTTAGATTGGATTATGGTGGTGTTAGGGTGATGGTGATGTGCCGCGAGAAGAGAGAAGGAGAAAAGGTGTTAGAGATTTTTTTTTGTAGTAATAAGAATAATAGTGATATGTAGTGGTTGTTTACATAATTTGCTTAAACCTTCAAGGTCAAGATCAAATCTTGAGGGACCATACTTCTATCTTTCATCTACATCATCATGAATGGCAAGGGGGCTTGTGGGCCCTAGTGTTGACTGAAATTGGCTGGGGGGGGGGTTAAATTGTAAATTTATTATTATAACATGTGTTGATAATGAAGATATTTAAGTGGTTATCTTAAGTATGTTGATTAGGGATTTGTCTTGTATCCTTAGGGGTAATTAGGGATTCAGAATGTTAATTGTCTTTAACTAGTTCACTAGACTAGTTGAATTTGTATTTTGATAGTTTAGCTTTCGTTTAGTTGTCATTTCGATACTGACACTTTTAATTCGTACCAACGAATGTTTTCCGTAACTTGTTATTCCACGACCAAAAATGTATGAAGTGCTTTTTGGATTCCAAAATAAACTTAACTAGTTCGCTAGATCATTCATTTGGTTGTCATGGCAGGAAAAATATTATTCACTAGCTCGTCAGATAAAAAATGGACGAGTTTTGTAAGTTGCGACGTAGCACCAAAATCTTATTTTTCGGACACCTCATTGATATCCTCAAAGTGTTTTAATGTGCGTGTAATCATTTGTCACAATTTTAGAGTCTCGGAAATGCTGAATTAGCAGTAGGACGAGTTAAAATTGTTAAATTTTTAGCCGAACAGACGATTTTGTGATTAGGGTGTCATACCGGAAAGTTATGTAATGTTGCAAGATTTCTTCCCACATTAGTGTTTTCATATATGTATGGACTCCGTTATGTCGTTAGTGTGTCTTATTTCATTGTTCTGTTCCGTTTCAGCGGTTTGCTGACATGAATAGTGCAACCGTGAATAGTGCGCCCAGTACTTTCTACCAACACGTTTAGGACATAGTTTTGTTTGTTTCGTGACGTGACGAAAACCAATATGTGTTATAACATGTTTTGCTTGTCCTAACACTTCTTATCTGATGTACGACTTAGTTACGTAATTAAATTACGATTAAATGCATGAGATTATGTAATAAAATAGTGATTAAATTGTACAGAATTCCCGGTTATTTGCCGTTTGTCACAGTTACATTGCTGATAAAGGTCTGAGAAATACTTGTATCACCCAAAATGAATACAAACAGAACCAATTAAATCCACTAATCCACAAGAGATTAAACAAAAAGCACAAATACACCAATCAAGAAACCCTAATAATGGTGAAATTGTGTCAGGGGCCAGATTCCAGGTTTGTCACTCTATGGGGCTTGGACAAGTCTTTACACAGAAGCCATGAGGTGGACACAACTGTATATAGAACATAAAAACAAAAAATCAACCAAACAAAATGCAACACATAGCATGTTGACTCAATCAAAACTAGCCCACACTACTCCGACAACATTAATGCCTTGACACCAACAATAATGCAATGCAAAGGACAAGGAAAAATAAAGAGACAAGAGATAGGAAAAAATCTCACCAAATAGCCTCCGCAGCGGATCAGATCCGTAACCTTCTTGGGTTACAAGACACTGATCAGAAAACCCTCAAACAAGATCAGGTTAGTTTGCACTATAACCGTAAAGGGTTACAGAGACTAATGCAAATCAAAAGAATAACTCCAAGCTCTCAGATCCACCAGCAAATCTTCAAGATGAACAAACCCTAGACTAGGGTTTCTTCTTCTAGATCTTGAATGGACACAGATCCCCAAAGAGCCCTAAAACAATTAGATTTCACAAGATCTGAACACCATATACCACCACTTCAATTTCTAAGCCCAGAGACCTAAAAAACCCAAAAATCGAACAAACTAGTGAAGACGAAGACTCGATCAAGAGGTATAAAGCTCTGATACCATGAAAAGAAATATAGATCTAACACAACACAAGATGAACAACTGATGTAGTGATAAAACGGTGACAAAGTCTTATTATTAACCAACCTAAAAAATACCCAAACCATAACCCTAGATCTTACGATTGTAAGATCATCATCATCATACTCAGTAAATCTCACCTATAGCAAAGCTAAGGTAGGGTCTGAGGAGGGTAAGATATAGACAACCTTACCTCTACCGTGTAGGAATAGAGAGGTTGCTTCCAGTGAGACTCCCGACTCGATAGTAGTTTTGTATTAAGCCTTGGACATAAGGCACATAACACTCAACAATTGGGACAAAAGCAGATTAGTGCAGGTACCCCCTTGTCATTCGACTATCAACGCCACCACATGATGCATGATTAACAGTCCCTCTCTTTTTAACGTTATTTTCACAAAATTAGTAAAATAACGTTAAAATTAGTGCACTCCCCCCAAAGGCCCACACATATATACATTATATGCGCATACCGTAAGCAGGGTGCAGAATGTAAGATCTTGATATCAATACAAAATACGTTGATCAACTGATGATTATCATTTGATCATCAAATGAACCACAAGACATACAGATGATCGTACACAGGATCAACAAGTCAAACAAATCTAACAAAAACCCTAACAAACTCAGAGAGAATGAACAACGAAATATGACTGAGAGAATGATCTGGAAACCCTAGATCTCCTCTTTTATACCCCATAATCGAGAAGTTTCACTTCAGCCCTTCACAAAGTATCATAGTCAACCCTTGAAACTTTTTAATCTTTACACTCTAGTCCCTCAACATGTGATATACTGCACATAAGACAACTAAATATAAAAAAGCCACATGAATTAAAGTCATAATTTGTGTAACATTACTTTTAACAGATACATATGTAGCCTAGCTTTGTCGTTACTTTTGTTATTCGGTACCTTTCAATCTCTATAGTGTTGGGTTGTTTGCTTGTCTGTTGTCTATTTTAGAAGTAGGGGGTCTCTTTAAAAATGACTCTCCATCTCCATGGATAGAGGTAATGTCTTCCTAAATCTCACCCTCTCCTGACCCTAACTTTGCTATTTGTGGGATATATATTGGATACATTAGTTGTTGTTTATCCATAATTAGGCGATGGGTTACCGATAGATTGTTCGTTCGCTAACAAATGAAATGCATGGACGAGAATCTTAACCGAAATTTTCTACTAAAATTAGTGATGAATCACTGATGACTAATTTATTGACAACAAGTTTCCACAAAAGACGACCGGCCTCAGATTTACTAACTTGGAGTTGTTGATAATTTGCATACTCCCGGTTATTGGTTATAGGCATTTGAGTGTATTAGTGTCACAACGGGCTATCCGTGTGGTACATAGTGGCTCTCCATGGCAGATCGCAAGTTGTTTTCAAGTCCCAATTGATACTCAAACAAATGTAAATTATGGCTAACACCCATAATATTATTTGATCTAGAAAACTACACAAAAACTTGATTACAAATCACTACCCAATACACGGTATATATATCTAACTTAACGCGTTAGACTATAACTAAGATTGTTCATAATTATCCTAAAGACATCAAAACCTGAATCACTTAGGATGCTAGATAGTTATCTAATCAATTAACTAGGACATGATAATTACAAACTAATTATTAAATAATAATCCCATTTAGTAATCTGTAATTATCCACTTCTTAAAACCCTCCTTAATTCTTGCACGCCAAGTCGGTTTTATTGTTTAAAATTCCCAAACATGTTTAAAGTTGAGTGCTATGGAACCCCAGCTCGAATTACTTATTTGCACCCATAGTTCCCAGCTTACAGCTAAAGGTATACAAATCGGTTTTTTTTTTTTTTTTAACCGGTTCCGGTTATTAACTGAACTGGTTTTTCTCATTAAAACAAAAACAGGTTTATTATAACCAGTTTCGGTTACTAACCAGTTTTTCTACTCAAAACAATAATCGGTCCAACCGGTTAGGGTCGGTTTTTAACCGGTTTATGCAAAAAAAACCCGTTTTTAACCGGTCTTTTATAACCGGTTTCGGTTTTAAAACCGGTTTCGAAGATAAAGATCACTAACCGGTCTATAACCGCCGGTTCGGTTCTAAAACGTTTTCCTCTACACCTCTCTTTACATCATACCTAATTTTGTAACCACTTTACTTAATATGCTCTCTTGTGTGATATTTTCAGGTAATCCACTAGCATATGCATTCTTGCACTTCCAAAAAAACACTGTCGTATTAAATCCATCCATGTGAAGTTTGTACCCTCCACCACCAACCAACTAACCAAATATCTTATGTACTGCTTCACACCATAAAATCAGATCCATCCCGTGATCCACACAACTTTCGAAACACTCTCCAAGTTAACCTTTGCCATTTATTGTTACCTTTTTTTAAGGATAAATTTGGGTTACTGACTACTGGAGTATCATCGTTATTACCATATTTTATGACCCCAAATTTTCACTTTTGTTTCTTGTTTTTCATCTACTCTGCTGCCTATCACCACCATAACTGTGTCCAAGCTACATCATTTGCGATCAAAGAAGCTTGCAAAGCCACAAGGTTCCCGAAAACATGTCATGTTTCACTCACCAAATCTGGTATAGTCCCTACGGATCCTAACCCTTTCCAAATCGTACAGTCCGCGTTGTCCCTGTCTTCTAAGAACCTGGCCACAGCAGAGTCCATGGTCCAAAGGATCTTAAAAGACAAGCACAACGCGGACAACCATAACCTCACAACCACCGCGGAACTCTGCGTGGAGTCCCTCCGCCACTCGGTGTACCGCCTCACATCCTCCAAGAAGGCTTTACAACATAGCCAAATGAAGGACGCACGTGCTTGGACAAGCGCGGCCTTAAGCTACCAGTTCGATTGCTTGTCCGGGTTGAAGAAGGTAAACAACACACAACTGGTGGCTAAAACGGTGTTGTTCATGAACAACACGTTAATGACGTCCACAAGTAACGCATTGAGCATGATGATGTCGTACCAGGATTTGGAAACCGAACTAGTTGGTGGGGCCCTCCGAGGACCGAGAGGAACGGGGTGTGGGAGAGTGTCGGTGGTGGCTTGTTGGGTCATGATATTCATGAACCCAGGGTTCCTGTGGGTTTGAAGCCGAATGTGACCGTGTGCAAAGGTGCGGGCGTTTGTAGTTTTGAGATGGTTCAGATGGCGGTGGATGCGGCTCCGGATAATCTTGGTGGTGAAGGGCGGTTCGTGATTCTGATAAAGGAGGGTGTTTATGAAGAGGTTGTTCGTGTTGGGTTGGCAAAGAGAAATGTTGTGTTCATTGGGGATGGTATTGGTAAAACAGTAATTTCGGGGTCCTTGAATGTCGGTAGGCTTGGGATGCCAACATACAACACAGCCACTGTCGGTGAGTCAAATGTTTCATTTTACGTATTAGTGGCTTTCATTATTTACCAACTTTTTCTGTACCAACAAATTATAGCTTCTTCAAAACGGTATTTTATGAAATAAGCTTGCAGAGTTTTTTTATGAAATCTCATAACTATTTCTTAATTGAGGATTTATTTTTCCCTTAGTATTTGATCTTAATTTAAGATAGTCTTTATTATGAAATCTGATAACTATTTCTTAATTGAGTTTTTATTTTACCCTTTGTATTTGATTTTAATTAAGATATATTTATATAAGGATACGGTTTAGCTAAAAAGTCTACTTTTCTTATAAAGTGTACAGAGTTATAAAACATACTCAAACCCACAAATAACAGAGTAAATATTATTAAAACACAACATCCAAACCCTAACAGATCATAAAAACTTCAAAAACACCATCGTAAAACTATGAATATAAAACACAACATAATAATCAACATAAACAAACTAATGTTAGTCATTCGATAATCAAGTCTTATCATCTAAAAACAACACAAAACTACAAATATGCCATTTTAGTAATTTCACTTTTTATTTGTGAGTTTTGAGTGTGTTTTATGGTTGATATTATACTATTTTATAACTTTATAGAAAAAATAAACTTTGTAGCTAAATCTCACATATAAAAATATTATATTTATAAGATCTTGTGTAAATACAGATAATTTTTTACTTCACATTTACCTCTTTATATACCTTAGAATATGTTTTGTTAATTTTATATCTCTAGTTGACTATATTGCAAATAAAAAAACAATTTGTGCACAATGTGTTTTCCGATGTCATTCAATCAATTATATATTTCATTCAATTTAATTTTTAAATACTATTTCAAACATTAATCTTCTCAATCACTGGTCTTGCACGAGCTAGTGCTTTATTTCTTAATCCTGAGTGATTAATAACGAGACATTATGAATGCTACATTGTACAGGGGTTGTCGGTGATGGTTTTTGTTCATTAAATACCAAAGTAACAAATTACAAACAAGTGACAGTAAACGGGCAACAAGCTGCGCCGCAACCTCCTTTTGATTGCAAACAATCATACTAAAGACGAACGGCCCTTAAAGGTTGAAAGATTACTATTCACAACCTGTTGGACCTGTTTAGAAATTTCACATCCTCTGGGCTAGGACCCAAATGTATCAAAAGCGAATGGGATAAACACGTGTTGATTCTCTAAACAAGCCTTCTCGTGTTTAGCGACCTTGCCTGATTCCGCCTTTAACGCAGCTGGCCAGCAACAAACCATTATCCCTGAGTCCAAAAGAGGGACACTCCTGTAAGGTCCACACAAGCGTGTTTTCCCCTAGCCCACCCAAACACAAGAATATCAGCTGGCCGAAGAGTAGACCTCCCATCGAGCGGATCCGTCAGAAAGTTCACCGGAGCCTCCTTTTTTGCCGAAATCCCTGCCCGCTTTAGAACATCATAGAGAATATCTCTTACCAAATCATGTCGGTATTTAAAACCAGGTAACTCCTTACAATGGACCGCATGTTCGCCAAAAGTATCTAAACAAGCCTTGCGACAACTGGGCAGGGCTCATCAACCAGAAATAGAGGGATCATTAGCCGGTACTTAAAAATTGCCCGGTATTTCACTGCTGACATGTGTTGGCCTAGTCCTTCAATGGATAACTGTCAGAAAAATCTTGAGAATGAGGTGCCCGGAGACA
The DNA here is from genome assembly GCA_947069175.1 of Scalesia atractyloides. Taxonomy (NCBI): domain Eukaryota; kingdom Viridiplantae; phylum Streptophyta; class Magnoliopsida; order Asterales; family Asteraceae; genus Scalesia; species Scalesia atractyloides. The sequence goes on from CAMTDV010000025.1 coordinate 37,388,474, forward strand.
AACAAACACAACTTTCTGACGAGGGGATAGACTAAACTTCTCTCCCAAACACTGGACAGTTCTACTAAATAGGGCACTCGCCAAAGCATTCTGGGCTTTAGGGGGGGGGGGCGGTTGTCCTTATTAGAGAAACCGCTAAGATCAAAATCCGGAAGGGACATGTGCATGCAATCCAACGCGCACACATAATCAGAATCTAACCCAACAATACCACAGTCTCGAAGAATGTGGTCCTGTAAACTCCAATATTGCGCCCTTGAGGCCACAAAAGCATACGTGGATACACCTCAGCCCAACATAAACCCAAACGCCCAAAACGGGTCGGGAGGGATGCAAGCCTCCATTGAAGATCCCCAAAAAAGGACCCGCAAACCACGATATCCTCGATAGCTCTCCGAAGGCTTTTGTCAAAAACCGAAACAGCCTCCCCAACAAATGTGGGTTGGCACGTTCTGAGGCCAAACAACAACTTAGCAACACCCATGCAAGAGCGCAGCAAGAGAAGCTCGCATTGAGGGTCCCGCAGATGTGGAAGATAGCTCATCAGATGCACTGCACAAGATGCCCTTTTCACGGCCAACCTACTGATGAAACCCGCATCGCGACTAACAGCGCCCCGAGGAGTTTGACACCCGACACCGGCCTCCCAATCCCACTAGGAAACAAACCCTTTTGCTTTTTAACTCCATTGCACGATGGCCAAAAACTTCTGTTTTCTTAACGTTAAGTTGAAGCCCCAAACAGGGCCCCATAGACCTGATGATTTCTAAAGCTTTAGCCACCTCTTTAGCATCACCTATAATCGTACCATCATCCAAGTACCAAGCATGGAAAAGTAGCTTGCATCTATCTCGTATCTGATGAATGAGGGGATGCAAAACTAAGGCAAAGAGAAGAGTGTGACAACCTGAAAATTTTCTCATACTTTCGTGTACTATTGTTGACTAAATTCTTGTGTATGGCACTTGGAAATCTTTGTGTATGACACTTGGGAACTTCTTGTAACGTTGCGTACTATCATTAACAAACTAACTCTTTGTGCGTGGCACTCTGAACATGTACGTTACATGCTAAACCGCGTTTACTCAATTTTCGGGACGAAAATTCTTTCAACATGGGGATAATGTGATATCCCGGGTTTTTCGGATAACTTACACGTGAAACTTGTCGAATAATATGTGTGCTAAGTATTAAACGTGCATGGAATGAATACGTGATGAGTGTTTGTGTGATTGTTTAGTTATAAAGTAATTATTGTAGATACGTACACGAACCGAACCGCGACACGAACCAAAGAGATTCATGGTGACTCTAGGAGTTCACAAAGTTTAAACCTAGACCTAGAGTTCCAACTATTCGGCCAAGATCAAAACTCAAATCAAATTAACTCACCCTAGTCTCTTGGCCGCAAGATAAAACCCAAACCGAACCCACCAATCCAACTCAAACTAATCGGCCAAACCAACCATTCTAGTCCCTCGGCCACGTGATCAAGACCCAAAACAAACAACCTAAGATTCTCGGCCATAAACCCAACCCTACCCCCTTGACCACAAAACCCAAACCAAAACAAATCTGATTTCGACCGAGATCAAACCCAACCAACCATCCAAGTTACTCGGCCATGAACACTTATCTAGAACCGTAAACCTCATCTAGTTGCACCTATATATATACGACTAACATGCATCTTCTTCCACAATTCCTAAAACCCTAACAAGTAAAACAGCCGTCGGCTGTTTCCTCGTGTTTCATTGATCGCAAAACAGCCTCCATTCCTTCATCATCTCGATCAAACAGCCACTTTATCAACACCCTTTCGGTCGCGGATCAGTCTTACTCTTTTCTTTCTCTCGGCCGCAGCAAGCAGCAGCCGAGTCGCACTTGTCCACATCTCGGCTTGTTGACTAGTTATTCAAGGTTAGGACCATACTTGATTATAAGATCATGTTTCGGTTAATTATATGTATGCTTGAATGTTTAAGATGCTTCGGATAAATTATATGTTTGAATGATTAGATTGTATGGTTTTCGGATTATGGGTATGTTTGAATGCCTAGTTGTTTCGGGTTCTATGTGTTGGATAAGTAATAGGCTGTCGTGATCATGTGCTTGTGAATAATTGTTTGCGGAAACCCTAAGTGTTTGAATGAATTGATTGTATTGTCTTCGGATCATGTATGCTTGCAAGTAATCGGCTGAATTGGTTATAAACATAATGATATTCGGATCTCATGAGGTTGCAAATGTGTTTTGTTATAATAACTAGAAGTTATTAAGTAGGGTTGCATGGATAGATTATTAGTATTAATCTAGGATTAAAAATCGAATCTTGATCGCCTTGGCTAGTCACATGAACAAGTTATACGAACTTAGTATAAGGAGATGCAGAAAACAGCATGCTGAGTGAAAGTTTCAGCCGACTTTATCAGGCTGTAACTTGGTCGTTAGTTGTCGAAAAACGGATTTTCTGAGGTCTAAAACCTAGAGATTTGAATAAGGAATCCAATGGCGCTGGATTCATAATTTTCTGAAATCGTTTGATATTTTTAAAGGGTTAAACAAGTTCGGTAGGTAAAGCTGTTAAAATTCTGGAATTTTGTTGGTTGTTTATCAAGCTAGATTTTAAAATCAGTAGAGAGTTGAGTCATGATTTTTGTACAGCAACTAGGTATAGAAATTTCCGGGCAACTCCAACTGGAATTTTGTTAATCGGACGATCCGTGATTTTTAAATAAATTCTTCCGTGGACTGCAGTCAGAAAGCGGTAAATCTGACTGCAGCTTAGTGAATTAATATTTATGGTTAATTGGTGAAGATTTAGGACTTGAGAAAATTATATAAATTTCTATGGTATAAATGTCACCTACTGTAAAAATATGGGAATTTTTAGAATGCTGGAACTATTTTATAAAAATCCTAGAAAACAGCTGAATAATTGAGTATTAAGCAGAAAGTTGTTAACTTGTGATTTTATGCATTAAAGTGTTGCATGGATTTGGAATGTGTTCATGATAAGTTGTTTGATTACTATGATCATATGAGAATACTTGCATGCATGTTTGAAGTGTTAGTTATGTTGTTTGTGTGTATCACTTTGTGAGTAAATTACGTGTGGAATTTGTATTGGTGTGATTACACACTGACATGGAATTAATTGGTTTGTTAGGACGCAACTAGCGGTCCCATCTCTTATAACATCTTTGTCACACTAACCGAGCTAATAAAGGTGAGTTCACGGCCCCTAACTTTATACGGTTTTAAACAACAGGGGGAGAAACATGTATACATTCTTAAACTCAAACTCTTTACGTTATACGAATGTAACGTCACATAACTATGCGGTAACTAAGTTAATGTTAATGTAATGTTATGGTCACTATGCAGCTTTATCACTTAAGTCCTCGACAATCTCCTCGGATCGTTAATATTTGGGTTAAGTAGCGGGGGAATTATAAGTAGTACTACTGGGTCTGACGAGCCCCATCCGAGCTAGTCGCGCTAGCTGACCGGGTTTGGTCAACGGGTGTATGATTGGCCTAACATCGCCATGGTCATGTGATAGACCTGGCAAAACGGAGGCACAAATGTCAGCTTCGATCGCGAACACTTAGTGACATGACTTTAGGCTAGCTACCTATATACATTAATATTGAACTTAATTACGGAACAACTTAATATTCCGGGTTTGGAATATTGGAACATCGACGTATTATCCCGGGTTGGGGATAATGGAAACACAACTTAATATTCCGGTTTGGGAATATTGGAAGCAACAACTTATTATTCCGGGTTTGGAATAATGCAACTGATATGTTATCCCGGGTTGGGGATAACGGAGTAACAAACTAAAACCGAACAACAAATTTACGAAAACCTGTGAACTCACTCATCTTTAATGTTGACACTTGTTTCTTTACATGTTTCTCAGGACGCTAGGAGCTCTAGGTGCACGCACACGCATTGAACAAGACATCATTATAGAGTCTCATTTATTAATACTGTTTTTGGGATTTTTCCTTTGTTTTGGCGTTTGTGTTGGCGCCCGCATCACTACTTATTTATGCTTCCGCTCAAACTTTAAAAACTGATACTCATGCTAAATATTGGTAATCTAAAATTTACAACAAATGATTTTGGAAAACGTATTATCAAATCATATAGAGTCGTTCGACGTACTAGTGTCTTAGATTCTGGTTTGTTCACACGTCTCGCGGTAGAACTCCGCAAGTGGAAATTGAGGGTGTGACAAAGAGGCCCCAAGGGGTCTCCCTGTTGAACCCCAGTGGTGGACCAAATATGATCGTTTCTGACATATAATCTAGCCGGCTGTCCATATAGAAAATCCACCCATAAGGAAATGGAGGGGCATTGGGTTCGAACTTCTGACAAAAGGGCGGTTCTATCCACTAAGTTGAAAGCATTAGAGAAATCAACAGTAATCATGGCTAACGACCCATCCGAGTGGAACACACTTAAAAACCTGTTCGCACTATGGAGCACAGCCTCCGCCCCGCTAGGAATACCCACCCCAAATTAAAAATCACCGAGATATTTAGCTATCTCTTTCCCGACCCCCCTCATAGCCGCCTTAAAAATTAACCTCCTCCAAATTGCGCCCACGACAATAGGCCTAATCCTGTTGTCCGGTTTAAGTAAAGGCGTGAGGGGTGCAGAAGCAACAAACTCTGACAAGAGCCTAGGGCACCTCCCCCCCAAGCACAAGTTGACTACCTCATAAATGGCCCTAAGCACCCCGCCTGCGATCACCGACCCCTCCCCACAAAGAGCATCCAAAATGTGTTGAGCCCTCAACCCATCCCTCCCACAAGAGGTCCCTTTGGGGAAAGATTTAATGCACCCAAGGACGTTATCAACATCCACAGTAAGGGGTGGCTCCGATAGTAAGGACTCAGGCATGGCCGGAGGAGGTAGGACAAGATGTTTAGCCACCAATGCTTTCATAGTATCCTCACCAAACGGTGCAACCCCCGAAGAACATAAAACTTTAACCGCCGCAGTGAAATGGCCATCTGCAACTTTCCGTAAACATTGTTTAACGTTGGTGCTCACCCTAGAATTATCGGACCCATGGGGATGCTCATCAGGGCGCGAAACAACCTCTGATGGTTGGGCAAAAAGTGATAGGATGAGTTCAGCAAAACCATCCCCATTACCCCACGCTGCAAGGGCCCGCTGAATACTAAGACATTGTAAGGACTTCCTGTTCCCCGACCTGCTCTCCTGACGATTAGAAGGCCTGAAAACCCGCAACGTGCAACGTGGCAACAACAAAAGTCTCACCATGCCTCAACAGACTCTGGCGCAGCCACCACCTTGCTTAGAGTTGTTGTTAAAGCCTGGGAAAAGGCCATGCGACAACTATGGGGGATGCTCTTAACTGTTTTGATAGGAAGGGATAAGACATGATCAAGCAGACCCACGGCCACCCCCATACCTCCAAAAGAAACAATCTCCTTTCCAACATTCGGCGTAGGAATCCCAACAATAAACTCCTTCGCATTTCCTGTAACCAACTTGAATCATGCCACCCCATCTACATGATGGCACCCCCGACTGAGAGCATGTAAACACATACACTCCCCACATAACCATTGGCCTGAAACCTTAAGAGCCTCACCAACCGAAACAAATAAATCCAGATCCGCGGATACGGCATCGCGCATGGCCCACTTTTTGTTATCTGAAGACAAATGAAGCCGCTTGATATGGGCCACCAACCTCGGGAACCCCTTGGCCTCTGCCTGTCCATCGGGGCAACAATAAAAGCCCTTAAAAGGACACAACTAGACACCCCTTGAGGAACCAACACCCCCCTCCTCGGATGGAGCCCCACAAACAGTTAAAGCCCCAGACAAACCCCCACTCTAGACCCGGGCATCAACTATTCAAAATACAAACGAAGTTTAAGGATAACTCGCGCTAAGCTTGGAAAATAAATGACGAAAACTAATGGGTTAGCGTGGGAAACAACAAGTTGCCCCACCCCCTTTAAAGCACACCACACTCAATCCATTGCGGGCTTCCAAAACGAAAAACAAAATAAATCTTAATCTATTTTTCGGTGTTCCAAATCCGACGGAAACTATTTGAAACAACTCGTTATTCAACCAGTTGTAGTAAACAACTGATATCCAGCCTTAAAATAAATGGTTTTTCTTCTAGACATTTTATCGAACACCTGGCGTGCAACTTTCAATAACGAGCTTCATAAACCAATGCTGAAATCTCAACTGCCCGGTTGGAAAGAGAATTAATTTTGTTGCCTGAATTCAATTCTGGTTTCTGAACTGAAGATGATCAGTAGTGTAAAAGAGGAAAAATAAGTTGCCAGCCGTACAGTATAGTTTTTGAAATTAAGGATGCAGTGCAGGTGGAAAGAATAAGGATACAGTGATGGTTTCATGGCAAGAGATCTAACAATCCAAAACACAGCCGGTCCAGACGGTCAACAAGTAGTAGCTTTCCGGTCCGACAGTGATTTATCCGTGATCGAAAACTGCAAATTCATCGGTAATCAAGACACTCTATATGCTCATTCCCTCCGTCAGTACTACAAATCATGCATCATCCAAGGCAATGTCGACTTCATCTTCGGCAACTCGGCAGCCATCTTTCATAACTGCACCATCCTCGTCCGCCCTCGCGAACTGGTAAAAGCGGGCAACAGTTTCATCTCAGCGCATGGTCGGTTCGACCCTGCGCAGACAACCGGATTCGTGTTCCACGAATGCGTGGTAAGTGGCACCAGAGAATACATGCAGTTGTTCCCCCAAAACCCTAGTGTTTTCCTTGGGAGACCATGGAAGGAGTACTCAAGGAGTGTGTTTTTGAGGTGTAGATTGGAGGGAACTGTGTCACCACTTGGATGGATGCGTTGGGATGGTGAGTTTGCGTTGAAGACACTTTATTTTGGGGAGTTTGGTAATGTGGGGTTGGGGTCTAATTTGTCTGCAAGAGTGTGGTGGAGCAATCGGACTCCGGCTGATCATGTTAGTGTGTATTCGGTGCACAATTTCATTCAAGGTGATCACTGGATGCTAACATAGATAGTCTTGACAAATTCATATTATAAATCCTTTTGGTTTCTTTTGCTTTTCAGATCTTACCAAACAAGAATTAGAGTAGTTTTGTGTTCTTGATTATGTTGTCCTCTAAATTGTCTATTTGTAATACAAGTAAACATCTTTTAACCAGTTTAGTTTGGAAAGCCCAAAATTGATGATTATAATATTTAATAACAAGTTTCGGTGTAGTAGATATATATACTATATTAAATTGCATCATCATTAACTACAAGGAAGTTTTGTTAATTTTGTTTTTGGCCACAATAACTTTCTATAGGTTTGCTAACTACAAAGAAACTTTGATACTTTTGTTTTTAACCATAACTTTTTGTGGGTTTTAGATTTTTATAATAATCCCTCTTTTAGATTCAATGTTTTTCTTATTTAAAACTAAAACTTAATATATTAAATTACATCATGATAACTAAAATCAATTTATTTGCTTTTTGTTTTGGTTACCATAAGTTTTATTTTTCTCAATTTAGCCACATGAAATCTAGGCATTTTTTATTTTATTTTTATAAACCAAATAGGTAATATAAATAATTATAAATTTTATACTCAAATACCTTTTTCCATGTTTTTATTAGATATGTTAAATAATTTGTATTTTATTTATTCTATACTTCTTTTAGTTTTAGAATAGTTATAGTTTTATCTGGTTCTTTTATTTAATTTATAAATCAACTGTAATAAACTTTGATAGGCTACGACTTTACTCGAGATTAATTCACGACATAACTTTTTTCGTGAATGGAGAATATACTGTCGCATTTGTTTCTATCTACATCTTAATGGTATTACTCGAATTTAATTTATGACGTAACTTTTTCGTGATTTGTCAATATACCGTCACATGTATTTTTATCTATAGGTTAATGATTTTACTCGAGTTTAATTTACAACGTAACATACCGCCACAACGCGCGAGGTATTTTACTAGTTATATATTAAATCACATCTTATGCTATAGTAAATATTATAACCTTTAATTTTCTTTTATTTACAAAAAGGTCTTTTACACTCACATGATAACTTTCTCTTTTTACGACAATAAGGTCATTTATTTATATTTGAGTGGCAATTGTGACCATCCCATAAAACATTTTATTTTTTTTATGATTTGACCACAAAAGTTTTTCATCTTACACTTTTACCCAACTCAAATTTTGTTGTTTTTTTAAACCAGTTTACATTATTACCCTTTGAATTTTAATAAATTTATCAAGCACCCCTAATCTCTAATAAAATATTTTCTATCATATTTAAACTCTTTTACACTATAACCTCCGAACTTTAATAAATTATCGCTCTAAGTTTTAAACAATTTTTCTGTTATGATGTCCTGATGTTTTTACATACTTTATCTTTTTATATATAGTTTCAAATAGTATTGACGGTGCACATTAGTTATAATATCTACAATGAACATTAATTTTCCTAACGTTATTTTAAAGTCGAACGGTTGTTTTAAACGTTTTTAAACTGTTTGTTTTTATAATCGCCTGGTGCTCATGTAAAAATATATTGTTTTTACGAGTTTTTTATGTACGCTTAAACTGACGCGCTACGACACGCTATACTTTATATTAAAACGCAACCTTTGGGTGGTTATTTGGTAGTGGAAGTGGTGCTAACGTTGGAGAGTCTTCAAAGTAGTTTGGGGTGTGAGTGGGCGGAGGACGGTTTACGGTGGGAGGCGGTGGTGAAGTTTGCAGGATTTGAGACCCACTATTGAGTTAAAATTCAGAAAGATCAATATGATAAAAAGTAATCGTCTTACTTGAATTCGGGTTAACTCTCAACTAGAATAACCAATATATCCACATATTAAAAAGTTCGAGTTAAATTATTACATGGATTTATTTCGTATTTCAATTAAATATTTAATTTAGTAAAAGTGAGGGATCATGTGCTTTTTATTATTTTGCATAAATTAACAAGCTACATACAAATATATGTTTACAAGTTAATGTTATTTAGACTAAATAAGTAAAATGTTAAGCCTTATCATCAAATTCTTCTAGCAACATATGAATTCTCATAAATTTAAATTGTGGGATTATGAATGACATCACTTGGATATATATGTATTTAATTCTGGGTTCTATAGATAGTTTATGTTACTGTACTAGAAAATGTCTAACTAAAACATAAATTGTTATCAATGATCATGTTCTTGATTAGCTTAGTGGTTTTTGCTATCCAAAACAGGTTGGTTCCCCGTTGCAACGCGCGGATGGAAACAAACTAGTAACTAGAGTAAATTGCACAAAACATCCTTTATGTTTCCTCAAACTTGCAGGTTCCAGCCTTAATGTTTAAAAGTTGCTAAAAACAACCTTTAAGTTTATTTTTGTTGCGGGTTAAATCCTTTACAGCTAACCACGTTATTTTCTTCAGTTAAGTTCCCTCACATGATCAACCAAAATGACGAATATACCCTCACATGTTATGCATGTGAGGGAACTTAACTGAAGAAAATAACGTGGTTAGCTGTAAAGGATTGAACCCGTAACAAAATTAAACTTAAAGGCTGTTTTTAGCAACTTTTAAACATTAAGGCTGGAACCTACAAGTTTGAGGAAACATAAAGGATGTTTTGTGCAATTTACTCTAGTAACTATTAATTAAGATACTCTTATATTATATACTAACCTATTAACCTGTGTAATACATGGATTAACTAAAAAAACTTAGATTGAATGATATTTAATTTATAAGTGTTACAAACTCGTGTATTACACACGTAAAATGTCAAAAAAAAATGTAAATCATGATCACATAGTTAAAAAGTATATTAATCGTATGATCTAATTATTGCATTTTTCCAATTAGTATTAATATAAGGATTGTTTAGTAAAAAAATATAATTATTGTATTTTTTATTTTTTATTTTTCAATAATATTTAATAAAATACATTTGCATTTATCTAATAATATTAATTAAATAGTACATCCTAATAGATTATCATTATATTTAAATTAAATTTATAATATTAGTAAGGATAAGAATTAAAAAAAAACTATTTCAACATAAAATGTAAGTCTAAATTGTAAGACTACAGAAAAAATGATACGTGATAATAATTGGAATCTTATATTAAAAGCTAAATTAGATTTGATGTTTTATTTATAACTTTACCATCTTTATCAATAATTAATAATTTAAATCTTTGGTTTTAGAAATATATGTAGTTAATCTTAATGGGATGTTATATTACCAAATAAAGTTATTATAATAATACATAAATAATTAAATTGGAGTTGTAATAATAATAAAAAATAATAATAGTTTTGTTATAGATAATAATAAACTAATGATTAAAACGCTTTTGATTTTAAAGTTATTAAATATAGACATATTAAATAAATATAATGATCCTTTATCGTATGTCATAGAGGCGAAGATAATCTTGATCTCTAATATGTAAAATCGGAATATTCAAGAGATATGGTAATTCTTGTATTTTTATCTCTATATTATATAGTATAATTTGTTAATCTAAGCATTATGGTATATCAATTTCTTTTGACGAAGGGGAGGTTTATTTAGAATTATTTATTAAGGTGAATAATTGTCCTTATATTAATTTACCTATTATTTATTATGATTGAGATAGTATGAGAAATTGCCACATAACATTTTGAGGGAATCCTTTATTATGAGAGAATGCCATGTAGCATTAAGTGAATTTTTTTATTAGTATTAGAATTATATGAACTAATTGGAAGAAACTTTATAATATATAGTTTTACAACTGAGGTTAAAAGAAGGTTAAAGAGATATAAGATTATTCCACCAAATAAAATCCAAATTGAATTAGGCCTTGTGTGGTGTTGAGGACAAGGTTAAAAGGTCGAGATTGGGCTTATTTACAAAATCCATTGTAATGAGCTAGTGTGTGGTAGGCTGGTTAAACTCATACTGCATTTAGGTGGATAATGATATTGGATGTTTTGTTTTATACATTCGTTAAATTGTGCCAACACTAATTTCAGATTTTGAAGGGTGTCACAAGGGTTTTGATAAACAACTAAGGTTATGGACTAGATATATCTACTCATGCGCACTATTGAGAATATGTAAGATAATTGTATTTCAAATGTATTGATAAAAGGAAGGTATCAACATTAAGAGCACACATGTTTGCGTGTTGTTGGGATTGAACCCTGTAAAAAACAGATGATAGAAAAGCCTAAATATCCTTTAACATCTTATCTACAATAAGTAGAGTTTCAAAGCTCTGCCCTTAAACCTCTGCTACACACTAAAGACTGATTACAAGCACTGATGAAGATCAAAGCTCTGCTAGAAACAAACATCTGTTGAAGAACCTCTGATGAAGACTAAAGACTAATGAAGGTCTGCTGAAGACCAACAGAGGATCATAGTCAACAGCGTTTAGGTAGCAGTATTTACCAATGTAACAGTGTTTTAGTATAACAGTTCTTAGAGTTTGTTATTAGTTGTTAGCTGTCATTTTCACACTGACGTCATCAAAAGATACTCAGTGGTTTCATTGTACTATAAATAGAACAATGTGTGTACTGTTCTATTTGATCACTTTCTCACTTTTATCAAATCATCTTCTTTCATTTTGTACGAGTAAATAATAGTGATCTCAGGCTGAGGGGGAGTTTGTAATTTACATGCATACATAAATTGTTAAAAGCATGATAATGAAAACAATCTCTCAATAGTTGTGAATCAAAGTTTTACCAATTCTGCTGCAATTTCACTTTGATTTATCCTCATTCATTCTTTCATCTTTAAACTTTCACAACTATTTAAATTCGGATCCTAACAATTGGTATCAGAGCTTGGTCAATCGAATTTGATTTAAAAATCATTTTGATTTGAACAGATCAACTATCCCTGCTAATTTGTGCTCGTTTTATTGAAAACAAAGTTTATTTACGTTTCAAAGTTTTTAAACAAAATCTGTTGTAAACAATCAGTATGTCACACAATCCACAAGATCCTCACAACACCGGCACTATGTTTAAACCTCCAATCCTTGTTAGATCATAGTAGAATATCTGGCAAAGACGGATGGGTCATGTTCTCACTCAGCAAAACACCGTTTGCTGGAAATCGGTTATTTTTAGACCCCGCGTTCCAATGATACCGAGTACTGAGGACCCAAATGTCCAAGTACCAAAGAGTCCCGAAAATTACTCTGAACAAGATTTTCAAAAAATAGAGCTAGATGCAAAGGCATTCAATATTGTTGCCTCTGCACTACCTAATGACATCTGTGTTGGCATGCTGCATTGCCTACAGTTCAAAAGAGTTATGGGACGTTTTGAAGGAGCAATTCAGTGGTACTGAGGAGGTCATTGAGAATAACAGAGAGGTTTTGAATCAACAATAGGAAACGTTTTGTCATGTTAAAGGAGAGTCACTAACCCAACAGTTTGAAAGATTTAGTTGTCTCATTAGTGAGCTTAAACTGGTTAATGTCGTGTTCGTAAATTCGACTTTAAATAGTCGTTTTCTTAGATCATTACCAGAAAAGTGGGACACCGTAGCTTTTGTGACTAGAAATTCAGTTGGGTTCAAGGAAATAAGTTTAACACAGCTTCATGGTAGGATCCTCACCTATGAGAGAGAGCTGGACCTAAAAAAAGAAGCTACAAGAGTCTGGCAAGGTGGCTGATGACTACGCATTTGGTAGTACAACACTCTTTGGCCAAGAAGAAGCAACTGGCGGTAGTAAGGATCAGAGTTATGATCAATTTATTGACATAACATCTGGTGGTAATTTCAACTCTGATTCTTACACACCTAATTATGCCTTTGCTGCAAATGGGGATAGCTAAACTTCTGATAACTTATCCTTTAAGTTGAATGACCTTCAACATTTTGATCCTTCAGCTTTGGAAGAAATGGATATTTTGCACCAGCTTGCTTTATTAAGTGTTAGAGCCAACAAGTTTGACAAGAGAACTGGTAGAAAGTTCCCAGGGTTGCATGGGGGGTTAAAAGTTAGGTTGGATAAGTCAAAGATTAAATGTTATAAGTGTAATCGGCTAGGTCACTTTGCTAGTGAAACCAATTATCACACATCCTAGCCCTGGACCTCAAAACACTGCCCATTATTCTTAATATACCCCTGCTCCTCATATGCAAAACACTGCTTACTTTACACACCCTGCTACCACAGTTCCTGTACAATATGTTCAAATCACTATCCCTCAGATCCAATATGTTCATGCACCAGCTCCTCAGGTTCAAATGCAACTTGCACCACAAGTTACTCAAAGCACTGCTCCGGAAGAAGTTAATCAACATAGCTTCTTTACTCAAGGCTTTGTTGACTGGAGTAGCTTTCCTGAGGATCTAGATGATGAAAACTTTGCTCTAGTTGCCAACAATGATATGAAACAAAATGATTTTTGCTTTATGGCACTAGATACAATAGTTGAGGGTGTTGAATCTAAGGAAGTGGTATCTAAATCTGATGAGCATGATGTTCATGATGAAACACATGTTAAAAAGAGAAAGTTGATAAAGAAACAAAACTTATGTTTGACCCTTGGGATGCTAGTGTTTGTGAAGGTGAATGTAACTGTGCCATGATGGCTGCTACTAAGGTATCACCTCAGATCCTCAAAGATCTATGCTCAGATGAATGCATTATTGCTTTTGCTAACATAAAAAATGTGAATGAAAATCTTAGAAACAAGATTTTGGATGATGAATTACAATTTGAGAAACTTACAAAAGAGTTAATATCAAAATTGTTTGAAAAAGAATCTGAAATCAGTAGCTTGAAACATGAGGCAAGCATAACCAAGGACCAACTCCAAACTATGGTAGAAAAATAACAGAGTTGCAAAGAGGAGTTGGAGTCTACCCAAATCACTTATGAAAAGTGGTTAGAATCCTGTAAAGGTTATGAAATTATGCTTGAAAACCATATCAAAAGTAACATAAAATTTGGCATAGGCTTCAGAAAACATGACCCAGTTTCTGGAAATGTTACTGAAAATGATTATGGTATGGTTGAAGTTATACCAACAAATTTGGCTGGTCAAGAAATCAAAGTCATTGATAAAGATGGAAATAAAATTATTTTAGAAAGATAAGAGGGATCCTCAACTTTTGAGGAAATTGAGAAGTATCAATTTAAACCCACATGGTCTGATGAATGTGACATGCTTGAAAATTTCAAGCCAATGGATTTATCAACCATTAATGATGTGAAAGCACCAAAAGCAAGAGTTATCCCCATAAAAGATCTTCCAGCAGATGTTACAACATCTAACATCTGCTGATAAAAAGTCTGAAAAAGGGAAGAAGAAAGAAAAAATCAAAAACTTGTTTTGTGATTTCTGTGAAAAGAATAATCATGTAACCAAAAACTGTTTTCTTCTAAAAACTTATGACATTAACAAAACAAGTGTGATAATTGATTCTCCAAACTGTACAATCTGTGGCAGAACCAATCATAAAACTCAAGAGTGTTCTTATCTTCAAAATTTTGACATCAAAAGAAATGAGCATAAATCCAAACACTTGAGAGTCAAGGGACAAGTGCTTCAAAAGGTAAATCTAAAGGGACCTTTGTCCCTGTTCAAACATTTGTTACCAAACAATTGAACAAAACCTCTGCTCCCAGAGAGGTACAGGTGACAGATGCACCACCTGCAAACCAATACCCAAGAGGATATGGCCAACCAATTTATCAAAAGGTTCCTCTTAGTTATGAGGTTTACAAAAAGCCCTCAAACCCAAGAGTAAATATGCATCCTCATATTTATCAACATCTGATAGGAGATGGCTCTCAATAGATGTTACAAAGATCTGTTCAAAAGTCTGCTCATTCCCTTGATGTTGAGGCTGAATTGTCCATGACCCCATCAAAAGCCATTTTGGCTTTGGAAACCCATCTGAACTAATTTGTTACTTGATGTCTAGAGAGCTTCTACTTGCCTTGATAGTTTATGGTAGAGCCCTTATCAAAGATTTCATGGCACATGGAGGGGGTGATATATCTTTTGGCTAACAATTCAAAAGGGAAGGTGTTGGGGTCAGGGACTGTTCAAGCTGGCAAACTCAAATTTGAAAATGTCAATCTTATTGACAATCTGAAATTTAATCTTCTTAGTGTCTCACAAATGAGCGACAAGGGCTATGGGTCATTCTTCACTAAGAAAACATGTAAGATTGTTAGGCCAGAATTGGTTAAAAAGATTGATTAAATCATAGCTGAGAGTAAAGCACAACTTGTTGCTCATAGGAGTGACAATGTGTATGTGGTGGATATATTGAAAGATAATCCAATGACTGATGCATATTTGTTCTCAGCTGCCTCTAACAAAGAGACAGAACTGTGTGATAGAAGACTTGGACCCACAAATCTGACAACTATCTCAACACTCTCCAAACAAGGCCTTGTTAGAGGCCTCCCACAAATTTTTTTCACAAGAGAAGAACATTGTGTTTCCTGTCTAAAAGGTAAACAACATAATTTTTTTACAAATCAATTAGTGAGTCCAAAACAAGTAAGTGTTTACAATTGTTGCATATGGACTTTTTGGCCCTGTAAAAATCATGAGTCTTAAACAAAAAAGGTATTGCCTTGTTATAGTTGATGATTTTTCTAGGTTTATAAGGACTCACTTTTTGCATTCCAAGGATGAGATTGCAGGTATATTGCAGGGATTTGTGAAACAAGTTGAAAAGAAATTTGACCTGCCAAATAAAGTCTTCATGAGCGACAATGGCACAGATTTCAGAAATAAAGAGTTGGATGATTTTTGTGTGTCAAAAGGAATTGTAAGGCAGTACGGCATTCCAAGACACTAGAACAAAATGGGGTGGTTGAAAGGAAAAACCGAACTTTGATTGAAGTAGCCAGAACAATGCTTGCAGACTCAGGTTTACCCTTAACCTTTTGGGCAGAGGTTGTAAACACTATTTACTATGTGCAGAACAGAGTTTTGATAAACCCCATGCATCAAACAACTGCTTATGGAACTCTGTATAATATCAAACCACTGATCTCATACTTCAAAATCTTTGGTTGCCCATGTTTTATTCTGAACCTAAAAGATTCAATTTCAAAATTTGCAGCCAAAGTAGATTGTGGTTATTTTCTGGGATATTCAACCACTGTTAGAGCCTATAGAATCTTTAATTCAAGGACTAGGTGTGTGGAAGAGACCTTGAATGTAAAGTTCAATGAATTTTCTTCATTAAAAATCCCAACAAATCCTGCAAAATTATTTAACTTACATTTGAAGATGTGTCTGTCAAGACTAACCTTGGAGGTACATACAATATCCACCTCAAGATTATGGATTTGACATTGTGATCCCACAATATAAAGTCACCTTTACCATCAGAGCAACAGAGGTTCAAAACAATTGCAAAAACTCTACCACTGTTGGATCAATTGTTGTTGATCCTCCATCCTCTGCCAAACCCAACCTCTGTTGACAAAAGTCCAACCACTGTGGATACAAGTCGACATGATTCCACATCTCTACCACCTATACATCCACCTCCATTTCAAACAGATATTGACTCTTCAACACTGCCACCAGATGTTAGCTCAGATGATTCTCATTTGCAGCCTTCACCTCAAAATGCCATTGTTCCATACAAGGGAGATCTAATCTACCTTAAAAGCTATCCATCTGATCAAATCATTGGCAACATCAATGAAGGGGTGCTCACTAGAAGTCAATCCCAAAAAATTTGTCTTTTTGTTGGTTTCCTATCTCTAACACAACTTTTCAAGTACCAAGAGACACTAAAAGACAACAGTTGGGTAAAAGACATGCAAGTACAGCTCCTACAGTTCAAGAGACAACAAGTATGGGAACTTGTACCATTGCCTAATGATGTAAGTCCAATTGGCACAAAATGGGTCTTCAAGAACAAAACTGATAAAAGGGGTATTATTGTCAAGTAAAAAGCTAGGCTTGTGGTTCAAGGCTACAGACAATAAGAAGGCATTGACTATGATGAAAATTTTGCTCCTGTGGCAAGGTTAGAAGCCATCAGATTGTTCTTAGCTTTTGTTGCCAACCACAACACCAAGGTGTTTCAAATGGATACGAAGGTGTTTTTCTTTATGGAAAGATCAAGGAAGAGGTATATGTATGCCAACCTCCTGGTTTTGAAGATGCATTTTATCCAGACCATGTCAACAAGCTTAGTAAAGCTTTGTATGGCTTAAAACAAGCACCTAGAGCCTGGTATGAAACATTTTCCACTTTTCTCTCATCCATTGGTTTCACAAGAGGTAAAGTTGACAAAACTTATTTTTAAAATGGAGAGGAAATGACTTGATGCTTGTCCAAATTTATGTGCATGACATCATTTTTTGATGCACATGTACTGCCATGCGTGAAGAGTTTAGACAACTCATGGTAGTAGAGTTTGAAATGAGTGCAACGGGTGAGCTTTAATGTTTCCTTGGTCTCCAAGTAAAACAACTGAAAAATGGTACATTCATTCATCAAAGTAAGTATGTCAAAGAACGACTTACAAAATTTGATATGAATGATTGTAAACCATGTAGCACACCCATGGCAACCACAAAGTTGGTCACTGTTTTAGACAAAGACGAGTTGGTTGATCAAACTTTATATAGAAGCATGATAGGTTCTTTAATGTACCTAACTTCATCTAGGCCAGAAATTATGTTTTCCACATGTTTGTGCCAGATCCCAGTCAGCACCTAGAAGGTCAAATCTTATTGCTGTGAAAAGGATATTCAGATACATAAAATGTGCTCTCAGACTTGGTACCTTGTAACACCCCAATCGCGTAATACAACAAGCCGCGGTGGAAATATCAGGGAGTCACGTTACAAATTGCTCAGCCACAACTGGAACTAAATTGTTTCATTATTATTACATTGTTTTACAATACAAAGAATACAACAAAATGCCTTTTATTTTAAGAAGTCTAAAGCCCGGATGCATTCCTATGTTAGCATGCTTGAATAATCATCAACCTGAAACATATGTGAAAAGAGACGCCAACAAACAATGTTGGCGAGCACATAGTTATGTTGGCCAAATAAATGGCAAAAAGTTTGATATTGCAATACTTTGACAACCACGAGAGTTGCTAATTGTAAATCGACTCATTGTAGCCAAAGAATGGCAAAAAGGGGTAGCATTTCAATACATTAACTTGATCATTAAACTTGTGACAAAAGAGTTTTGTATATGGCATCATGATCATTACTAAGTAATTTTCATGCCTTTAAAAATTGTACTTTGTTCTTTGTAAACATATTGAAATCGTCCATAAACTTGTGCGAGTATTATTGCAAATTAATCAATGATTTATAATAATACTAAATATCCTTCTAAGAATCTATCATACAAAATATGAAAGAATTCTTCAAGGATTTGGATGTCGAACCTTTAAATTATTTGCACACAAAATCCTAAAGTGACTCGAATAACGCTACAAGATAATGCAATAAGAACACTTATATATAGGAAGTACCATCAGCGTATCCATCATGTTCTTATGGTTTTACACTTGATTCGTTATCCTAATCACAACTAACCACATAAACATATAATCGTCAACTTGTCACATTGTCTCGTCAAATACGTATTAAAGTACACATAATCCAACAAGGACTACCAATTAGTACTTTAAACATTCCACAAATATCTAACTATAAAGATAGGTAGATGTAATAGGAATTAAGTCTAGTCACATTGTCTTGTCAAATTGTCTCAGCAAATACGCATTAAAGTACACAGAACCCAATAAGGACTACCAATTAGTACTTTAAACAATCCACAATTATCTAACTATAAAGATAGGTAGATGTAATAGTAATTAAGTCTAGCCACATTGTATCACAAAATCATAATCTTAATGGTGATTCTGATAAAGCTACGAAAGGTAATACAATAAGCACACTTATATATAGGAAGTACCAGTGGTGTATCCACCATGTTCTTATTATATTACTCCAGTTTCATTATCTAAATCACCAAAATCTCTACACATAAACAATAACCATCGCCTTGTAAAGCACTTCTTAGAAATCCTACTATGAAAGAAGAAAGATTTTAAGACTGTACTTCAAACATCCTTTGAGAATCTAACTATGAAGATAGAAAGATCCTACAAGGATATAGGCCCTGAAAGACCTCTTTAACTAGGCCCTAAAAGACCTCTTTAACTAGGCCCTGAAAGACCTCTTTAACTATCGTGTCATCAATTGTCGTGTTTCATATTCGGAATTAATACACAAAAAGCACTTAGTAAACACATTCCTGCTATACATTTGAGAATTATTCGTTACACATATGAATCACCCCAAAAACATTTGAAAAACCTATAATAGGGGAGCAATGTACTCGCCTGGGATTGCGTATAGATCTTGCTCAAATTATATAACAAAGTTCAAAGGATCAAGAGTTCAAGTGTTGAATTTGGTTCCTAGTGTATTGGATAATTACATGTTAGTGTCGAAACTTGAAACGAGAAATTGGATAGAATGAGGTATATAAACCAAACAAGAGTTGGATCTTGTATAATATGGTTCATATTACCTAACATTCTGAATTGGAAGTATTTCAAAAAGTTTTGACTTAATACGGCTCGCTAAAGTGGTTTACGCCACTTTAACGGGTCAAAAACGTAACTATGGGTTCGGGTGGTTAAATTGTCCTATGACAAGTCTAATATGCCAAAATTAGTTTATATAAGTTGTAAAATCAGTTTAGATGTCAAAGCAATGTTCCTATAGTTTTAAAACTAATTTATGTGCAAAAAGGGCATTTTTGGCATTTTAAGGTATACATAGTCAACTTGTCATTTAACTAACCAAACGGTATGACCATATGGTATAACCTCAGAGGTTATTCCCTATAATAATTGGTCATAATAATGGGCTTGGTCGGATCCTAAAGATGACCAAACGGTCGGAATCGAAAGTCAAACCGGTAGTCAAGACCGTTCGACAAACGATCCTAAACACGCACTAAACTAAAAGTGACAAATTAGACATGTTTTGACATGTCTAATTAAGTTTATAAAAGTGTTTTGGCATCAAAACAAACTGTTTTTATACCCGGAAATGGTTTTGTTGACATTGCGCATAAATCGCATTATTGACCGAAACTTTGATTTGTCGAAAATGACTAGTAAAGATGGAAATCAGTAGGTATGGTCATTATGGACCATAACCATCTTGATTACCATCATATTGCAAGGTTCAATTGGATTTTAAGTTGATCAATTCATGATCAAATCCGGAAGTCACACAAAAGTCAAACTTTTCGACCTTTAATCCAATTAAACTACAAGAA
Source organism: Scalesia atractyloides (assembly GCA_947069175.1). Classification (NCBI taxonomy): domain Eukaryota; kingdom Viridiplantae; phylum Streptophyta; class Magnoliopsida; order Asterales; family Asteraceae; genus Scalesia; species Scalesia atractyloides. The sequence continues at coordinate 37,408,870 of CAMTDV010000025.1, forward strand.
TTGAATCAAAACATGATTCAGAACACTTACAACACTAAAGGAATGTCAAGAAAACTCAGAGGAACTCCAGAGATTGTTGCAACTTCAGATTTGCTGGTGAGAATAAAATGGGGTTGTTGCAAAAGTTAAAAATGGAGAATTAGCTTGGTATTTATAGATAATTTGAAGTCATATAATCAAGACAAGTGTCCATGAATCATCACTGAACTTAAATTTGTGTCCTAACACATGTTGGAAGTAGGGAAGAGGGTGGCAAGTTCGTTTGGTGAGTAAACAAGAGAGTTAACCAGTTGCTGCCAAGTTTCTGATGTGCTTGAGGGTCCTTACGGACCGTAAGGGCTTTGGGCTTACGGTCCGTAAACCCTTTAGCTGGCAGACACTTTTGAAAATTGGCAGAGCAGGCCCCTGCACACGTTTCGTCGTGTTTTGGCACTTTTAACATCCGGTAACCTCATTTTCAAACTCTATCATAAGGAACTTGAAATATGTTCAAAAATGTTCCGGGTGTCGGTTTCATTTGGTCGTACGGTTGCGGTTTTCGGTTAATTACGATGAAAATCGTAACGAACGCGCAAATGACCGTAAATGCGTAACGATTGATATTTTTGCAATCCAATCATTAAAATAAAATAGTTTAATGATCACAAAATTTTTTGGAGGTGCGTACATGATCCGGATAGCGAAATATGCGAAAAGGCATAGTTTCGCAAAATTTACAAAATAGTCCCTGAAGTTACGAAAGTGTGATTTTGACATACCACCCCTTTGAAAACCTATTTCTAAGTTATGTAAAGGGTATTTAGGGTATTTTTAGGTTACTCGTCCCGTGCGTACGTTACGTTAAACGGGTTATGTTTAAGTATTAGTTATCGAAAGGCCTTTTAAAGAAAAAGTTTTTGAAAGCCCGAAATTTGGCACAAGTGTCACAGTCTCCCCTACTTTGGGAAATTTCATCCTGAAATTTATTCAAAGGAGACCGTAGAGTATGTTTGAAATTATTGAAGGATAACATAGCTCGAGATTCCAAAATGTGGAGCATCATTTGGTATTGGGAATGTTTGGGGGATTCAAGGCGTAAACAAAGATATTCAAAGCATCTTAAGGTGTTCAAACCTTTAGAATTTATGAATCTTTAAAATGTCATCGAGTGTGTAAAAATGGCATTATGTTATACTAAGTCTTTAGTGTAAATCCTAGCAACAAAGGAGTGTACATTCAAGCCTAGCCATACGTACATGGTTTCTGACGTCCCACGAGATACATCCCGTACCATGAGCATCCCGTGCATGGGAGAGGAGCCAACATGCCTATGGCATCAAGGTCGTCACCTTTAACACCATAATATACTCCTGGTCGGCTCAAATAGAGTTAATGAATGTACTCGTCAATCGTCTTGTATCCAATAACCAGATAACAAATAGCCACATAATCACATAATGGTCCAAGATAACATAAAACCTTCAAGCGATCCTGGTACCATTCCGAAGAATAACACAATAAGAACACTTATATATAGGAAGTACCATCAGCGTATCCACCATGGTCTTATTGCGTCATACCCTTTCCGTTACCTAATCACTCTAGATTTTATGCCACCATCTTAACAAAGCTTACTATGATTCTCATGTGTCGATCCTCGTAATTAAGTGTGCACCCATAATTACGCCTTTCGTCACATGGTCCACATAGCTCCTCTTGTTAAGTAAAGGAAACAGATAATAAGGTTGAAACAATAACTAAGTCAGATAATCATCGTCGTAACACATCATTGAAATCAAATATACATCATCACAACACAATAGCTATTGAAATTGTGTGTGTGTCATACTAGTAATGATAACACTACTTGTTTTGCAGACAACAAAATTAGTAGCAGGTATTTCATTCCAGTGCAAATATATTATATGTTTCACTAACCATACTGATAGTGTGCATCATATAATAAGCATGAATTGTCATAGACAATGTATGTATGTCGTAATATGTCTTGAATTCATGTGCTAGGTATGCTAAGTCAACATACTAAGCAAAAATGTATTTGTAAATCGTGTACTCGGTATGTTAGGTCAACATAGAAGCAAATTGTATTCTTGTACTATACATAATAGGTAAACAAACCATATATGTACTGTCATGAAAGAAAAAGTAGTAGCGATAAGCACAAAGTAATTATAGTGTTTGTTTTGCAGCGATTATATGAATGCACTAATGTGCAAATCATAATATGCTATTCTTGTGACATTTAGTTCCTAGCAATAAAGAACAGAATCCTCAAAGTTGGTATGTCGTTGTAATTATACGCAGCGTAACCATATTGGAATTTGTAACTGAAATACGAATAACAAGAATGAAGAAAAACTTCTTGAAATTTATATTATTATTACAAATATTATTGAAATATGTAGATTGTTCTTAGATAATAAACATGAATGTAAAGAGTTCAGATGATCAGATGTGCTTGATTATCAGCTTGAGCTTCGTTGACATTGTATACTCCTCCATTTGCGTTAGCAAGCTTAGGGCAGTTTCGTTTGAAATGATTCAATTCACCACAATTGAAACATGCTCCAGCTGGATAACGAGGTCGTGTTTGAGTAGGGGCTGTTTGGTTTTGGACGCGACAGGTCGCAGCTAGATGTCCATGAAAACCATAGATTGTACACTGGCGGCACGGAGAATTTGCTGGGTGGTGATAGTTGCAACGATTGCACCGAGGATGTTTCCCACGATAAGACCCCTTAACGGGTACTGAGTTAAGTGGGATTGGTGCAGCGATCGTATAATTCTTTGAAGTCTTACGCTTCTTAGAATTTTTAGAAAGTTCACCCTTTGTTTCTTTCGTTTTCTCTTATGTAGTTTCCTTAGTTTGTTTCTTGTCCCCTTTCGAAAAAAGTTTCCTTTTCCTAACCTGGGAGTCAGTTAGGGTAGCGGCTAATTCCTTAGCCTCCCTAAACGTTGTAGGTTGGCTGCCAGTGACAATGTCTTGGATTGGATCAGGTAGACTATCATATATTTCTCAATGGCCCGATCCAAAGGTGTGACCATAGTGGGGCATAGTAGGCTTAACTGTTCAAATCGTCAGTGTAGGCATGGTTTTCCCTACTATCTTGTTTGAGATAATAAAATTCGCTTTCAAGTGCCCTTATTTCGTGTTGTGGACAAAATTCTATCATCATAAGATTCCTGAATTCTTCCCACGTTTGTGCCATAGCTACTTCTGCACCTCTATACCTCATGATCCCGTTCCACCAAGTGAGTGCTCTCTTTTGGAAACACTCGAGGCAAACTCTACTTTACGCACATTAAGACACTAAACATATCGGAATGTGCTTTCTATACACTCAAACCATTGTAAAAGCTCAGTTGCTCCTTCAGACCCATTAAACTGTAGTGGTTTAGCCGAAATAAACTGTTTGTAATTACAAGGCGTGGAAAAATTGTTGTTGTTGTTGTTGTTGTTTTACTGTTATAGATTTGATTAAGTTGCATCACAAGGTTTGGGAGTACAGCAGCTATCTGTTAAGTGATCATTGCCGCCATTTCAGTATCCTGGGTGGTGTCACGATGAGGAGGCATCCTGAAGAAGTAGCTACAGTGAAATCAACATGAGTGAATTTCAAAAGATTGTTATAAGTTTTAAAGCATCATAGTGAATTGAAAATTTTGACTTGTTGTAGATTTTGTCTTGAAAATTGCTTTAAGAATAAACTTTTGTTATATTTTTGTATGAGAAAATACAAACCAAGTTAATGGTTTGTGTTATAAATTCTTTACCATTTAAAATTTTATATATTTTTTGAGGTAAAAATATTTTTATTTAAATTTTTCGAAATGAAGAAATTTCGTGGATAAAATTTAAAAATTTCTCATCCAATGATAAAATTTTGTAGTTATAAAAGACAAGAGATAATATTTGAGAATATAAATAGGATTACAAACTGTCGTAATATAAAATGAAATTTGTTCCGAATGTGTTGAATATAGTCGTAACATATTACCGAAGGTAACATGTCGGAGTGGTGTCATACAGGTAGTAGTAAATCGTTCGACTGATCAAGGTATATGGGTTTCCCTAATGTTTCTATAAGACATGCTTTAGCCTATAAGTGAACACTCACCCTAATAGTTCGCAGGTAAGAGTGACTGATCTGAAAATGCGGATTTGTACGAACACTCTAGCATTAGACAGAAAACTCGGGTATATGCGTTCACCCTTCCAGATTGCATGAGTTCACATTGATGAAACCCAAGAATTTGACGAAAAATAATTGTGAGTAAACATTTTGAGAAATCCTTTTTGATAAAATGTTTGAGATAAATAAGTTGAGAAACATTTTTTTGAGAGCGTTTGAGAAAACATTTTTGATATAATACTTGAGATGAATATGTCAAGAAATATTTTGACGAAAAAGTTTGTGAGAATATTTGAGAAACATTCCAATAAAAAATGTTTTGAAAGAAAAACATTTTGAGAAATTCCTTAAGGTATAAAGCCTAAGGATTTAGGATAAACCATCTAAGGATAGATGATTTGTGAATCATAGAGTAGTTGTGGCACGAGTAAGGATGAGGATTAGGATAGAAATCCTAAGTCTACTCATGTTCGGGCCCCTAGAAAGGTTATAAACTAGGTTAAAGGTATTCTAATAAACTAATTCCCTATAACCAGTGCTCTGATACCAATTTTGTAACACCCCAATCGCATAATACAACAAGATGTGGCGGAAATATCAGGGAGTCACGTTACAAATTGCTCAGCCACAATGTTTCATTATTATTACATTGTTTCACAATACAAAGAATACAACAAATTGTCTTTTGTTTTAAGAAGTCTAAAGCCCGGATGAATTCTTATGTGTAGCATGCTTGAATAATCATCAACCTGAAACATATGCGAAAAGAGACGCCAACAAACAATGTTGGCGAGCACATAGTTTTGTTGGCCAAATAAATGGCAAAAAGTATGATATTGCAATACTTTGACAACCACGAGAGTTGCTAATTGTAAATCGACTCATCGTAGCCAAAGAATGGCAAAACGGGGTAGCATTGCAATACATTAACTTGATCATTAAACTTGTGACAAAAGAGTTTTATATATGGCATCATGATCATTACTAAGTAATTTTCATGCCTTTGAAAATTGTACTTTGTTCTTTGTAAACATATTGAAATCGTCCATAAACTTGTGCGAGTATTATTGGAAATCAATCAATGATTTATAATAATACTAAATATCCTTCTAAGAATCTATCATACAAAATATGAAAGAATTCTTCAAGGATTTTTGGATGTCGAACCTTTATATCATTTGCACACAAAATCCTAAAGTGACTCGAATAACGCTACAAGAGTAATGCAATAAGAACACTTATATATAGGAAGTATCATCAGCGTATCCACCTTTCGTTATCCTAATCACAACTAACCACATAAACATATAATCGTCAACTTGTCACATTGTCTCGTCAAATACGTATTAAAGTACACAAAATCCAATAAGGACTAACAATTAGTACTTTAAACATTCCACAAATATCTAACTATAAAGATAGGTAGATGTAATGGGAATTAAGTCTAGTCACATTGTCTTGTCAAATTATCTCGTCAAATACGCATTAAAGTACACAAAACCCAAAAAGGACTACCAGTTAGTACTTTAAACAATCCACAAATATCTAACTATAAAGATAGGTAGATGTAATAGGAATTAAGTCTAGTCACATTGTATCACAAAATCATAATCCTAATGGTGATTCGGATAAGACTACGAAGGGTAATACAATAAGCACACTTATATATAGGAAGTACCAGTGGCGTATCCACCATGTTCTTATTATATTACTCTAGTTTCGTTATCTAAATCACCAAAATCTCTACACATAAACAATAACCATCGTCTTGTAAAGCACTTCTTAGAAATCCTACTATGAAGATATAAAGATTTTAAGATGTACTTCAAACATCCTTTGAGAATCTAACTATGAAGATAGAAAGATCCTACAAGGATATAGGCCCTGAAAGACCTCTTTAACTAGGCCCTAAAAGACCTCTTTAACTAGGCCCTGAAAGACCTCTTTAACTAGGCCCTGAAAGACCTCTTTAACTAGGCCCTAAAATACCTCTTAGACTATCGTGTCATTAATTGTCGTGTTGCGTAATCGGAATTAATACACAAAAAGCACTTAGTAAACACACTCATGCCATGCATTTGAGAAATATTGGTTACACATATGAATCACCCAAAAACATTTGAAAAACGTAAAAGAGGGGAGTAATGTACTCGCCTGGGATTGCGTATAGATCTTGCTCAAATGATATAACAAAGCGCAAAGGATCAAGAGTTCAAGTGATGAATTTGGTTCCTAGTGTGTTGGATAATTACATGTTAGTGTCGAAACTTGAAACGAGAAATCGGATTGTTGATGCATATGTATGTTGCCTACGTCATCGTATAAAGTCGAGTCTGTATTTAGGAGCAAAATGTCAAAGTTTATGTATGTTTAGAGCCAAGTTCGCCCGAACTTGTCATGGCTAGGACTAGTTTGCCCGAACTTGTCCATGACACAGTTCAAGTGAACTTGTCATCCTATATATAGATGTCTTGTCATCTCATTTGTAAGAATCAGAGATTTTGTGTACTGGAAGGCGAAGCTCTGTCCAAGTGTTTCTAGGATTTGTAACGTTTACTAATCAATGAAATAGTGATTAATCAGTAAAGAACTTGTATCCAATGCGCCTATGCAAACGGATTAATCAGTAAAGAACTTGCATAAAATGTTTGAAAACTGAAATTTTCGTCGGAAATGAGAGATATTAATTTTGAAAAAATGATTGATTGGGAAGAATTATCTTCTGATTTGAATCATCATGAACGTTTGATCATTTGGAAAAAAGATTTGAAATGTTTAAATGTAAAAAGGATGAATCGGTGTTCGTGTTAATAAAATGTTTTAATGTCATGCATAGGTATTTAGACCGTTCTGATGGATGTTATATCAGTCTTGAAGATAAGTTTTCGAAATTAGAAAATTCATTACCATCAGAAGGGATGATTTCATGAAAGAGTCAAGAAAGAAATGTCGATTTACCATTAATCATCTTTATGGATTTATTAGCGACATTTGGGATCACGTTCTTATAATTGAGAATATGAAAGTGTTAAAACTAAAAAGGATAATAATTCTGATGTTTGTCAATCTTCTGCAGGTTTAGTGAGTGATCAAGGAAAGCTGGAAACGCTAAATTTCAAATGATCAGATGAAGAGCGAAAGGAGTAAAATGGTTAAGAAATATGAAGCCAAAGATTCAAGTACATCAACAAACGAAGCTTCAAGTTCTGATTCTGTGTGCTCAAAGTGTGAAAAATCCAGATCTGATATTGTCAAACTTTTGAAAGATGTGGAAAGTTTGACATTAGAAATAAAAAATTAAAAGAAAATGAAAGATTTTTGAAAATAGAATAAAAATTTTAGAAAATGAAAATTTGTTTTAAATAAAAATGTTTTTGAAAAACAAAATATAACAAACTCGCATCATGAAAAAATCAGAAAACTTGAACAAATGCTAAGATTGATAAAAATAAAATTGATGATTTGAAAAGAAATTGGAAGGTTTTGTGACCTCGTCATTGATGTTAGATCATATTTGTCCAAAACATATCAATGAGAATAAAAAGAAAATTCCAATAAGTGATAAAGCCACAAGTTATGACAATGTCATACTTGAGAATTGTGATGATGATATCGATGATGAAAATGCTAAAAAAAGAGAAAAATGAAATATTTTTAAAACTAAAAGAAAATTTTCAATAAACTGTTATACAATCTACTGAAAAAGGTGAATGCTCAACGCAAAAACCTTATATGTAGAATGGAGAACGAAAACAAAAAGAAAAACAAAATTTTAAAAATTCAAAAATTTTCAAATAAAAAATAAAAGTTCATCGGTATGATCATCCTAAAAATTCATAAAAATTTGAAAAAAAGTGGTGCAAGTCGGACCGCAGTGCTTCAACATCAAATCAGAGTTATAAAAGAAGCAGGAAAGTTGGCTACCACACTTCAAGTCAGTGTTATGATTTGAGTGTATGGTATGATAAAAAGGATCGATATGATAACAGGTTGTGTCACAAATGTGGGATAAAGGCACATTACTAGAAATTGTTTACAAATTAAACCTAAACCTGTTCATATTGAAAAGAAAAATTCTGGAGTACCAACTCAGGTTTTGAAACAATGTACAGAAACTACAAACAAGGTGAAACCAGTTATTACTAAGTTTTCAAATTTTGAAACTGGTGAATCCTCAAATAGTAATGAACAAAAGGTTTCTACATTGTATTTCAAGAAAGCTTTAAAGAAAAATAAAAAATGGTTGGTCAAAGGAAAGGAAGTGACACAATCAATGAAAATTGAAAGTTTAGAGGACTTTCGAAAACTTGAGTAAGTTCTAAATAAACCTGATGTGAAAAGAAAGTCAAAATTAAGGTTGTAAAAAGAACACCTAAGACTACAAAGGCATGGTTGTCACTATTCAATTAATTGTTTGAATTTTTGTGCAACAACTTCTGAGAAGAAAGCAAATTACTAAGAATGGAGTTCCGTGGCACACATTAAAGACGAAGGGTCGGGTTAACAAGTTTTATATAAAGGCCATTTTTACAAAACTTGAAACTCAAATAAGTTTACTTTACAATTTTTGAAATTTTTGGAGAAAATTTTTCGAAAAACGTGTTTCAACATATTTACTTGAAAGTTTTACAAATTTTTGAAGAAAATTTGAAAACTATCACAGAACCCTCACTGTTGAACAGACAAAACTTAGGGATAAAAATGTTTTATTAACACTAAAGTGTCAAGGTTTTTGTCATCATGAGGGGGAAAAAGTTTAAAAGATAAATTGTGAAGCGTAATGGATGGAGAATTGAAGTGATTTTCATTAGTTGGTCAATGTTTTTATAAATAAAAAATTCAAAAAATATGTTTTTGAATTTTATTGGGAGAAAAAATTTTCAGAAAATCCAAAAACATATTAAATGCAAAAATTACAAAAACATGAAAAAGGCAAAAAGAGTTTTGTGTGTATAAAGGAAATGATAATACATCATTGGACTATCACAATATGCTAAGGATTTGTAAAGTTTAAAATTTAAACAAGTCTTACTATGGATGTGTCGATAGGCTTTACATGTTCAGTAAATTGTTTCCGGGATATAAACTAAATTTTACAGCTGCTTAAACTTGTGGATTAAGGTACGAGGTCCTTATAGATGATTGAAATCTGGGTATTATGTTAAGGTACGAGGTCCTTATAGTAATCCGAAATTTCATTTGAGAGATTGCCTGATTCTGAGATACGAGGTCCTTATAGATGATTGATATCTGGGGTATTATACAAGTTCTTCTGATTTTGCATAAGCAATGGCCTAGAACTTCTATAATGCTTTTGCTAAAAACCTTAAACTGCAGCAAAATTGAAAGAATCGAAAGATCTAATCAATTGCAGTCAAAAGATTCCAAATTTGGAACACTACCTTAAAGTCGAGCCTTCATCTCTTTGTCTGTACGGTGGTACTAACCTGAGCTCTCAAGGCCTCGCACTACCCAGATACAGATATCAGTTACGCTATATTCACATGTAAGATGAAATCTAGGGAATCTTGATAGGAGAGTATATTATGAGATGGGAACCATAGTTAAGTCAAGTTTCTTAATTCTACATAATGTATCTTGGAACAATTGAGAAATGTGTCGAAGTTTAAGAGGACAATTATATCGACAATCTAGGTAAACGAGATTAAAGCTTAAAGTCATGAAAATGTCAATGGTACTAGTGATATGTCTCAAAATCTGGTATGATCCTTTAACACAAACTCAACAAAAATATGTTTGTAAATATGTTTGTACATACTTAGAGTTTGATATTTTTTTCTTAAAACAAAAAAAGATTATATTATCTTTTAGTTTCGACCACTGATGATGAAAAGTTGATTTTCAAAGTCTAGAATTGCTGAACAAAATCTAAATACTTTTGAAAATTGATCTGAAAACTTTAAAAGTTCATTAAGTTGAAACTTACATTTGAATAAATGTGTCAGTTTAGTGTCAAAACGTTTAATCAAGATCATTAAGTTGAACTTGATACATAAATCAGATAATCAAGGTCATTAAGTTGGACTTGATTAACTGAGAGGGTTTAAAAACTGATAGAAGATTAAAATTTGAAATGTTTGTGTTATGAAATTTCAAAGTTTGAATCTGAAATATTTCTTTGAATGTTTGAGAAACTTTAAAACAGGAATTAGATTTTAAGGGGGAGCTAGATAAAAACGATGAAGATACCAGATAGCTCAAAGTAAGGGGGAGCATGGTGAATCAAGTTTTATCAAGACAAGCTCGAGAAGAAAAGAGAAAAGGATTGTAGATGCTATGAAGATCAAAGAAGTTAAAGTTATTCAAGAAATAAAGATCAAGAGAATATTAAAGGCTCAGGAATTCAATTGAAGAATGATGACTACGGCAACATCCAAGGGGGAGTCTGTTGATGCATATGTCTGTTGCCTACATCATCGTATAAAGTCGAGTCTGTATTTAGGAGCGAAATGTCAAAGTTTATGTATGTTTAGAGCCAAGTTCGCCCGAACTTGTGTTGTCTAGGGACAAGTTCGCCCGAACTTGTCATGCCTAGGACAAGTTCGCCCACAGTTCAAGCGAACTTGTCATCCTATATATAGATGTCTTGTCATCTCATTTGTAAGAATCAGAGATTTTGTGTACTGGACGGCGAAGCTCTGTCTAAGTGTTTCCAGGATTTGTAAGTTTACTAATCAATGAAACAGTGATTAATCAGTAAAGAACTTGTATCCAGTGTCGCCTATGCAAACGGATTCTGCACGTTTACCTTAGGTTTGCCAAATTAGTACTAGAACGATCCGTACAACGGACCCTCAGGGATAGAATGAGATATATAAACCAAAAAAGAGTTGGATCTTTTATAATATGGTTCATATTACCTAACATTCTGAATTGGAAGTATTTCAAAAAGTTTTAACTTGATACGGCTCGCTAAAGTGGTTTACGCCACTTTAACGGGTCAAAACGTAACTATGGGTTCGGATGGTTAAATTGTCCTATGGCAAGTCTAATATGCCAAAATTAGTTTATATAAGTTGTAAAATCAGTTTAGATGTCAAAGCAATGTTCCTATATGTATAAAACTAATTTATATGCAAAAAGGGCATTTTTGGCATTTTAAGGTATACATAGTCAACTTGTCATTTAACTAACCAAACGGTATGACCATATGGAATAACCTCAGAGGGTTATTACCTATAATACTATGGTCATAATAATGGGCTTGGTCTGATCCTAAAGGTGACCAAACGGGTCAAAATCGAAAGTCAAAGCGATGGTCAAGACCGTTCGACAGACGATCCTAAACACGCACTAAACTAAAAGTGACAAATTAGACATGTTTTGACATGTCTAATTAAGTTTAAAACAATTGAAGGAGACCATAGAGTATGTTTGAAACAATTGAAGGATAACATAGCTCGAGATTCCAAAGATGTGGAGCATCATTTGGTATTGGGAATGTTTGGGGGATTCAAGGCGTAAACAAAGATATTCAAAGCATCTTAAGGTGTTCAAACCTTTAGAATTTATGAATTTAAAAATGTCATCGAGTGTGTAAAAATGGCATTATGTTATACTAAGTCTTTAGTGTAAATCCTAGCAACAAAGGGGTGTACATTCAAGCCTAGCCATACGTACACGGTTTCTAACGTCCCACGAGGTACATCCCGTACCATGAGCATCCCATGCATGGGAGACGGGCCAACATGCCTATGGCATCAAGTTCGTCACCTTTAACACCATAATATACTCCCGGTCGGCTTAAATAGAGTTAATGAATGTACTCGTCAATCGTCGTTGTATCCAATAACCAAATAACAAATAGTCACATAATCACATAATGGTCCAAGATAACATAAAACCTTCAAGCGATCCTGGTACTGTTCCAAATAATAACACAATAAGAACACTTATATAGGAAGTACCATCGGCGTATCCATTATGGTCTTATTGCGTCATACCCTTCCCGTTACCTAATCACTCTAGATTTTATGCCACCATCTTAACAAAGCTTACTATAATTCTCATGTGTCGATCCTCGTAATTAAGTGTGCACCCATAATTACGCGTTTCGTCACATGGTCCACATAGCTCCTCTTGTTAAGTAAAGGAAACAGATAATAAGGTCGAAACAATAACTAAGTCAGATAATCATCGTCGTAACACATCATTGAAATCAAATATACATCGTCATGAAAGCAAAAGTAGTAGCGATAAGCAGAAAGTAATTGTAGTGTTTGTTTTGCAGCGATTATATGAACGCACTAATGTGCAAATCATAATATGCTATTCTTGTGAGATTTAGTTCCTAGCAATAAAGAACAGAATCCTCAAAGTTGGTATGTCGTTGTAATTACACGCAGCATAACCATATTGGAAATTGTAACTGAAATATGAATAACAAGAATGAAGAAAAACTTCTTGAAATTTATATTGTTATTACAAATATATTGAAATAATGTAGATTGTTCTTAGACAATAAACATGAATGTAAAAAGTTCAGATGATCAGAATTGCTTGATTATCAGCTTGAGCTTCGTTGACATTGTATACTCGTCCATTTGCTTAGCAAGCTTAAGGCAGTTTCGTTTGAAATGATTCAATTCACCACAATTGAAACATGCTCCAGCTGGATAACGAGGTCATGTTTGAGCTGGGGCTGTTTGGTTTTGGACGCGACAGGTCGCAGCTAGTTGTCCATGAAAACCACAGATTATACACTGGCGGCACGGAGAATTTGTTGGGTGGTGATAGTTGCAACGATTGCACGAGGATGTTTCCCACGATAAGACCCCCTGACGATACTGAGTTAAATGGGATTGGTGCAGCGATCGTATAATTCTTTGAAGTCTTACACTTCTTAGAATTTTTAGAAAGTTCACCCTTTGTTTCTTTCGTTTTCTCTTGTGTAGTTTCCTTAGTTCGTTTCTTATCCCCCTCTTGAAAAAGTTTCCTTTTTTCTAACCTGGGAGTCAGTTAGGGTAGCGGCTAATTCCTTAGTCCTCCCTAAGCGTTGTAGCTTTGCTGCCAGTGACAATGTCTTGGACTGGATCAGGTAGACCATCAGTGTATTTCTCAATGGCCCGATCCAAAGGTGTGACCATAGTGGGGCATAGTAGGCTTAACTGTTCAAATCGGTCAGTGTAGGCACGGTTTTCCCCACTATCTTGTTTGAGATAATAAAATTCGCTTTCAAGTGCCCTTATTTCGTGTTGTGGACAAAATTCTCTCATCATAAGATTCCTGAATTCTTCCCACGTTTGTGCCATAGCTACTTCTGCACCTCTATCCCTCATGATCCCGTTCCACCAAGTGAGTGCTCTCTTTTGGAAAACACTCGAGGCAAACTCTACTTTACGCTCGTTAAGACACTAAACATATCGGAATGTGCTTTCTATACACTCAAACCATTGTAAAAGCTCAGTTGCTCCTTCAGACCCATTAAACTGTAGTGGTTTAGCCGAAATAAACTGTTTGTAATTACAAGGCGTGGAAAAAATTGTTGTTGTTGTTGTTGTTGTTGTTGTTAATGTTATAGATTTGATTAATTTGCATCACAAGGTTTGGGAGTACAGCAGCTATCTGTTAAGCGATCATTGCCGCCATTTCAGTATCCTGGGTGGTGTCACGGTGAGTAGGCATCCTGAAGACGTAGCTACAGTGAAATCAACATGAGTGAGATATCATAAGATTGTTATAAGTTTTAAAGCATCATAGTGAATTGAAAATTTGGACTTGGCATTTGTTCAAAAACCTTGTTCTTGTATCTAGAAAAATAATGTTGTAGATTTTGTCTTGAAAATTATTTTGAGAATAAACTTTTGTTATATTTTTGGATGAGAAAATTCAAACCAAGTTAACGGTTGTGTAATAAATTCTTTACCATTTAAAATTTATATTTTTAAGGTAAAAACAGTTTTATTTAAATTTTTCGAAATGAAGAAATTTCATGGATAAAATTTGAAAATTTCTCATCCAATGATAAAATTTTGTAATCATAAAAAACAAGAGATAATATTTGAGAATCTAAAGAGGATTACAAAGTGTCGTAATATAAAATGAAATTTGTTCCGAATGTGTTGAATATTATCGTAACATGTTACCGAAGGTAACATGTCGAAGTGGTGTCATACAGGTAGTAGTAAATCGTTCGACTAATCAAGGTATATGGGTTTCCCTAATGTTTCGAGAAGACATGCTTTAGCCTATAAGTGAACACTCATCTTAAGAGTTCCCAGGTAAGAGTGACTGGTCCGAAAATTCGGATTTGTACGAACACTCTAGCCTTAGATAGAAAACTCGGGGTACAACATTCACCCTTCCAGATTGCACGAGTTCACATTGATGAAACCCAAGATTTAGATGAAAAATGTTTGAGAGTAAACATTTTGAGAAATCCTTTTTGAAAAAATGTTTGAGATAAATAAGTTGAGAAACATTTTGTTGAGAGCGTTTGAGAAAAATTTTTGATATAATACTTGAGATGAATATGTCAAGAAATATTTTGATGAAAAAGTTTGTGAAAATATTTGAGAAACATTCCAATCAAAAAAGTTTTGAAAGAAAAACATTTTAATAAATTCCTTAAGGCATAAAGCCTAAGGATTTAGGATAAACCATCTAAGGATAGATGATTTGTGAATCATAGTGTACTTGTGGCACGAGTAAGGATGAGGATTAGGATAGAAATCCTAAGTCTACTCATGTTCGGGTCCCTAGAAAGGTTATAGACTAGGTTAAAGGCATTCTAATAAACTAATTCCCTATAACCAGTGCTCTGATACCAATTATGTAACACCCCAATCGTGTAATACAACAAGACGCAACGGAAATATCAGAGAGTCACGTTACAAATTGCTCAGCCACAACTGGAACTAAATTGTTTCATTATTATTACATTGTTTTACAATACAAAGATTACAACAAATTGTCTTTTGTTTTAAGAAGTCTAAAGCTCGGATGCATTCCTATCTGTAGCATGCTTGAATAATCATCAACCTGAAACATATGTGAAAAGAGACGTCAACAAACAATGTTGGCGAGCACATAGTTTTGTTGGCCAAATAAATGGCAAAAAGTTTGATATTGCAATACTTTGACAACCACGAGAGTTGCTAATTGTAAATCGACTCATTGTAGCCAAAGAATGGCAAAAAGGGTTAGCATTGCAATACATTAACTTGATCATTAAACTTGTGACAAAAGAGTTTTGTATATGGCATCATGATCATTACTAAGTAATTTTCATGCCTTTGAAAATTGTACTTTGTTCTTTGTAAACATACTGAAATCGTCCATAAACTTGTGCAAGTATTATTGGAAATCAATCAATGATTTATAATAATACTAAATATCCTTCTAAGAATCTATCTTACAAAATGTGAAAGAATTCTTCAAGGATTTGGATGTCGAACCTTTAAATCATTTGCACACAAAATCCTAAAGTGACTCGAATAACGCTACAAGAGTAATGCAATAAGAACACATATATATAGGAAGTACCATCGGCGTATCCACCATGTTCTTATGGTTTTACACTTGTTTTGTTATCCTAATCACAACTAACCACATAAACATATAATCGTCAACTTGTCACATTGTCTCGTCAAATAGTATTAAAGTACACAGAATCCAGTAAGGACTACCAATTAGTACTTTAAACATTCCACAAATATCTAACTATAAAGATAGGTAGATGTAATAGGAATCAAGTCTAGTCACAATGTCTTGTCAAATTGTCTCGTCAAATACGCATTAAAGTACACAGAGCCCAATAAGGACTGCCAATTAGTACTTTAAACAATCCACAAATATCTAACTATAAAGATAGGTAGATGGAATAGGAATTAAGTCTAGTCACATTGTATCACAAAATCATAATCCTAATGGTGATTCGGATAAGGCTACGAAGGGTAATACAATAAGCACGCTTATATATAGGAAGTACCAACGGCGTATCACCATGTTCTTATTATATTGCTCTAGTTTCGTTATCTAAATCACCAAAATCTCTACACATAAACAGTAACCATAGTCTTGTAAAGCACTTCTTAGAAATCCTACTATAAAGATAGAAAGATTTTAAGACTGTACTTCAAACATCCTTTGAGAGTCTAACTATGAAATAGAAAGATCCTACAAGCATATAGGTCCTGAAAGACCTCTTTAACTAGGCCCTGAAAGACCTCTTTAACTAGGCCCTGAAAGACCTCTTTAGCTAGGCCCTGAAAGACCTCTTTAACTATCGTGTCATCAATTGTCGTGTTGCATAATCGGAATTAATACACAAAAGGCCCTTAGTAAACACATTTATGCCATACATTTGAGAAATATTGGTTACACATATGAATCGCCCCAAAAACATTTGAATAATGTAAAAGAGGGGAGCAATGTACTCGCCTGGGTTGTGTATACATCTTGCTCAAATGATATAACAAAGCTCAAATGATCAAGAGTTCAAGTGTTGAATTTGGTTCCTAGTGTATTGGATAATTACATGTTAGTGTCGAAACTTGAAAACGAGAAATCTGATAGAATGAGGCATATAAACCAAACAAGAGTTGGATCTTCTATAATATGGTTCATATTACCTAACAATCTGAATTGGAAGTATTTCAAAAATTTTGACTTGATACGGCTCGCTAAAGTGGTTTACGCCACTTTAACGGGTCAAAAACGTAACTATGGGTTTAGATGGTTAAATTGTCCTATGACAAGTCTAATATGTTTAGATGTCAAAGCAATGTTCCTATATTTTAAAACTAGTTTATGTGTACAAAGGGCATTTTTGGCATTTTAAGGTATACATAGTCAACTTGTCATTTAACTAACCTAATGGTATGACCATATGGTATAACCTCAGAGGGTTATTCCCTATAATACTATGGTCATAATAATGGGCTTGGTTTGGATCCTAAAGGTTACCAAACGGGTCAGAATCGAAAGTCAAAGCGGTGGTCAAGACAGTTCAACAAACGGTCCTAAACGCGCACTAAACTAAAAGTGACAAATTAGACATGTTTTGACATGTCTAATTAAGTTTATAAAAGTGTTTTGGCATCAAAACAAACTGTTTTGATACCTGGTATTGGTTATGTTGTAAATTACCATAAATCGCATTATTGACCGAAACATTGATTTAGCAAAATGACTAGTAAATATGGAAATCGGTAGGTATGGTCATTATGGACCATAACCATCTTGATTACCATCATATTGCAAGGTTCAATTGGATTTTAAGTTGATCAATTAAACTACAAAAATCCAATTAAACTACAAGAATTGAATCAAAAACATGATTGAAAACCCTTACAACACTAAAGGAATGTCAAAAAAACTCAGAGGAACTCCAGAGATTGTTGCAACTTCTGATTTGCAGGTGAGAATAAAATGGGGTTGTTGCAAAAGTTCAAAAATGGAGAATTAGCTTGGTATTATAGATAATTTGAAGTCATATAATCAAGACAAGTGTCCATGAATCATCACTGAACTTGATTAGTGTCCTAACACATGTTGGAAATAGGGAGAAGGGTGGCAAGTTCGTTTGGTGAGTCAACAAGAGAGTTAACTAGTTGCTGCCAAGTTTCTGATGTGCTCGAGGGTCTTTACGGACTGTAAGGGCTTTGGGCTTACGGTCCGTAAGCCCTTTAGCTAGCAGACACTTTTGAAAATTGGCAGAACAGGCCCCTGCACACGTTTCGTCGCGTTTCGGCACTTTTAACACCCGTTAACCTCATTTTCAAACTTCATAAGGACGATAAAGCATAGGAAACTTGAAATATGTTCAAAAATGTTCGGGTGTCGGTTCGTTTGGTCGTACTGTTGCGGTTTTCTGTTAATTACGACGAAAATCGTAACGAACGCGAAATGACCGTAAATGCGTAACAATTGATATTTTTGCATTCCAATCATTAAAATACAATATTTAATGATCACAAAAAATTTTGGATGTCCGTACATGATCCGGATAGCGAAATACGCGAAAAGGCATAGTTTCGCAAAATTTAAAAAAATATTTCCCTGAAGTTACGAAAGTGTGATTTTGACATACCATCCCTTTCAAAGCCTATTTCTAAGTTATGTAAAGGGTATTTAGGTTATGTTTAGCTTATGTCCTCGTCCCGGTGATACGTTACGTTAAACGGGTTACATTTAAGTATTAGTTATCAAAAGGCCTTCAAAGAAAAAGTTTTTGAAAGCCTGAAATTTGGCACAAGTGTCACATATCTGGTACCCAGCTAATGGAAACACTGAGCTTTCAGGTTACTCAGACAATGATTTTGT
Organism: Scalesia atractyloides; assembly: GCA_947069175.1. NCBI lineage: Eukaryota > Viridiplantae > Streptophyta > Magnoliopsida > Asterales > Asteraceae > Scalesia > Scalesia atractyloides. The sequence continues at coordinate 37,427,289 of CAMTDV010000025.1, forward strand.
TGGATGCTACACCACAAGGAAGTCAACTATAGGATGCTCTCAGTTCCTAGGCAATTATCTAGTGTCCTGGCAAAGCAAAATGCAAGCTACAATATCAACATCCACTGCTGAGGCTGAGTATATTGCTGCTGCAAGTTGCACTGCTCAACTCCTGTGGCTTTAAAACCAAGTACTGAATTTTGGTGTAATTGCTTTAAAGACTCATCTCATGCTGGATAGACAAGCAGCTGAAAACATCATAAAAAATCTAGTCCCTCATTCCACAACAAAACACATTGACATCAGAAATCAGTTTGTGAGAGATTGCTATGAAAAATGTTTGATTTCTCCGCATCATGTTCCAACTAAAGATCAACTGCGATGTTTTAACTAAAGCTTTAGATACATCTACCTTTGAAAGTCTGTACTATAGGATTGGAATGTTAACATGGATTAAAACAAATTCTTGTATTCCATGTGTAAATAGCATTAAAATGTTTTTCAGAAAATCAAAAACACATCTTTAAAAATAGCTAAATTTGAAAATTTTCAATAATTCTCTAAAGTCTGTTTCTAACCACTGCTTTTAAAAAACTATGTTTGGCTAGAAAATTTATCCACTGATTAAAGTGTATCCTCATTTAAAAATGCCACTGTTTACACCCACTGTTATGCAAAACCATGTATTGTCTTAATCCACTGATAATCTATCCTCTGATAGTGTAAAATCGCCATTGTTTCAACCATTGCTGGTCTCCTAGCAGAGGTTTCCCAAACAACTGTCTTCCATTATATCAACATAGTTTACACATAGACATATGTTAGCTATCAGATCTTTGAAACAGTTATCACGTCAGCATTTACTTTTTCCTTCTATAAATCCAAACAGAGCTTTCACTTGTTGTCTCGAATTCAAAATTCACAAAAGCGTTTTCATTGCTCTCGTCTTCTTCACAAATCCTCCCACCTACTCTCTAATCATGAATCTTGCCATCAAATCCCCTCATAACTACCTTCCTATTCGAGAAAACCGAAATAATACTTCATTTCATGCATGATCGATATCCTCACTTCTTCAAAGTACAAAGATATGCTGTTGTAAAATCTCTAATCTATGTGGATACTCTTCGCCAATTTTGGGAAAATGCAAAAGTGGAAATTCAGAATAAAGTACCATGGGCCATCACTTCAAAGATTAGTGAAACTCTCGTTGAAATCTCACCATCTTCCATATCCACCACATTTGGTCTAGTTGACCTAAATGAAAAAAACCACCTTCACAACGAAAGAACTTCATGATGAATTCATTGAGCATTGTTATGAAGGCCAACTGACAGGTATTACCATCTACAAACCTGAATTCCCTGCTGAAATCAGATTCTTTCCACAACTTACTTATGTGTTTGTCAACCAAGACAACTGCTTTCAATGAAATTCCACAAAACATTCAAAATATGGATATGTTGTTTTAACAAAATCAATTTTTAACCAATCCCAGGTATTATTTTCTGACTTGGTTGCAAACTATCATAAAATTTCTAAAAATAAAGCTTTTTTAATCTATCCTAGATTTTTTAGTTATTTTCTTCCGAAAAAGGTTTCTGCAAAAGATATTCAACAAGGTGTCATTTATGAAATCAACAGCCTTAGACGTGAAACTTTTACAAGAATAAAAAATTAAAAACCAAAAGTTTTGAAAACACAAGAAGAGGGGATTGAGCTAATTTTAGATGCTAATACATCAACTGCTCAAACCTCTGCTGCTGAGCCCACTACTCCTAGTGAGCATGCCACTAGCAACTGGTGTTGTGCAACCCACACCAGACAAATCCAAAAAAAGAGCATCTACTGTCAAGAAAACCATCAAAAAGAAACCCAAAAAGATAACACTAAAAGATGAGATCCCAGAGGATATACCTCTGACAACACAAAAGTCACTTGAAACCACTGCTGCTACTTCCTCACAGCAGATGGTACAAAGATCTCCACCGAAATAGCTCATCTTGAATCCTTACAAAAGGATCTAGTTGTAACCACAGGGACACCACAATATGAAGATCTTGATTCACTTGGATCAATCTTCCACAGCCCCTTTCCCAGGGCAATTTCGCTTTCTACACCACAACCAACTTCTCCAATTCCACCTACATTATTATCCCTGCTTAATGCAATAGAGAAAACTCAGACAATAATCAGTCCCTCTCACTCACCTATTAATGAGAGTCAACTTCCACAATAGACTAAGTCTGAGAATACTCTAGCTGCTGACCCACAAGCAACCGAGGAGGCTACATCCCTTGGGTTCCAAGTAAACCTTGTTGATAATTCAAGTGAAGCAGCTACTACACCTGTAGACACAACAGTGCCTCAGATCAACAATGGTTACATCAATAAGACTTCCTTGAAGGCAACAACTGTTGAGGCTACAATTGTAACCTCTGTTCTAGTTGGAGGTCCCCAGTACCAAGAAAAAGGGGCATTTGTTTCTGATGACATGGAGTCTATTCCTGTTACTAATACAAACACAACTACCTCTAGTAGGAATTCAGATGATCCTATTAAGTTAGGTGATGAATTAAGGTACAAAGAATTGACGGAGAGGATGTCTTCCATGGAATCATCAATTGATGAACTCAAAACCATGATGAAGCAAGTCTTACAACACTCCAAAAGTCAACCATCTCAGCCACAATCTGCTGATGAGCTATAGCAAACTATGCAACCAATCATTCTAGCTCAAAGAAATTTGGCAGACATTCAACATGAAACCCACATGAAGTTAATCAGAAATACGATAGAGGCTCGATATAAAGATACACAGGTAGACATCAAAGCCATCAAATACCATCTTTTGAAAACTGGCTCTGCCCCGGCTACAATTATTATTGAAGAAGATAATGATGATGCCAAAAAGGGGGATAATGATTCAATGAGAAAGTTGCAGCCTGATTCCAAATCTAAACCTAAGGAGCAACAAAAGCCAGAAACCACTGCTACAGAATTTGAAGCAACTTTGGGAAAAGAGATTGATGAGGCTCTAAACAAAGAAGCTGAAAAGATTGTCGAGGAAAAGCAGAAGAGACAAGATACATTGGAAGTTAAAGCCAAAAAGCTGATCCACCCAAGATTCCCGCTCAAGCACCATCACCAAAGCTCAAATTCCAACGCAAAAGGAAAACTTTTGTTGTTTTCGATGACGATGAAGGGATTCCATCACCAATTCCTTTGTCATCACAACCTATTTCTATTCCACCCTCATCACCAACATATTCTGACACTTGACTTCCACCTCCTTATCAACCACCATCCATTATCTCAATTGCTGCTCAGTATCCTCTGGAACTACCTTCTATAAGAAAGGAAGTTGAATCTTTTTATGAAATTGAGGATCCAGAGCAAAGAAACTTTCCATCTATTGTTGGTTATAGAAAGCCCAAAAACTTGGAGGAATACTTGAAGCTTAAAGTAAAATAGGCCTAAACTATTGCTAAACTAGAGTCAAAAGGAAAGGATGACATGACTTATCAAGGATTTATGCAACTACAACTGAGCAAAGTAAAAAAATGAAAATTTTGCTAAAGACTTATGCAAGTCAATGTCAGAAAAGCCAACAAAAGTTTAGTGTGACCCTGAGCTAAGAAATGACTATCTTAATCACACAATGAAGCACAAACCATATAAAGCAACAAGATCCCAGTTCAAGAACTGGTTTGCAAATGATCTTAAGGAAAAAATTGATAGAATACAGGCTATGCTCAAGGATCCTTTGCATAAGCCAACACCTCCAAATTGGAAAAGAGCCAAATTTGTTGATCAAGACCAGGTCCTGAAGATCAAAAGAATGAACGAAGAATTAGTTGCTGCACAATATGGTACCTCAAGGCAAATTGTAAGATGGTCAGAGTCAAAGGTTGTTGATACCTACAAAAAATTGGAGAAATTTAGACTGAAAGATTCATCTGTTCCTAGAAAGCCAACCTATCCTACAACCTCGGCCCTCAACAGACCCATGCCTTTAAAAGAAAGTCTTCAAACTCTGCCTTACCCAGCATTGCCTTAAATCAAGTAAAAAGGCAAAAGGAGATGGAAGAAGAAGATCAAATAAGGTATGCAGAACAAAGAAACTAGGGGATTAAAAATCAAATCATATACCACACTGACGCTGCAAGTGATAAGCTTATAGAAAGACTTTCAAAACTTGTCAGCAAACCCACTTCACCCAACTCATCACAAATAACTCTTCTCCCAAGAAAGCCATCTGACTCAAAAATTCTAAAATGGAAGTCATACAAAGACATCCATAAATTGACTCTGCTCAGGTAAGATGGTAGTGCTCAAAAGATAAAGAGGGAGGATGCATATGTCTAGATGCATAAGGTCTAGATGCAGTTGACCTACAAGATCTATTAAACCTTGAGCTAGAAAGGGATTCCGAAGATATGGTTGCCCTGGACTTTGAACTTCAACTCAAATGACAAATAAGGGAATAATTGATGAGGAATAAGATTAGGAATAAAGTTGTGTTTTGGCATCATTTGTTCTAGGGGAGATTGTTGGGATTGAACCCTATAAAAGAACAGATGATAGAAAAGCCAAAATGTCCTTTAACCTCATATCTACAATAAGCGGAGTTTCAAAGCTCTGCCCTTAAACCTCTGCTACACACTAAAGACTGATTACAAGCTCTGATGAAGACCAAAGCTCTGCTAGAAACAAACATCTGTTGAAGAACCTCTGATGAAGACTAAAGACTAAGGAAGAAGCAAAGGTCTGCTGAAGATCAATAGAGGATCATAGTCAATAGTGTTTAGATAGCAGTATTTACCAATGTAACAGTGTTTTAGTATAACAATGCTTAGAGTTTGTTATTAGTTGTTAGCTGTCATTTTCACACTGACGTCATCAAAAGATGCTCAGTGGTTTCATTTGTGCTATAAATAGAATAGTGTGTGTACTATTCTATTAGATCACTTTATCACTTTTATCAAATCATCTTCTTTCATTCCGTATAAGCAAATTATAGTGATCTCAGGCTGAGGGAGAGTTTGTGATTTACATGCATACGTAAATTGTTAAAAGCAAGATAATGTAAACAATCTCTCAATAGTTGTGAATCAAAGTTTTACTAATTCCGCTGCAATTTCACTTTGATTTATTCTCATTCATTCTTTCATCTTTAAACTTTCACAACTATTTAAACTCAGATCCTAACACGTGTACATGATCCAAAAACTCAAACCTCACCTTCACGAACATCATGTGCGGTGACACTAGTTCGAAATTCAAGTCCGGCGGGTGTGGTTTGTGTTTGTGGACTTTAACTGGACCAAGGAGGGCCCACAATTGAAGTTCATGTGAGTAAAATAACATGTGGACTATTGAGTGTTAGGTCGAGGTTTATAAATTTTTAGTGTTGTGGAAAAAATGAAGATTTTTTAGTAACCATTGAAATATGATGTGACACACTGAGATAGAGGTTTTTAAAGATTTGTAATTTGCATTATGAATGCTCTAAAGCTAATTTAAAAGTACATATAAAAAAGTTAGATAGTTTAACACGCATTCTATGTTTTATAAATGAGAAAATACATTAAATATTACAGGCATTAATCTTTTTTTTTAGAAAAAGATTCTTAAATAAAAATGTAACACCTTAAAGTATTAATCTTAGTATGTATAAGCAAAACAATATTCAATTACATACTACATAAATCAACAAATCCAACTCTAAGTTGCCAAAAAAAACACGTACATAAACAAATTAAACTAGAAACTCAGGAAACCCACGACTAACTAGGAAAACTCAAAAAATTTCAAGGCTTAGCCTACCCACTACTCCATAGCGTTGACTTAAAATAACCACTCAAGTCCCAAAAGACCCGACTTATTGAAAACAACTTCTAAACAAAAACACAAATTAAAACACACCCGCCATGCATGTGTATGCATGGCCACCTTTGTTCATGCAATCCAATATCTGCTCCCCTTAAACAAGACCGTATTTAAATATCTTGTTTAATAGCACATACACCCGTGGCTCTTCAATTCTCGTTAAATGTCTTCTCCGTTAACAAAAGAGCATTGTTGGGTCAAATGATTGAGTTTTCCACAAATGGTGCACCCAAGTGTGGATTCACAGATGTTGTTGCCTCTATAATATCATAGGCTTTTAACTTGAAGTAGTCTTTTGCCGATGATTTGTTTTTCCAAAGAACTCACACAGCATGGCTGGAATTTTATATTTCCTTTTACCCTTGTCTCTCTTTTCTGAAACAAATGTTTTAACATCTATTTGAGAGTTGGTAATAGGAATGATTTTTATCTTGGGTGGGTCAAGACCATTTGGGTTGGTGACATCAATCGGTTTATAGTTCTCAAGAACATCAAATTCATCTGACCAAATAGGTTTAAAGTCATACTTTTGTTTTTCAGATTGAATGGAACTTAGTGACTTTTCAAGAGTTATTTTCTTGCCACTAGGTTCAGTGATCTTGATTTTTTCACCCTATGACGTGGATGGTATGACTTCAACCAATTCAGAGTCAATGGAAGTAGTGGTTTCTTGTTCCTCATCATATTTTGTAAAACCAACACCAACTTTCACATTGCTCTTTCTTTGTTTTTCTAAAAGCATCTCATAACCATTGCTGGTGTCCACCCACCTTTCACAAGTGATTTGTGTGGATTCCAACTCCATTTTATAATTTTGATATTTTTCTATCATTGATTGGAGTTGGTCCTTGGTTATGGATGCTACATGTTTCAGACTGCTTATTTCAAGGTCCTTTTCACCAATTCTTGTTTTAAATATCTTTTTGAAATTTCAAGAATTATTTCACTAATTTGTACCTTTTCTCTAAGATTTTCATTTACCACTTTTATGTTAGCAAAAGCTATGATGCAATTATCAGAAGCAACTCTTTAAGAGTTTGAGGTGATACATTAGAAGAAGCCAATTTAACATGATCCACACTGATACAATCTGTGGAACTTTTGGAATTTTCTTCATCCATCCTCCGTGTGTGCTCTTGGTCATCAACAAATGCTTGACCAATGCTTTCAGCAGTTTCACCAGCAACTCCTTCACCAACAACGGTTTGAACTAGATCTTTTTCACCTGAGTATGCTCAAGAGCCATAAAACAAAAGTTTTCATGTTCTTTACAGTAATTTGCTATTAAAGAAAAATTTTCATCTGTTAAATTCTCTGGCAAGATACTCCAGTCAACATAGCCTTGTGTGAAGAAGCTCTATGGACTAGGCTCTCAGATGCATGAGCAAGAGTAGCTGGTGGCGCTTGAACATGTACAATTAGCATTTGGACATACTGGACCTGAGGGACTTGTGGTGCATGAACATAGTGCAGTGGTACAGGATCATATTTTGTACAAAGTGGGCTATGTTTGGCACATTTGGTCCAGGGGTATTTTGGGGATAAAACTATTCTTGTGTATTTGGTTGAGACCTTTGATTAGGTGTGTGATCATTGGTGCAGAGTTACTTATTTTACTCTTGCATTCTCTAGCAAAGTGTCCTAGCCTATTATACTTAAAACATTTAATCTTAGATTTATCCAACACCACTTTTGACCTCCTATTTAATCCTGGGTAAGTCCTACCAGTCATTTTGTAAAAATTGTTAGCTCTTAGACTAAGTAGGGCTACCTGGTGAAATATGTCCATCTCCTCTAGGTCAGTTGGGTATATGTGCTTAAGATCATCGAGTATAAATGACAAATTATCAGTGACATGGGTATCATCGTTTGCTGCGAAAGCATAACTTGTGGAATGTTGATCAGAGTTAATTCTACTTGATACATCAATAAAATGATCAAAACTCTGATCATTTCCCATTTTAGCAGATGATCCTTCCTGTCTTAAAAGTGTCGTGTTACCAAAAACGTAACTATCAGACACCTTTCTAGTTTCCTGGAGCGTTTTCTTTTGGACAATCTCCCTCTCAAAGGTTACAAGCTTTGCATGTAGCTAAGTCTAGCTCCGTCTTTGAAATTGGGGATGTTCTTATCACTATAGCAATAGTGTCCCATTTTACAGGCAAAGATCTCAGAAATCGGTCACTAAAAATGTTTTAGTAAATTCTTTGTTAACCATCTTCAATTCATTGATAAACATGACAATTGTTCAAACTGCTGAGTCAGGGTCTCCCCTTTGACGTGAAGGAAGGTTTCATATTGTTGTTTAAGGATTTCTCGAGTATTCTCGATAACATCCTCCGTCCCACCAAATTATTCCTTCAGTACATCCCACAACTCTTTGGCACTGTTTCAATGCAACATGCCAGCATATATATCATTTGGTAGAGCCATAGCCACGATACTAAAGTCTTTCATATCCAGCTCGAATTTTTGTTAGTCTTGCTCAGTGTAGTTCTTTGGTTTCTTCAGCTCAAATTCATTTGGGTTATCGAAACTTTGTACCATTGGATTATGGGCCCGAATACAACGGACTTCCAACACCCTATATTTTGTTGAGCCAGTATATGTCTCATCCTACATTCCAGATGTTAAATTCGGATCTAACAAGTATAGGTGGTTTATTACCGAAGCCAGTGTTGTGAAGATCATTTTGTGCCATTTTCTCTTATTCTATATCAGAAAAACAGAGTATGTGAAAGACGCTAACTAATTCTCACTATACAACTCTGAGCTACGAACAGTATTGGATCTTTGTAGAGCTAATCTTTGTATGTTAAACTGATTGTGAAACCGAGTTTAACGTGACCAATCTCTAATACCAATTGTTAGTTCTGAGTTTCATACTTATAAACAAATATTGATTAATAGCAATATAATTCACAAGTAGAAAGTCATCATTAACTGTTGTTTTTCAATTATAATTCAATGATTACAATATGTTTTACAATCGATTGACTTTAAAAACTCCCCCTTACCCGATCCCGTAACAAATTTGTTTGTACAAAAGAAACAGTGACGTGTATGATAATAGATCACTAACAAGTATGATCTATTTTTACTAAGTACGAAAGCTCTGTTTAGTGATTGGTTGACATCACACTGATAGTGACATCTAATATTCTTAACATAAAAGATAACATCTGTGGAAATCCTAATATCTGTTCTAACTAGTCTAAACACGGATAAGATAAATACTTTTACATTAGGAAATGATGTGAGGTAAAATACACGTATTTGTCCCGTGTAAATTATATAGGTTTTGTTTATTTTTTATTTATTATTTTTTAGTTTTAGTATTATATTATATTATTTTGTGTTTTGCTAGGTCCTGATGCAAATGAAGAAAAAATGAGTAATAAGGAAATAATCAGCCAGTTAGGCAGAGTAGGACGTCAGTGACTGAAGTTTAGATTGTTTGCTATTTTTCTTGAGCGGGCTGAAGCCACTATCTCTCTTTTATAGATCAGTGGGCTATTAATAAAAATAAAATAAAGAGTTGAAGTAGACTAGAAAGTCAGGCATGGACACCAATTGTTAAAGAATAAAAGAGATGAAATTACGATGTTGCCATTAGTGAATATTGATAATTACATCAACTGCCATCGTTGTACTTGTTTTCTTGGCTGATCCACGAATAAAGCAGGCCACACATCACACTTTAATGGCCCAGCCCACTTGTGGTTAGTACACCGCAAGCAGCTGGTCCGTACGAGTGACTGAAAGCCCAGTAGGTGAAAAGGTGTGTTGATATCTAATACAATTGGTAGATGTACGAAAAGAGGCAGCCAGACGAAGGAGATAGAGACGCAAATGCTAGACCTGCTGGACGAATTAGAAGGGGGGCTGCCATATTTACATCAGACGGCAGAGAAGAGAGGGAGCACAGTTCTAGACGATTTTAAGAGGAACGAACAAGGGGCATACAGATGGCTGAGAGGAGCAGCGCATCACACGGACGAAAGAAGGACTAGAGCAATATTTGGTTCAAGATTCAAGTTAGAGATCAAGATACGAGTCCGGGTTTGCAATTTATTATTTTTAGTTTTGTTAGACTTTGGGTTTTACAAAATTATGAACATGATTTGTTATTTATTTGAGACTTGTTTCTTGTTTTTGATGTTGATTCTTGGCTAGACTTCTTTGAACTACCTAGACGGATGAATGGTTTGCTAAAGTTTTGATTTTTATTATAGATTTATGGATTCTATGGATTGTTTATGAGTTGTAGGGGACTTGATTATTGGTTAGATGTGTTTGCATGCTTAATATTGTTTGAAATTGTTATTCCTTCGCTTGATTCTTGGTGACGATCTTTATCACATAATAGAGTTGTGCTAGGTTTTAGATTTTGGTGAGTGTCTATATCACATAATAAATCTTTAATCTTTAGGGTTGAATTATATAATAGACCTTAGAAGTAATATTCAGTAATTAAATAAGTTAAGTGTTCTATTAGTTCTCAATAGCTGTGAGGTGCGAGATTATTGTTAGGTCTAAGTCATTAAACTGTAAGGTAGGAGCTTCGTATAAAGTAAACCTGTTGGCTGCTGTCTAACAAGTCTAATCGAGAAATCAAGTTTACCCTTGATTTAGGTCCTGTGAGGAGTGAATCTTGTAGGGTACTTTCGTAAACCCATTAGGTGTCCTGTGAGGGAGTCTAATAACCGGTAGTCTAAACAACCTCTAGGGTGTCACAGCGTGCTCTTGAGAAGGGTTAGGAGTCCTTTAGATATCCCGAAAGGCGCGAACTTTATGATCCGGTTCCATAGTTGACAACTTCCAAATAAAAATCATTACTAAAAGCAATCAGGATTCCAGTCTAGTAGTGTTTTCCACCATCTGAGTAAAGTCCAGGGTAATTCGTATTAGTTAACTTAGTTATTTTATTTAGTTTAATTGCATTATTAGGATTTTTAGTAAACCCCCCTTACAAATATACAAATGGTTAGTGTCGTGTCAAGGTCAGTCTAGGTCTAGATAATTTAGTTAATGTAATTAGAGAGTCTCGTGGGTTCGATACTCGGACTTACTTTAGTTGTACTACATTGACCGGTACACTTGCCGGTTGTGTGGTTTAGGTAGTCTAGGTTTATAAATTTAAAACTTAGTGTCTAGATTAGAGTAAATTAGTTAGTTTAATTAGACCACTTTTTAGCACATCAAGTTTTTGGCACCGTTGTCGGGGAAACCACTGATAAGATAAATACTTTTACATTGGGAAACCAGTCTAAACACTGATAAGATAAATACTTTTACATTGGGAAACCACTGTCTAAACACTGATAAGATAAATACTTTTATATCTGTTCTAACTAGTCTAAACACTGATAAGATAAATACTTTTACATTGGGAAACCACTGTCTCGAGTATCCTCTATTGTTGTGATCCAAACATTTGTTTGGCCATACAAATGTTTGGTCTTCTTCATCAGACCTTTGGCTTCAATGGACTTTAGCCTTCAACAGTTGTTGTTTCTTCTTGAACAGCGGTTCGAAGTCTTGATCAGATGTTTGCTTTGTTCTTCAACAGATGTTCTGTTTAGGTGTTCAAGATTCACTATCTTTACGGAGAGACTGGTTAAATATTTTGTTTATTTCTTGATCAGTGGATCATATTTTGGGTTTTGGAGAACATCTGTTCTTTTGTACTTCCAACAGTTTCCATCTTCGGTCTCCAATATCTTGTCTCGCCAGGTTTTACAATTTTATAACAAAACAGTTTTACAATAAAAGAAAACTTAACTATTATAAAAGGTTCAAAATTACCCAAAATACATATCTTGAAACCAACCAAAGCAACAAACAAACCAAAACATGAATTAAAATAAGATATTTTTCTGCACAAAACAGGGAAAGAGAATGAACTAGAACAAAGCAATTTTTTTTCATTCCAGCACTACAAGCATTTTGTTACATGGGAGTACATCCAATAGGAAGCTTACACACACATAGAGTAGCCAAACAACTAAACACAGGATAACAAATAAAATCAAACAAAGATACTTAACTTAGTATAGTAGTCTTTCTCTAACGAATTTCAAGCGCCTATGAATTAGTTCTAAGAAAGTGGCCATTCATGTCAGGAATCGACATTGTTGATGTAGTTGTTATTAACGGATCTCTATTCTTCCGAGAAAAACAAGAAAGAAGAAAAAGAACCGGGAGTTGGTGCCTACATAACTACTTGCTTGCTTACCAAGCCATCCTGGAAAGCTCCTCCAGTTCGATTATGATTCTTGACTTGACTTACTATAAAAACAACTCACTATCCAAATGAAAGACGATTGATTATCTACCCAAGAAGATAGAGAGTCCCGCATGCGAGTTGAACCAAGTAACATTGCAAAGGCATAATGATAGTAGGGTTGGGATACCCCGCCCTCCGAACCGGACTTGAGGGTCTCCCCTCATCCGGCTCTCTGTAGGGGAATCTCCATTCACTGCTTCCCCTAATATCCTCCCTTTACCACATCATGAGGGTTTACAGGAGATCCTAGAGGCTCGCTCGGAAAGGCTGCTATACCATACCTTTTGAATTAACTCTACTCTAGTAGTCACTAGACTCATTTAATAGTCCGCCCGACTGCTCTTGCTGAAATCAATACTCTTCATTCTCCCGTGCTCTAGCAATTGCGCTCCCTAGACCACTACCATGTTGTTAGGTAGGGAAAATCAATCCGGGAATCTAGGAATGAATGGGATCCCATCAATATCAAAATGAATAAAATAGAATGAAATAGATTACCTTCTCTCACTCAATAGATGTATCTGGTCTGATACGGTATAGTACAATACGAGACAATGGAATGCAATCAAATAGATGGTAGAGGGCTTCCTGCGCCCAGAATCGATGATTCACTTGTCCCCTTGTCCATAGGGACCTCGTGGAATACAATCGAAACGACTCCGCTAGATTGCCGCCCCTTTCTCTCTTTTTACAGCCTCGTGGATGGACGAAAGAAGGTAAGTTATATAACGAGGCAGCGAAGGCTCGGAAAGTAGACAACAAGCAGGAGCTTCTCAGCCCCCTATTCTATTAGTCAAGCGCGAGTGCGCCCCTCTCTCTAAAGGGGCGTAAGCAATTTACTCGCTATGGGGTTGGGATTCATTCACTTGCATTCCTGCTAGCACTACAAAAAGCTTTGGTCTTAACGCCTTACTACTGTTGTTCAGCCTTTCCACGGGTTCGTAGAGTCGGGTTTCCCGTTTACCCACAACGGAGGAGCCGCCCCCATTAGGCAGGCGGCCACGGGTCATAACACACTCTTCGCACAACAAGTCCACTTTGAAGTTTATTTATTCACTCGGCCAATCGTCACCACAAGTCTCTAGGGCTCGATTCATGACAATAACAATCACATCCAAACGATAAATGTTGATCTTCTTGTCAAACATAAGTTTTGAAAAAATAAAACTAAAGATCAAAACAATAATATCTGAATAACTGTAAAAGTAGCTTTGATACCACTGTAGGGAATCTAGGGTATCCGTTTTAGTTTATAAATTCAAATTTTACATTAAATAATAATACTTTATTATTAGTTAGATGTAGAAGCATGATTAAACACAATATATGATTAAATCTATTCCCACCAATGATCCAATAACAAGTTAATCAGACAACAATATAAACAACACAACCATAACGGGTTTAGGATTAACCTTGATGGATGTGACAAACGGCTTTGATCACAAGTTCTTAGACACCACAAGATCTACACACGAAAAACAACTCAAATCCGTTTAACCGAAATGTGAGAAAGCCGAATGGGGCGGCGTGCAGTGGCAAAAGACGACGACGGTTGCAATGACTGGCATAGGCGCAATGAGGGTGGTAGCGGTCGGCGGTTGCGCCATGACGGTGGTGGTGGTCCGGCACTGGGACCGGCGATCGCGAGGGAGAGAGAAACGAGTTTTCAGGTTCCTTTATGTGTGTTCCGGTATTTTTTGTTATTAGGGGTTCAAGTCTAACTTCGTATTCAAAGAAACCTTAATTTCACTTTGCCTCATACACAATTAATTGCCCCTCCAAGTAATTAGCCTTTTACTAATTTCCTATTACTAGTCAACTGTTAATCCTTGTTCGTGTCAAATAACCGTTATTGACCACCAAATCAAAACTACTAGACTTTATTTCATTCCTAATAAAATAAACTCTTAATTTATTATATAAATAATAAATTGTTGCTTAACTCTTTAAAAGTCACCAATCACTTCCGCTAAATTAATCGTTTTGTAAACACTTAATATTTCTTAGTATTTCACCAAATACTCGTTCTCCGTGATTAGTCCATGTTTACTGATTCATAGTGTTTAAGAATTACACATTATTCTTTGTTCGTCGTCTGAATTGTATCTCTTTGGATCGTACCTTATTCCAACAAGAGTAACGTTAAATAATCGATAGTTGAACACCGAATTCCAACAAGAGCTCGATCCATGAAGAAGAACAGTGTTATCATGGTTGTTCGCATTCCCTTGTTAATTGTCTCGACGATATGAATAATGATTAATTGCCATAACCCATATCAATTTCTTACTATCAAACAAACACACAACCATCAACACAAACCTTCATATTGTATTATCGGTTGCTGATTCGGTGATGTGCGCAAAATGCAACATATAAATTACATCAAACAAGGCATAAAATCGACCCTTTTCGGTACTAATGTTGGAAAAAGCATGTTTCTTTGTATACTTTTAAATTACAGGCTCAAAAGAGCTTAAACGAATAAAGGAACAAATTAACAGCAGAAACCAGCACCAATACAAAGAAGAAGGATTGACACGACCAGCCGAACCCCATCCACATCCAATACAACAAAATAACAAAGATAGGGCTTAGGCACGGGGCCGTGCCCACCAGGCATGGGGTCGTGCCCAGTCAAGATTCGTTGCAGAACAAGACAAACAACAAAAGACAAACCAACACGGGTCATGCCAACTTAACACAGGCTGTGGTCAACTCTACGATTCATAGAATATGTGATAGTACAACAAGTACACTGACCACGGGGCCATGCCATGACACCACGGGGTATGTTGGTACACAATCTGACATCTATAGTTAATGAAGGGAGAGAAAGTGAAGACCATAGAGCCGTGCCAGGTGGGCATGGGGCCATGGCCGCCCTCTGTTTCGAGCTATAAATAGAGGTGCATGGTTTCCGAGAAAGGCATCCATTCGCAAACCACTTATCTCACACTTGCTATAAGTCGGCCACCACTAAAAAACCAACACCCACTACCATCATTCATATTTCATCTTTTAGAGTGTGTAATAGTCTCGGGATCCAAGATCGGTTGTAAGAGTTCTTATCAAAAGGCCATGCTTCGCTAAATCTCTTACATCACTTGGTGAAGACAAATCTTTTATGTATTACTTTTGATTTCCAATCTTTGGCCACCTTTTAATTAGGTATGTATTTATGACTTTAATAAATAGTTTTTTTTATATTGAAAGTGAACTTTGGTTAAACACTTCTTCATGTTTTGTTGATTCACTCATTCGTGCCTTTACGGTCTATATAAAGTGCGTAACTGCCTGGAAGGGTGTTAGAAGGGTGTTTAGGTAAAGTTCTTGTCTCGTTCGGTGTATAGATCCTACGAGGACTTGGTTCAAGCTTATTAGGACTTCCCTAGAGGTAGATAGCATAAAATGGGGAAAGTAAGAACGAATGAACCCCTTATAAATAAACTACTATTAAACTTTATCCGGCCTTGCGGGATTGTATCCCTGCTGACTCAGACCAATATGACTGAGGGTAACGTCGCCTTCACAAGAGAGGCCTACCACTTTTCGCATTAATAACTTGATTATCTTTCAATATTCCGACCTTGCAGGACTGTATCCCTGCTGGCTCAGACCAATATGGTCGAGGGTAACGTCGCCTTCACAAGAGGGACCTACCACTATAACTAAGATAATCTCTTAAAAAGCCCAAAGTACGGAAATCATCAAAGGATATATAAAAGATGAGTCGGAACCAAGTGATTCCTTCTTATCTATTTATGTTATTTATATTTTTTATTATCTTCATTTTTATCCTTTAAATCTTTGAAAACTTTTATCAAAATTTGGTTATATTAGACGTTGACGATAAGCCGGTATTAAAAACTCTTGTGTCCTTGGACGACCTCGGTATCTTACCATCACTATACTCCGTCTACGATGGGTGCACTTGCCTAACGTATGTAAACTGATAGTATTGTATCGTGTTTTATAAATTTTAAACTTAATCCACGAGTAAAAAGTGCTTAAAATATAACAAAAATTATAATCACCCCACGTCAAGTTTTTGGCACCATTGTCGGGGACACAGGATTTTAAGAAAGCTTAAAATTAACGGCCTAATTAATTTTTATCCTTTTCCTTTTTATTTTTAGGATTTTTCTTTGTTTTATGTTTTTTTACTATCTGCAACTGTAGCACGGGGCCGTGCTAGCCAAACACGGGTCGTGCCTTAAACAACAGCTAGTAAAAACTGTTTTAGTCAGACAGTAGTTGTGACACGGGGTCGTGTCAGCCCAACACGAGGCCATGTCAGCCCAACACGGGGCCATGTCAGCCCAACATGGGGCGGTGTCTCCCTTTTAGTAACTGCAAAACAGGACCTGTCTGATCCCAACGGTTAGTAACATCTGACGAAAACAAGGAATATATTGATTATTTTACTTCCGCAACTCTTACGGTGAATGGTTCCAATTATGTGGTGGGTTTCATCGAGATTTAGAATGCTACTTTCTAAATTTCAACCCCCATTACCTAATAGACCCATTTTTTTCCTGTGAAAGTCACCTTAAGAGGAGCGAAAGTAAAAAATGATAACTATCATGCATCTGAATGTTATCAAACCTCTTTACAAAATGACAAACCTTAGATGACATATGCCAAATAGAAAATAGAATTCTCCAAAAATTAAAAGAAATAGAGTTTATGATGAATATGAGGGGTTGATCACAAAATACTACCAATGGAGAAGACTTGATGGGGCCCATTCATAAATAAACGACACCAAGGCCACGACATATACCTCAACAGCTTATGAGGACGAATGCGATAGTCGTCCCTGTTTTGATTATGCCATGACAGACTCGTCACCGGCTACATCCGGTGCATACATAGACCAGAGCGATTCGACTCATACCTTCTTTAACAAAAGCCCGGATAAGGAAAATAAAGATTAGTTTCTCCCACCGTATTAGATTAAGATTCTTCTTTTCTGACAACCTCTTGCTTTTCGTACAAATCACAAGCACCTTAGGTACATCCGACACTTCGGTGTTGTCCCTACCAGTAAAGAGCCACCTGATAAAACAAAATGCCTTAAATAAGATAAAACTTCATAAATCTCAGAACATAACACGGGGCCGTACCACATAAGCACGCCCCCATGCCCATCTGTTAAGACACCACGGGGTCGTGCCTCGCCAACACGCCCTGTGGCCACTAGCTGCCAAAAGCTTTTCTGCTCCGTTGCAGACCACGGGGCCGTGACCACTGTGCTGTCACTTTCTATAAAGTTAGCCATTATGCAACAAGTCTTGGACTCATTGCAAAGATAAAGATCTGATCTGATCTGATTCTACAATTACCCAAAAAGGTATATTCCTAAAAAGGTTTCATCAAACCATCTTGTCTTTGCCACTTTTATCTCTTTCCTTCTTCTCGAAACACTTAACCTCCATGGAAGCTTGAAGCTTTAAAACTCCAAGCTTCATAAACATAAATAAATGTTATTAAACCAAAACTCTCTTAAAATAAAGCATTTACAATAGTGTTTCAAGTTATTTACATTCAAAACTTTCAAAAACCTAAGGAAAATAACTTAAAACTGAGAGTTTCGGGTTCAAAAACATAACCGAATTGAAGGCACGGGCCGTGGTGGTTTTCTGCGTGAATCACAACTTCCTTGTTTTCTTAGAATGTCAAGCAGAAACAGTGGAACCTCGTCAACCACTCATGGGAACAACATGAGGGGAAGGAGACCCTCCATCGAGGCTACTATTGTCCGTTACACAAGTGCGCTAAGGGAAGCTATGGAGGAGATGACATCCGTGGAAGAGATCCTAATAGACCGGGTCAACTACTTAACAATGGGGCTTGAGACTAGCTTCCAAGAAATCAACCTTTTGGACCAAAGGTTGAATATTCTTGTTACGCCTCCCATGGAGCCAATCTTCCCACAAGAAGATTGGAACCTAGCACAAGAAATCATCATCCCCACCGGGTGGGATGCAATTCTACCAGAATCACCTCTTGACATACTCCATGAGGTTCCGGTAACCACCCCCCTCTCCCACAAAAAGTTGTGGATGATGAGCCTTTCATTTTTCTCCCACGGGAGATTGAGGAAATGCTTAATGACATATGAGGGTACACCCCCCCCCCCCCGGGAAAAGCTCGAAAGCCCTTCAACATCCGGAAGCCACCACCGGTTTTTGTCATAATCTTAATCATTATAGGGAGAGCTTTTTAGTTTTTATTTCTTGTCATTAGGAGGCTAATCTATCTTAGTTTGTAATGCATGGATGAACTAAATAAGACGGCGGTGTTTGTTAAATGGTGGAATATTGTGAAAAACTGAGAAAAAGGAACCCCATGCACGTAAACCAGAGCCTCCCGCTTCAAAAACTGAAGAACAGGGTCTGCAGCACGGGGTCGTGCCCACATGCACGACCCCGTGCCCACATGCACGACCCCGTGCCAAACTGTCTCATGCAAAAAATTTCTGCAGAGAAGGTGGAACGGACCGAGTCCACCAGGCACGCCCCCGTGTCCACCATACTGTAAGTCTTCTGTTACATTATTGGCACTTTGGCCACAGGGTCGTGCTTTCCAAGCACGCCCCCATGCCAGTGCCTAGTAACCTTAAAAATTTGTTGTTAACCCCATCTTTTGCACATTTAATCAAAACAAATCATATTTGGGACACATTGAGGACAATGTGTAATTTAAGTGTGGGAGGGATGTTAAAACCTTGAATCTGTCGTCCTAAAAACAAGCGTTACACAATCGCCTTGAAAAACCGCCAATCACCCCAAATATTTTTCAAAATTTTTCAATTTTTTTACTTATATTGGTTTAGTTTGGGAAAAATAAGTTCTAAAAATTATGTATTCACTAAATTTTACCTGATAACGTAACAAATCTTGGTAAAATTTGATTATATATATATATATACATCTTTACACTTTACCCTTTTCGCACAAAAAAATAAGTTCTGATCCTTTACCGAGCATACAAATACATATCTATACTAATTGCTCAATTTTTTGTTTCTTGTGTGAATAGCTCGTTTGGTTCTTGCAAATCTAGAACTTACCAAAACAATACATTCCCAATCCTTACTGACACAAATCCAAGTATGTAAATGATGGAGGCACTAGGACTATAACTCATTTTTCATTTTAAACCTTTATTTTTCTTTTCATCCCCCACCAAAAACATCCCCTTAGTTAAACCCCTTTGAGCCTTAACCCCTTCATTTCTAAACCTTCAAAAATATAAACTTTTGCAAACACAACCACCACATCCACAAAATTTTATTTTCATTTACACCCTTTATTTTAGTGAAAAGTTCGGGTATAAAACTACATGTATGGCTTAGTTTCAACTTTGGTTATATTATATATAATATATAGTTATATATATAATATATAACCAAGTTGAAACTAAGCCATACATGTATGTATATATATATATGTATGTATATGTATAAAGTTTTTTTCTAAGCCACAAAACAAGATTTCTCAAAAACCCGACACTTTTTATGCTTTTCACCATTTTAACCAAAACCACCTACCCCTAGCAAAAACCTACACTTTTTAAAAGCCCTCCTGATATTTACAAGGAATAAACGTCAAAAAGGAGGAGGTTTGATTGTTTGTCAAGCCCATGGTAGGCATAAGCTCCACACCGGGTCCGAGAGCTTTCACTTAAACATCTTCGGACGAGTGTTGAGTGACAACTTGTGAGGTATGTAAATTTGCATATAACTAAAAAGAATGTTAGAAAGGCATGTTATTCCCAAAACATATAATTCTTCTTAAAATGCGTTTTAAACAAATCATGACGAATAAAACTTTAGATAAAATAAAAACAAAATAAATTTAGAACTTGGATTACCGACACTCTAAAGATATACCCAAAAAATTTCTTCTTCCAATTCCGTTTGGGCGTGTAAGCCAATTATAGAGTTTTGCTTGAGGATAAACAAAGATTCAAGTGTGGGGGTATTTGATGTGCGCAAAATGCAACATATAAATTACATCAAACAAGGCATAAAATCGACCTTTTTGGTACTAATGTTGGAAAAAGCATGTTTCTTTGTTTACTTTTAAATTACAGGATCAAAAGAGCTTAAATGAATAAAAGGAGGAAATTAACAGCAGAAACAAATATCAATACAAAGAAAAAGGATTGAGATGACCTTTCGAACCCCCATCCACATCCAATACAACAAAATAACAAAGATAGAAGCTTAGGCACGGGGCCGCGCCCAGTCAAGATTCGCTGTAGAACAAGACAACAACAAAAGACAAACCAACACGGGGTTGTTCCAACTCAACATGGGTCGTGGTCAACTTTATGATTCGCAGAATCTGTGATAGTACAACAAGTACACAGACCATGGGGTGTATTGGTACACACTCTGACATCTGCAGTTAATGAAGGGAGAGAAAGTGAAGACCACAGGGCCGTGCCAGGTGGGCACGGTGTCGTGGCCGCGCTCTGTTTCCAGCTATAAATAGAGATGTCTGGTTCAAAAGAAAGACATCCCTTGGAAAACCACTTCTCTCACACTTACCATCAGTTCACCACCACTACAACACCAACACCCACCACCATCATTCATATTTCATCTTTTAGAGTGTGTAGTAGACTCGGGATCCAAGATCGATTGTAAGAGTTCTTGTTAAACAAAGGCCATGTTTGGCTAAATCTCTTACATCACTTGGTGAAGACAAATATTTTATGTATATCTTTTGATCTCCAATCTTTGGTAACCTTTTAATTGGGTATGTATTAATGACTTTAATAAAAACTTCTTCATGTTTTGTTGATTCACTCATTCGTGTCTTTACGGTCTATATAAAACGCGTTAACTGCCTGGAAGAGGGTTAGAAAAGTGTTTAGGTAAAGTTCTTGTCTCGTTTAGTGTTTATCCTGTAAGAACTTGGTTCAAGCTTATTAGGACTTCCTTTGAGGAAGATAGCATCAAATCAGGGGAAATAAGAACGACTTGAACCCCCTTATAACTAAACTATTATAAAAACTTAATCCGGCCTTGCAGGACTGTATCTGTGCTGACTCAGACCAATATGGTCGAGGGTAATGTCACCTTCACAAGAGGAGCCTACCACTTTTCGCATTAATAACTTACTTAATTATCTTTCAATCTTCCGACCTTGCGCGACTATATCCTTGCTGACTCAGACCAATATGGTTGAGGGTAACGTCGCCTACATAAGAGGGGCCTACCACTATAACTAAGATAATCTCTTAAAAAACCCAAAGTGCGGAAATCATCAAAGGATATATAAAAGAGGAGTTGGAACCAATTGATTCCTTCTTATCTATTTGTTTTTATTTATATTTTTTATTATCTTCATTTATCTTTAAATCTTTCAAAACTTTTATCAAAATTTAGTTAGATTAGACGTTGACGATAAGTCGGTACTAAAATCTCTTGTTTCCTTGGACGACCTCGGAATCTGACCATCACTATAATACGTCTACGATGGGTGCACTTGCCCTAACGTGTGTAGAGTGATAGTATTGTATCGTGTTTTCTAAATTTAAAAGTTGATCCACGATTAAAAGTGCTTAAAATATAATAATAATTATAATCACACTCACCCACGTCATTTAGCAAGAGGGGTAGGGTTACTCTTATCTTAAGAGAAAATGGTGGTGCCGACAATATGGTCGGAAAGGGGAGAATAGGTGGTGACTGATTGGTAGTAAAAAAAGTAAAGGCTTACTCGTACCTAATACTAAGGATAGTTTGGTAATTTGTTATGGATTCAATTAAATAATTTAACATTAGCTAGTAAGGACCAGCATAGTTATAATATTCATATCACTAGGATCATCGAGTACCAAGTTTAGGACTATTATAATAGTTTTAATCATTATACGTTAAGGACCAACAATGAAAAATATAGGAATTACAGGGACCAACAAGGCATTTAACTCCTTTATTATAACCATTTCAAATCATTAAAAATATATGTTTTCTATGAAATGATGTATATAAAATATACTTGGTTAAATTAGATAACCAATTTTGGATGTATTTTTAATTTCAAAAGACCCAGTTAAGCTCACCCAAATTATACGAAACCCGGAAATAATAACTAGAAAGGCAGCCTATGGTTTTATAGTCTAATGCCATTTTGGCGTGGGATAAGACTTTTAGACCAATAAGTCCGCGGTTCGATTCCCACAATGGGGGCTTTCCTATATTTATTGGGTTTCCTCATGAATTGTATAAGCATTATGCCTAGTAGAGACGGATATGATCGGATGGCTCCGTTGGTGGCACGATAATACTTCAGTGATCCGTCAGTGATCTAATTTGCCGTAAAAAAATAACTAGAAAGGCAACCTTGTCAAAATTTATTAGATATCAATCTTTAAAGAAAAAAATATAAGACAAACTAGTTAGTAGTTAAGATTTTACATGAAAGAAGGAGAAAGAAACAATAAAAAGAATATAAAGATATGTATAAGAAATAGAGTAAATTATCAAAATCATCCCTGAGTTTGGGCATATCCAAAACAACACTTTTTGTAACATATTGCTCTTCACTTTTAGGATATTTTGGCCATATTCATTCAAATGTCTAATTTTGGTCATTTTTTCTGTCAGATATTTGGATGAAAATGTCAAGAAATATCCCAAACCTTAGGGACACGATTTTGGCAAAAAAAAAAAAAAAAGAGTTAAGACGTTCAGATGAAAGGGAAAAAAATCTCAAAAGTGAATGGCAATTTGATTAAAAAAAAACTGTTTTGGATGAAACTGACATATATGACCAAACTTTAGGGAAGATTTTAGCAATTTACTCTAAGAAATAAGATGTGAGATACTTCTAGATTAAATCGCTAGGTTTCCTTTGGATTTGTAATAGAAGTAAAGATAGAAACATCTCTTGGTTGATTGGTGTAGTTTTGTGAATATGTAGTTTTGCTTTGTGTTGGCCAGCCGCTTTTCAGCGTTTGGTTCAGTTTGGTTTTATTGAAGTTTTCTTTATAAAAAAACTATGAATGGGAAATTAATCATAACTTATTGCATAAAATGGTAGTGAAGCACAAGACATTATATTATTAATATATATATATATATAATTTTGCTAAATATCTATGTGTTATGATTTGTAACATAATGCTTAGTGGGTTGTATTGACTAAAGAAAAATTTGTATTTCATTTAAGTATGGTTAAACGTTTTTACGTCGTCTATTTTTTTCGTTTGACAGGTTTATCGTAACGCTCAGGTCCTAGATCGACTTATTTATTTTTTATATGTTTTACATTTCGATTCAATTTCTTCGCATTAACACAAAGACAAATTCGTATTTCATTTAAATACTATAAATAATTTTGTGAGTTAAGACGACGCAACATGCGTGTGTGGTTAAATCTTTTTACGTCGTCTATTGTTTTCCGTTATGCAACATATCTATGCATTATGATTTGTAACATAATTCTTAGTGGGTTGTATCCACTAAACACAAATTTGTATTTTATACTGTAAATAATTTTGTTAGTTAACACTACGCAATGTGTATGTGTGGTTAACATTTTTACGTCGTCTATTTTTTTCCGTTTGACAGGTTCATCGTAACGCTCAGGTCCTAGATCGACTTATTTATTTTTTTATATGATTTACACTTCGGTTTAATTTCTTCGCATTAACACAAAGACAAATTTGTATTTCATTTAAATACTATAAATAATTTTGCGAGTTAACACAACGCAACGTGCGTGTGTGGTTAAACCTTTTTACGTCGTCTATTTTTTCTGTTTGACAGGTTTATCGTATCGCTCGGGTCCTAGATCGACTTAATTTTTTTATATGTTTTACGTTTCAGTTTAATTTCTTCGCATTAACACGCTGCAACTTCAGTGTTGGTGGTCGCTAGTAGTAGTATGGCATTGGTGTTTGCCCCCGCCGTAACGCAGGGGTGCTTAATACCAGTTTAAATATAACTAGTACATATACTATTTTTTATACTTTTCTTTGAAATTGTTTTGTAGACATTTAAATGTTAATTTAATATATGAGTTTAAATTTATTTTAAATCACTTTCTAGAACTCTTAGAATATTTATATATTTTTCTTTGAAATTGTTTTGTAGACATTTAAATGTTAATTAAATATCGAGTTTAAATTTATTATAAATCACTTTCTAGAACTCTTAGAAATATTTATCAATTTTTTTTACCAAACTGGTTCATCATGTATGATTTTGAAATTTCATGTGAATTCTAAATAAAAGTCCATTTTTATTAGTAATTAGCTTTATCAACAGATTAATATATCCATGGTTTGTTTTGAGTTCTCAATTCGTTACCTTTTATTATTGGATATTTACTACATATACATTTATAAGACTGGGTGCTTACGTAGCTGGCCTGACACTTTCTATTGGACCAAACAATTTATAATTTTATATTCATTTTATAATTACAGTTTCGCCCTCAGCGTATAATAACGTTTTCACACCAAGCTCAAAATAAATTATATTTTGCCCCTAAAAGTTAGGGGAATGGTGTCAGGCAGCTGCTTCCCATTGGACCAACCAATTTATAATTTTATATCCATTTTAAAATTACAATTTCGCCCTCAGCCTAAAATTACGTTTTCGCACCAAGTTCAAATAAATATGTTTTTGCCCCTAGCCCAAATTACTATTTTGCCCTCAACTCAAAATTACGGTGTTGACCCCGGTTCAAAATAAATTTATGTTTTCCCCTTGCTCAAATTACAATTTTGCTCTTAGTTTAAAATTATGATTTTCCCTCGGTTCAAAATAAATTTATGATTTTGCACCCGCTTAAAATTACGATTTTGCCCTCTATTAAAAATTATGATTTCCTCCATTTCAAAACTTACAATTTCTCCCCCAGTTAAAAATTGTGGTCTGGCAGCTGGCCTGACACTCCCCCATTGGACGAACCAATATATAATTTTATACCCATTTTAAAATTACGGTTTCGCCCTCAACCTAAAATTACGTTTTTGCACCAACTTCAAAATAAAATTATGTTTTTGCCCCTAACTCAAATTACGATTTTGCCATCAGTTCAAAACTATGATTTTGCCCTCAGCTCAAAATTAAGTTTTTGCCACCGTTCAAAATAAATTTATGTTTTTCCGCTAGCTCAAAATTACAATTTTGCCCTCTTTTAAAAATTATGATTTTTTCCTCATTTAAAAACTTACGATTTCTCTCCCAGTTAAAAATTGTGATCTTACCATCATTTTACTTTTTTTTTTGCAAAACTATAGTAGTGTTTTATTTTACTTGGTTGACTCAATAAAATTACCAATTTGCCTCATGATCAAAGCTACGATTTTGCCATCGTTTTATCTTTTAGCAAATTACGATTTTACCCCAGCCCAAAATTACAATTTTACCCCCGTTAAAAATTACAGGATTGCCATCATTTTTTTTAAAGATGCGTGGGGAAATAGTGCCAGGCTGTTGCAGAGGACTTCCCCTTTGGCCCATGTATTTTACGATTTTACCCCCAGTTAATGATTACGATTTTGCCCCTAATTCAGAATTATAGTATTGCCATCGCTTTAGCTTTTGACAAATTATGTTTTTACCCGATCAAAAAAATACGATTTTGCCATTAGTTCAAAATTTCAATATTGCCATCGCTGTAGAATTTTTTAGCAAATCTGTATAAGTGTTTTATTTTAATTGGTTGACTTGATTTAATTTTTTTCGTGTCAAAGAATTGTCTAACACTTGCTCATTAGTCCAGACAAATTATGGTTTTGCCTTGAGCTCAAATTTACGGTCTTGCCATCATTTTTGATTTTCTTCTCACAAAACTATGGTAATGTTTCTTTTAGTTGGTTGAGAAGTATTCGGCCTACCACCCCGCAATGCAGACGAAGGGCATCAACTAGTTGTTATACATGACCAATGATTATGTTAGAAACTAATAGTTAAAAATAAATCCCTTTCTACATATAAATTATATGCATATGTCGAGTGTGCTATAGATAATTCTACAAAAAAGTCGAGTTTGATGAAGAGTATAGTGACTTTTTCGTTGTATGGGTTACTGTTGATACAACAAATATAAGACCAAGGATAGTGGACAGACTGGTAGGCAAAAGGCTTCAAGAGTTTTGGTTTGCCTAACACAGGTCGTGGGGTCCTCCCATGTTTGCAACACATGGGATTGAATCACTTTGTTGTTGCTCACTTTCAATTATGGATTGAAGGTTATTCAACCCAGAATGTTAGTGAAGTCGAATTGTTTGAAGTGAAGAAGAGAACAAGCATGGAGCTTGTTCTCAAGAGAGATGGGAAAGATCAGAGATTTGAAGTAATCCAGACTGATCCAAAATGTCCTGCATGAATGACAACGTGTGTCATTTATACGGAAAGGATCTTCTCAGAGAAGAAACCTTTGACTGATGATCCAAGACTGCAATGAGTGACTTGCACATTTTGGGGGTTGAAGGCTTTGGTTATGCTGGTAGAATGATGTCTCCTTTCACATGCCTCTTTTGCGGCTAAGTGGGGGAGTTAACAAGTAATAGGTGAAATGACTTGTCACTGCATTCGTTTTTTTATGTTGTTCATGACAGCAGGTCGATATTGAACCTTTCAACCTTTTAACCTGTTATGTGTTTAGTTAATTTATTAAGGTTTGAGCAACCCCCGTCATCAGCCCCCTAAGTCAAAGGTATTTGGGATATAGGCTCAAATGCTTCTGACTTTTACACATTTTTAAATAGCTTGAAGGCTTCAAGGCTTGAAAGCTTGAAGGGTTATGAGGCACTTAGGTTTTGAGATTTGAATTTCAAAATGACGATTAATGTAATAGATGGCAGTTTTTTCAGGTGGCGGTTTTAATGCCTGTTGGGTAATGATAACCCCTTTCTTATTTGTTTTTTTATTTATTCATCAAAGAGAATCACAACTTTACTCATTTTACTCAAAACACTTATTAAGTTTCATAAAACCCTTTCCTTCCTCCAGGTTAGTGTTTTCTTCTTTCCTTTATTTTTGTGATCATCTGTACATCTCTCATGGGTGCTCGTAAAGATCTGGTCGTTAGTTATTCACGTCTTACCCAAGAGGAGGTTGAGGCATTTTGCTTACAATGGGGCATTGATTTAAAGTTCAAACCGGTTGCTCGGGGTTTAGACAAGTCTATTGATCAATGTCCTACTGGCTCAATCGCTCTTTACTGTCATCATTTTGAGTTTTCGAATCTTCGTCACCCGTTCACAACGTTTGTTTTGAATGTGTTGGAATATTATTGAGTTTCGTTTGGTCAACTGCATCCTCAGAGCCTTGGTAGGGTTTTGCACTTTGAGATTTTGTGTCGGGCCACCGGGTATGACCCTTCTTTGCTATCATTTCGCCGGATTTTCCATTTGGCCAAAAATGGGGATTGGTTCACTTTTGAAACATCCCAAGTTGATACGTGCTTAGTTTCATCCAAAGTTACCAAACTTGGTGTTTGGAAAGATCAGTTCTTTTTGGTTTCGGAATCGATTGTTCCTTTTAAAATTGTTTGGAGGCATCAAGATGCCGGTCTCAATGAACTAGAACCCTCTGAATCTGAGTTAAGCAGTTGTTTTCTTAAATCCATCAAGGCATGCCCTTCAAGGCTTCGCTCTTTTCCTGAATCTTTGTTTAGTTACTTGGCATTAGCAAGTTATGGGATAAAACGTATCGAGATCCTGTACTCATGAGTGATGGTCAGGGTATACATTTTTTATTTTTGTATATTTTTTATCATTTTTCTTGTGCTTTTTCTCACCCTTTTGCTGTGTATTTTTTTGAAAGTCATGTCTGCATTAGATTTTCTCAAGAGTGACGATACATCTGATGTTGTGTTTACGGATGCTGAGGCCATAACTGGTGATGATGTCGTTGTTCGTGGTGCTGAGCACCGGTTTGAGGGTTCAGGTTATGTGAATGTGCCAATGTGAAGGGATTTTCCAAGGTTGCTGCTACGAAGGTTACAACTCGCCGTTCAAATCGTCGTTTGATAAAAGGTGTTGATCAACCATCAGATTCTGAACATGTGGATTTGAGTGACAATATAGAAGCTTCAGATAATTTGGAGGTTGCGGTTGAAGGTGGAAAGGAAGAGTTGCCTATGGTTGTTGGGAAGAAAAAGTCAGGAGGTAATTACTGGGTTGGTTTCAGCAGGTTCTTCTGTTAAGAGTGTTGGGGATTCTGAGAAACTGGATGTGGATGCGGTCTATGTTTTTGGTTGGGGTGTAAAGGTTGGTGACAGCTTTAAGGATGATGTTGTCTGTGAAGATGTGTTGAACCACTTTGCTCCACCTATGGTTCGTGGTTCCATAGCTTAAATGGAAGTTGATATGATGCTCTCTCGGTTGATGTTGAGTGTTTGTAACTTGTCTGCCATGCTTCCTGAAGGTGTTGCTCGTTTCCGTAGGAGGATGCATGAGTACGAGGAGTTTTCAAAGAAAAGGGATAAGATGCGAGCATCCATGGATGCCTTTAAGAAGGAAAGTGAAGAATTTGCCAAGAAGGAAGAAGCGTGGGTTAAAAAGGTTTAGGAGCTCACCCGGAGGCACGAGGTGGAGTGAGTGAGCTAAAGAAGGAAGTAGAGGCTTTCTCAGAGGAGAAAGGAAGGTGGCTTCACTGGCTCAGGTGACTAATAATAAAAAATGGCTCATCGAGCATGGCTTCCAGCAGGTAGTTACGTATCTCCTTCACTCTGCTGAATTTAACAGTGCTTTAGGTGGTGTGTATAATAAGCTTCTGATCCATGGGAGGCATCAGGGCTTTATTGCTGGTTATAAAGCCTGTGAATCTGGTGATCCTCAAGAGAAGTCTTCTCTTTATCAGCCTCAAGCTCTCAAAGCTTTTCAGGACTCCGTTTTAGAGATGGAGTGCATGACTTACCCCTACGTGGGTGAGGGTTCTGAATGCTTTGGCAACCCCCTCTTCGTTCTACAAGAGTTAAAACCTCGTGGCCTTCATAAAGTCATTTGTGCTGAGCTGCTGAAATCCCTTTCAAGGAAACGTTCTTGCTCTGGCGATAGTGAAGAGACCTGTTCTGAGGTTGGTGAAGGGTCCAAGGGTTCAACCCTCGAAGCTTCTGAGGCATCAGGTGCGGTGGAAGGAAGAAGAAGACGGCTAAGAAGGCTCAGGATGTTGATGCAAAAAAGACCGAAGCAGAAAAGGCTGGTGATGCTGCTAAGTAAACCTTTTATTCGTAGTTGTCTTAGAACTTTGAACAATGTTGTTTAAGACATGTTTTAATTTGGGGAACCTTTTAGGTCCTTTGATGGTTGCTAGCCTTGAAGGCTACTTGAACAATGTTTTAGGTTTTTGGCCCTTAAGGCCTTTATGCTATGGTTTTGTTTAATGTTTTATATCCTTTTTTGTACATGTGTTGATGACTATTGTTTGTGTTGTTTATGTATCTGTTTACCCATTATACCTTAAGAAGTTTTAGTGTTGCAGCCACTAAGCTTCTAGGCAACTTGGATAAAAAGATACATGTTGTCTATCCTTCTTGTTTTGTATCTTTGTAAACCGTTCTCTAAGGTATAAGGAACAATTGGTGTAGGTTGTTCAGACCCGTCTATGAGACAAGTTAGAAAAAATTTGTTTAAGTCTCATGGAGTTGGATTAATTTAGGAATGCACCCTTATAGAGGTTCATTTAACCCTTGAACCTATTGAGGGATGTGGCCTGGGAGCTCATCCCTTACATGGCCCTTGCCATGGAGTGTTTTGCTAGGTTCTCACCCTGATTACAGGATAGATCAGACAAACTTTGATAAAACATCATCATTTATTCATAGATGGCATACTTTGATTACAAAAGTAAGATGGAACATAGAACATTCTTTCTACACGTGGAACCTTTTAAGGTTCTTGCCATTCCAGTGGCGAGGAAGCTTTTTGCCTTCTGCGTCGGCTAGCTTGTATGACCCTCCCTTGTGTGCTTCAAGAATAGGGTATGGTCCTTCCCATTTAGGACCGAGTTTACCTTGATTCTCCTTCTTGCTTGCTTCGTTGTTACGGAGGACCAAGTCTCCTGGCTTGAAACGTTCATGTTTTACCCTTGTATTGTAAAAAGCTTCCATTTTATGCTAATATTTTGCTTCTTGTATGGTAGCTTGATCCCGAGCTTCTTCGAAGATTTCCAAGTTCAACAAAGTCTCCATTTTGTTTGATTCGAGATCAATGTTGAACGTTCATTGCGTTGTAAGTCCAATCTCT
Organism: Scalesia atractyloides; assembly: GCA_947069175.1. Classification (NCBI taxonomy): domain Eukaryota; kingdom Viridiplantae; phylum Streptophyta; class Magnoliopsida; order Asterales; family Asteraceae; genus Scalesia; species Scalesia atractyloides. Next base: position 37,457,683 of record CAMTDV010000025.1, read on the forward strand.
GCTGGGATTACAGCCTCTGACCCAAAAACTAGGCTGTAAGGTGTCTTCTTATGGCTTGTCTTTTCGGTTGTTCGGATTGCCCATAGGACCATTGGGAAGCTCTTCAAGCCAGTTATTGTCGTGTCTCCCCAATCAGGCTTTAATCCTTTCTAGAATGCTTCGATTTGTTCTCTTAATTTGGCCGTTTGACTATGGATAAGCAACCAAGCTGAACACTTGAGTGATTTTAAATTCTTTGCACCAAGAGCTAAAAAGCTTTTCGGCAAACTGCTTTCCATTGTTGGTTCCTAGTACCCCCGGTAGCCCAAAACGGCAAATTATGCTTTCCATACGAAGTCGATGACTTGTTTCCCTGATATTTTAGCTAATGGTTTTACTTCCGGCCACTTGGTGAAATAATCAACCGCTACCAAAAATAATTTGACTCCTCCTTTGGCTAGTGTGAATGGACCAACAATGTCCATGCCCCATTTGTGAATGCCAGGCCGAGGAGATGGGAACCAGATCATGCTTAGGGCTTCTGGGTACTTGAGCATGCAGTTGACAAACTTCGCATTTCTTTAGCTGTTCCAGTGGTGTCGTGGTGCATGGAAGGCCAAAAGTATCCAAGGTTCATCATTTCGCAACTACCGATCTTGGGCCATAGTGAGCTCCACATATCCCTTGGTGCACCTCTTCGATCAGATATTGGCTTTGTTCTGGGCCTACACATCGGAGTAGTGGTGCAAGGTAACCTTTCTTGTAAGTATTTCTCGTTGGAGCACATACTGCCTTGACTTGATGCGAACTCATTCAGCCTCCGTCTGATCGTTTGGCAATTCACCGTTCCTCAGGAATTTGATTAAAGGGGTCATCCAGCTTGGCCCTTCCTCGGTAATTACGTCCTGTACTTCGAGCTCTTGAATGGACGGTGTCTTTAATACTTCTACTAGCACTTTTTTGGTGAGGTGAGCAAATGTAAGGGATGCAAGTTTACTTAATGCATCCGCTTTCTTGTTTTGTGATCTTGGAACTTGTTTAATTGAGCCCAATTGGAATGTGCTCATAAGTACCTTTGCTTTCTCTTTGTATCTTTTCATGTTGGGTTCCTTGGCTATGTAGCTATCATTTACTTGGTTTGAAACAAGCAATGAGTCTGTGAAGATTTGAAGCTTTTGGACGTCCATCCTTTTGGCTAGCTTGAGTCCAGCAATGAGGGCTTCATACTTGGCTTCGTTGTTGGTTGTCAGAAATTCAAGCCGAAGAGCATATGTAAATTCTAATTCTTTTGGATCAATTAGAACAAGCACTGCCCCTGACCCTTCAAGGCTGGAAGCTCCATAGGTAAAAAGCTTCAAGGCTTTCGGGTTAGATGCTTCAGTTATGGCGGTGTTAACTTCTGTTGTTGTTTCTTTTGGAATTTCAACGATAAAATCAGCCAACATTTAGGCGTTGACAGCCTATCTTGGAATATAGGTGATGTTGTGCTCACCTAATTCCACGGCCCATTTGGCTAATCGCCCAGAAGTTTCAGGTTTTTCAAGCACACTCTTTAAAGGTTGGTCAGTGACCACTTGTATTGGATGTGCTTGAAAGTACCTTCAAAGCCTTCTAACTGTTTTTTCAAGGGCTAGAGCAAGTTTTTCCAATTGGGGGTATTGGTCTTTGCCAATTTCAAAGTTTTACTGAAAAGTAAATGGGTACCTGAGCTTTGTTTCGCTCTATGGTCAGGACCGCGCTAATGGCTTCCTCAGCAACTGAGAAATAAATAGAGATTAGTTCCCCTGTTTATGGAGCAGCAATGTTTGGTAATGAAGCCAAATGACACTTCATTTGGTTGAAGGCTTCCTCTGCTTCTTCTGTCCACCAGAAATCTTTCTTGTTTCTACACCCTTGAAGGGTTTTGAAGAAAGGTAAAGATCTTTCTGCCAATTTGGACATGAAACGCTTCGAGGCTGCAAGCTTTCCATTCAGGATTTGCACCTCTTTCTTACTTTGTGGGGACTTGGCTTCGAGAATGGCTTTGACCTTTTTGGGATTGGCCTTTATGTTTTGTTTTCCCACTTCTAGGTTGGACCTCTTTCAGGTGGTGGGAAACGTACACGTTGAAGCTCCCAAGCCTCCAAGCAAGGCCGTTTGCAGGAAGTTTCCCCATCAAAGCTCACCATGTTCACTTCTTTGCTTTTCCCTTCCGCCTTCTTGTCCCTTACCCCTTTCACCAAATGAGCTAATTCTCCGGACTTGATAGCCTCCTCAATTTTTTTTTCTTGAGTTGAAAGCAATTGTTTGTATGGTGGCTTTTTTCTTCTTGAAACTCACAATACTGAGTGGAGTTCTTGTTTCTCTTACTTTTGGGCAAAGGTCGAGGAGGTCGGAAGCTTTGCTTTATTTCTTCAGTGGCTAGGATTTCTTTTGGGGTTCTGGTTAAGGCCGTAAAGTTCACAGTCTTTTCTCTGTTTGGGGGGTTCAGGGTTTCAGACCTTCAAGAGTCTGAACCCTTGAACCTTTTGTCATATGAACCAAAATTTCCTCTTTTTCTACTAGGATGGTTATTTTGCCAACAAGGAGCTCTTTTCCCTTGCTCTTGATGTCAACACGTTTCCTCCCCTTGTATGTGAGCTTCCGCCCTTTCATGGGCTTCTTCAAGGGTTTTGGACAGACAGTTGTTGAAGTCTCTTGTGAGATACTTGGAGGTAATGGCGTTTATGAACCCTGCCACCCTCCTTTTTTCGTCAGCACCTACATAACTCATCCCTTCCTTCTTGTATGTTTCAATGAATTCCCTGAGGTTTTCATCATTCTTTGCTTTATTTGGAAAATGACGATAGCATCCTTGACATACCTCCTCTGCTGTGAAAAGTTGGCCAAAAAACCTTTTCATAATTATCAAAGCTTCGAATGCTTCTGCCAGGTAGGTCGCTGAACCATATTCTGGCTTTCCCTACAAGGGTTTGACGAACATAAGGTAGCATTCGGCGTTGGACCATTTCTCAATTCTAGCAGCTCCGGTGAAGATATGGAGGTGGTCTTCCGGATCCTCAGTTTTGTCATAAGTTTTTATGTGAGATGGCATCTTTATTTTTGTTTGAAGGTCATAACAGCGATTTGTTGGGAAAAACATGACAAGTTGTTGGGCTTGTAGGGTTTTGACAGGTCTTCTTCTATCCTTGTAGCGGGATAATGACTCATCGTTCCTTGGTGAGTGTTTAGTACCTGGTTGATGAGTTGGGACCAAGGAAAATGTGCCATCATTTGCATCAAGTTAAAGCCTTGAAGGCTTTTAGTGGTGGTCATGTGGTTTGTCCCCACGGGTGTGCTCATGGCTGCACTCTGAGCCAAAGGAAAGACGACCATAGCTTGTTCCCACGTGGTGGCAACAGGAGGGGGAACACTCGAAGCTGGTGACCGCCATAATTGTTCAAGAGTGCTTTCATACCCAAGTGGGGTTCCAGTAATAGCGGTTATGAGGTGAATAAAGGAAAAGCGGATGGACTCGGTCTCCAAAGGCATAGGGGCTTGGGTTAATCGTTTGCTTTGTTCTACATGGGCCAGCTTCAAAGTGAGAAGTGGCTGGTCGTGAGCTAGTGAAAGGGAGATGTGGAGGACTGGGTGATAGTGAGGGTTCAGGCTCGTCGTAGCCTAGCCTTATCCTCACCCCTGTTTTCTCTATCCTGACTCACATGTTGGTTGAGGAGGGACCTCAATTGTAAACAATGACGAGCCACTCCCTCCGGTGTCAAATCAACACGCTCCGGGGTGTTTAGGGAGAAGGAACCCCTAAGCGAGAGGGAGTCGGTGTCTGAAAAGAGGAGAAACCCGGGAATATGATTCCTGTTGGGGTACCTCCCGGGGTGGAAGTGCTGTAGAGGCCATTGGTGATGCTTGGCCAACATGGGGTGTCGGAGTTCGTGAAACCTGGTTGACTTCGCTGGGAGACTCACTTTCAGACATGACGAACTTGATGAAAATGGAGCTACACTATTGGTCTTTGAGTAAAATAAGCGGCATAGCCCCACGGTGGGCGCCGACTTGTTGATACAACAAATATAAGACCAAGGATAGTGGACATACTAGTTAGGCAAAAATCTTCAAGGGTTTTGGTTTGCCTAACGCAGGTCGTGGGGTCCTCCCACGTTTGCAGCACGTGGGGTTGTATCACTTTGTTGTTGCTCACTTTCAATTCTGGATTGAAAGTTACTCAACCCTGAATGTTAGTGAGGTCGAATTGTTTGAAGTGAAGAAGAAAACAAGCATGGAGCTAGTTCTCAAGAGAGATGAGAAAAATTAGAGATTTGAAGTAATTTAGACTGGTCCGGAATGTCCTGCATGAGTGACAAGGTGTGTCATTTATATGGAAAGGATCTTCTCAGAAAAGAAACCTTTGACTGATGATCCAAGGCTGCAGTGAGTGACTTGTGCATTTTGGGGGTTGAAGGCTTCGGTCCTACGGGTAAAAGGACGTCTCCTTTCACATGCCTCTTTTGTGGCTGAGTGGGGGAGTTAACAAGTTATAGGTAATGTGACTTGTCACTGCATTCATTCTTTTTGTTGTACATGACAGCTGGTCGATATTGAACCTTTCAACCTTTTAACCTTTTAAGTTGTTATGTATTTAGTCAATTTATTAAGGTTTGAACTACCCCGTCATCTGTTACCAAAACACACTTGTTGTCTGTTCCTTTAATCTTTTTGTAGTGTGTCAATTAGGAATAAAAGGGTGTTTTTTGTTAAAAGTAATTTGATGATATCTAGCGGGAGATAACACATTTGGCAGCAACAATATCTAGTTTAAAACTATTAAAATAATAACTTAAGCGTAAGTTTAAATAACAATAAACCGAATGTTGTCCATGCTAAGAACGGGTTCTTAAATTGTTATCAGAGTTGCCGCTGCGAAGATCGGATCTTTTATAGAATTTTAGTCGGGTGACTGCTGCTAATGACATGCTTTTTGATTTTCACAGAAGTCGCCCCTGTCAAGGGTTGCTTCTCCTGCGATATGCCGAACACAATGTTTGACATGAAGATATCGCCACTGATTATGGCGGCTACAACTTTTGATAAATCCTTTCAACATAATACCTTTTTGGAACAATGAGTACGATGACAGCAGGGGCGGATTTATAGCCAACGGGGGGTTCCCAAGAACCTGTTCGGTTTGTATTTTATAGTGTTACATTATATAAAGACTACTGAATGAACCCTTTAAAGTTTTGTGAGGGAACCTTATAAACAAATCTGAGGACGGTCCACTGATAAGTATGCGCGTATATTAAGCAACATGTCATGTGTTCGAGTCTCGTAGAAGCCGGTTTTTTTGCGTTTTTTTGCAATTTTTGCTTTTTTCTTCTAAATACGAATTTAGGGTTTACTGTTTAGTAAGTGACTTTTCCCTATGTGTCTCGCCCTTGCAGTCAAACACAAACAAAACACGAACTGAAAAAACCTTAGGCGACGACCATCGTTCGTCTCCAGCCGGAAGCCACGCCACCGTCCGTCTCCAGCCACACCACCATTCTTCTCCGTATCTCAATTCCTTTCCTGATTCCTTTCAATTGCACGAATTTATAGGTAATTACATTGCTTTCATTGATAATTCCATGTGAAATTGGTTATGAAACCTACTAACCTAGCGTTTAGATTTGCTCTTTTTAGTTCAGATTGATTGAAAAATTGGTGCTTTTGTTCAAGTTGATTGCCTAATTTGTGCTTTTTTGTTCATGTTAATTGCTTAACTTTTACTTTTTGAGGCTTGGAGTTTCAACAAATTGATACTTGTTTGTGTATGTTTCGGTTCATGATTGTTGATTAGTAACTTTGTAATCTTTGAAACTTGTTGTTTGATATTTAGGTAGTATGCAAAGGGGAATTTCAAGTTTTTTCCAAAGACAACCATCAAATGTTGAATCATCATCTTCAAGTAGTAAACCATTAAAAATATATATGGATAATCTTCCATGGGATCCTTCCGAGAGGAAACCAATTTCATTTTATCACCCTAGTCAGAAAGATGAAATTAGACGGGCATATTGCTTAGGGGTCCATGTCAACCGCAAGGGAAAAAAACGATTTTCTACAAACCCAAGTCGGTAGTGGTGATAAGTTAAGGCGTTTTAATCCGAAATGGTACACAGAAAAACATGGAAATTGGTTGGAATATAGTGTAAAAACAGATAAAGAGTATTGCTTATATTGTTACTTGTTTCATGAAAGTGGACAAAATGATGCATTTGTGAGTGAAGGCGTACGATGTTGGCATAAGAAAGAAGAAAAATTAAACGAACATGTTGGTAAAGGCAATAATACTTTTCACAAAAGAGCCGTTGAAAAAAAGGGAAGACTTACTTAAAGAAGCTCAATCTATACTTGCGTGTAATGAAAAAAATCTGAGAAAGAAAGAAAAGAATATAGAACGCGATTAAGTGCTTCGGTTATGATTGCTCAAGGATTGTTGAATGGTGGGTTACCTTTTCGGGGTCATGACGAGTCTGAAGAATCCTTATATAGAGGACATTTCATAGAGTTTTTGAAATTGTCCGGACAAATAAACGAAGCAATTGGTAAGGTCATATTAGGTAATGCTCCCCGTAATAACCACATGACAGCTCCATCAATACAAAAAGATATTTGTAATTGTTTTGCAGAAGAAGTGTTAAATAAGATATTTGAAGAACTTGGTGATGATGTATTTTCTATATTAGTTGATGAATCGAGCGATATTTCTAAAAGGAACAAATGGTTGTGGTTTTGAGGTATGTTGATAAATTAGGATTTGTGAAGGAGCGTTTTATCGGTCGTGTTCATGTTAAGGAAACAACCGCTTTATCTCTTAAATATGCAATTGATGAATTGTTTGCCCGGTACAATTTGAGTTTGGGTAGGGTTAGAGGCCAAGGATATGACGGTGCAAGCAACATGTCCGATGAATTTAATGGTTTGAAAACTTTGATTTTGAAAGAAAATTCTTCTGCATATTTTGTTCATTGCTTTGTTCACCAACTTCAACTTGTTGTTGTGGCCCTTGCAAATAAACATCATGAAATTGCAAGTTTTTTTGAAGAAATATCAGATTTGACCAATGTTATTGGCGCATCTTGCAAACGAATAGATTTGCTAAGAGAAAGTCAAAGAGAGAGGTTGCAAGAGCCGGGGAATCAAGAACTGTCAATTGCAAGAGCTGGAGATACACGTTGGAGTTCTCACGAAAAAACACTTCTTCGTTTGCTTACTTTATATCCTTGTGTTCTTGACGTGCTTGAATATATAGAAACTTCGGCATGGGATGATATTCACAAAGCACAAGCATATGGACTTCAGTTATACGTGAAAAGTTATAAGTTTGTATTTTATTTACATTTGATGAAGCATATTTTGGGAGTTACTAACTTATTGTGTGTCGCTCTTCAAAGAAAGAATCAAAGATATTATAAATGCGGTTGGACTAGTTAGATCAACGAAAGAAGAAATACAATGGTATCAAGTTGAATGCTCTGACTCACTTTTGAAAGATGTTACATGCTTTTCTGACAAGTATGATATTGAAATGATTAACATGGAAGATGAGTATGTTGACCCGAAAAATAGAAGAAAAAAGACCAACATCACCAATCGTCACCAATTTTGAAGTTAATTTTAGTTCCTTTAATAAATTAAATTTGTTAAAGTTGGCCGAGATGTATCCGCGTGATTTTACTTTTGATGAAAAAGATGATCTTATTGAAGAACTCGGCCACTGCATTCGTAATGTGAAAAAAGATAGTCGGTTTAACAACTTGAATGGGATAAGTGAGCTTGCGAAAAAGATGGTGGAAACAAGAAAACACATTGAATATCAATTGGTTTATCCTTAATGAAGTTGTCACTAGTTTTATCGGTTGCAACGGCAAGCGTTGAAAAAGTTTTTTTTCAACGAAGCATGTAAAGACGAAATTACGTAATAGGATGGGTGATGGATACATGAACGATTCTTGCATTTGCTACATTGAAAGATAGTTTTTACAACAAGTTTCTATCGAGAATGTAATGCAACGTTTTCAAAAGATGAAACCTCGTAGGGAACAACTTTAGGTATGTTTTTTATTTTATTCGTTAAGACCATCTTATTTGTGTTTTGTGTTTTTAAATTTATCATGACGATGTTTTTTTTCATTATTGTATCGTATTTTTATTATGTTGTGAACTTTACCCGACCCGAATCATCGAACCGTTCCGTATTTTTTATGTTCGGACATATGATATCGAAACACTTAAAAATGTTAACCCCTTGAAAAAAAAATCCTGAATCCGCCATTGGGTGACAGAAGTTGTGACTAACCCCAAACATAAAAAGGTTCTGATGATAAAAATGAATGACATAATTACTCTTAAGTATTCGGATCATGTACAAGAGGGTTAAAGCGTACGAAGGCTACACGACATCTACAACCGTGTATTTGTAAGATTTATGTTTAAGATAAGCACTTGATATTTTGCTAAATTTCAGATTCAAACAAGTGAAATAATAAATAGAGAAAGGGCATATTGGTCTTTTCTCAATTAACTAGTTTCTCCTTGGGTTTTCAAACGGCTGTAACTTTTTCATACGTTAATATTTTTTTTAAAATACACCATATTAACAAGCATTTCATTCTCTTTAATTCGAGCAGCCTATTGCTATAGTTTTCTTAAAAAAATTACATGATTTTGAATACCCACTACGTGATTACGTGATTCTGAATAACAAGCACATAACTACGTGATTTTGAATATCAATTACGTGGTTATACATTCAATATAAACCATTACGTGATTAACATTCAATATAAATCCATTACGTGATTACAAATTCAATATAAATCCATTAATAATTACACATTCATATAATAAGAACTTGATTAGACCTCAAATATTTGGTATGATAGGTTGATTTAACTAATATTTTGTATATAATTTATCTTTAATACGTGATTAAACTTGAAATATTTGGTATTTGAAATCACGTAGTCACGTAATAATACATAGTCAACTATTGTTACGTAATTACATAATCACTTACTGGGTTTCACATACTATAATGACATCATGTAATCACGTAATGGGTGTTTAAAATCGCGTAGTCATGCTGGGATTTCTATATCACGTACTCACATAATGGGTATTCAAAATCATGTAATTTTTTTTAAGAAACTATAACACTAAGCTGCTCAAATTAAAGAAAATGGAATGCTCGTTAATACGGTGTAATTTTTTTCAAAAATATTAACGTATGAAAAAGTTATAGCCGTTTGAAAATTAAGGGGGAGAGTTGTTCATTTGGGAAAGGACCAAAATATCACTCCTGCCAATTACATGTGTCCTCCCCTCCTCGCGTAAGTCTTGTACGAAATTTCCGTCTTGTATGGTATCCGCCCTCTTACTCTTAAACCCCATCATTTCGTGTCATTCACTGTATGTCAGTATGTCTCTCTCTTAACCCCAATCTGATTTTCTTGTGCTCTTCATGTAGCTCATGACGTTTATCTTTACTAAGTAACAAATCGTCTATTGATTATTATTACATGATTTTAAATTTTTGTTAAAACAATATTCAAACTTGATATTTTATATTAATTTTATGTTTTAACCAACTGCTTTAGCTATATAGAATGCATTTAGAGTTTAGACATACATTTAAAAGGTTACTATACTCTTAAACGCTATATATGTTATGATTGTACTTTTTATCACTTCACACCACTCACATGCATGAGTTGTTATTCACTTTTTTTACTTTGCTATCTGATGGTTTTATAAGTTTTCATTAACCATCTATTAAAATAATATTAAATTATATAAATTAAAATATTATGAAAAAGAATATAATTGGTTTACTCAAAACAAGTAGACACTTGAAATTTTTTTTATTGGATATCTAAATTAGTTTTAGGGATAGAACATGAAAAAAATATGATTGGTTGAGTCAAAACAAATAGACACTTGGAATTTTTTTTTCATTAGGTATCTGAATTAATTATGGGGATAGAACATAGTGGAAAACGTGATTGAGGCGTTGGTGGGCTCACATGGATTACAAGGCTAAGGATGAGAGGGTTTTCGTAAATGATTTCTTTTCATGCCAACTACCATTTTCAACTTTTCTGTTGCCGTTAATCATAAAGGGTGGTCCACCCATACCATTTAAAAAAATGTATGTTTAGTTGGAAGGACACTCCCCTCTCTCCTAAATCTAGACATTGCCTCCTTAACGTTCAAGCATTGCATGTGGTGAGTAGTCACCGAAAATCTTCTCACCGTGCGGCAAAATATAATGACGGCGGCGGTGTTGCTGCTCGGCAAACGGGGTCACCGCATGGTTGCCCGCACCCACCCCTCTCATCTTAAGACCACCCGTAGTGGCTTATTTGTGGGCGTTTATTTTTGCCCAATCACGCCCGGGGCACCATCCCCCGGGCGTGTTTGGAAACTTTTTTCCGTTTGGGCGTTTTTCAAACCACGCTTGAAGGAATTTGAAACAACCAATCACATTTAATCTTCCTTTTCTAGACCAATACCTTTTCTTGTTGTTTTTTTATTTTTATTTAATTTTTTACACCCTTACAACATAATGTCCAAATCTCTATTACACCCATTTTAGAAAAACGCCAATAATCAGTGGCGGACCTAGGATTTTTTTTCGATGTTCAAAATTTTTATAACAAAACATTAAAATTTTCAGGTCGGGTCATTGTAAGGTTTGACTAAATTTAAAAAAAAAGATGAAAATGAGCTATACAAGGATTGAACCATGATCTCTTGTTTAAAAAGAGGAGGATTTACCACTACATTAGCTTTCCTTTTATTTCTATGTTGTCCACCTAATTATATTTATGGGCTACTTATACAATTTAATATACCGAATCTACTAATTTTTTTAAAAAAACATTGGGGTCCGGGGACCCCGACCCACAATATATGGGTCCGCCTCTGCCAATAATGCCCCTTGCTGATTGTACTGTCGCAAAGCGAAGGATCCTTGGGGCCGTGGGGGAAATTTTTGCTCAGTAGTGTTATATATGTAGTTTTCGTACAGAAATTTTGGGGTATATACGTTTCCCCCCCCCCCCCCTCCCCGGTTCTATAGAAAATTTTGGTACATACGTTTCCCCCCCCCCCCCCCTTTCGGTTTTCGAGGGCAAGCTTTGCCACTGACTGTCGCATGACAGAAAACACCCAAAAATAGAAACATTATTCACCCTTAACATTACGCATGGTCTAACGGTTAACTCTTCCTACGTGTATGTTGGCGTGAGAACATAAAAACCAACCAAATCAGGGTTAACTCTTCCTACGTGTATGTTGGTGTGAGAACATAAAAACCAACCAAATCAGGTTAACTCTTCCTATGTGGTATGTTGATGTGAGAACATAAAAACCAGCGAAAGCAAAGTTGACGTATTCGTTGATTTATGTGTAAAAAGTGGCTTACATTGGTAACTAATATTCACGCGATCATTGGTCAAGTATTCCAAGATGCAAATAATAAATCAAGGATATTAAATTATTTAAATCTTTTGTCACTAAAAATACTACTTTTTTTTTTTAAAACATAAAAGAAAATATATAAAAAAAAAACCTTACATAGTTCCATTATAAAAATCGTTTAGTGAAAAATTATAATATTTCTAGGAATTCTAGAAGGCGGTTCGAAATTTGTATTATGATAATAATAAACCTTCAAAATTTGTATTATAATAATAAACCTTCAAAATTTGTATTATGATAATAATAGTGTTACGTATGTGTTTTTCGTATAGAAATTTTTATGGATATACGTCCCCCCCGGTTCGTTAAATATTTTTGGGTATATACGTTTTCGTCCCCCGGTTTTTAATGGATGGCAACAACACCTACATCGACGACATGTCGTCATGAAACCTTTAGTGATGAATTTTGGGTTTTTTTTTACCAAATTTATCAACGAAGCATCTTAATTTTTTTTGTACTACCAATTAAAACTTTTAAACTGTTTTACAAGAAGTTTTGTAAACCAAACAAGTCTTAAGCATGATATCGATTGAAACCCTACAACTACATGTGTGGGGTTTTTTTATTCATCTGTTTACACCTATTATTATGGACTTTTAGCGAGTTCATAACATTTTCAAATTAAGTAAATTTTCACACATATAAATACAACAAACATTTACGTTCGGAAGTTGCTAATTAAATCCAGTAGAAAACCTGAAAATCCTTTCCGCATTTAAGCTCTTTTTTTTGCAAAAATAAGCAGCAAGTACATAAGCATGTATAGATTAAAAACTCAACCGTGGACGATCATCTGGTAGAGGAATCAATCTTTGATATGGCTAGTACATAAGCCAGTATAGATTAAACACTCAATTAAGTACTTCTCAACACCGTGGAAGATCATTTGGTGGAGGAATCAATCTTTGATATGGCTCCAAACCATCCTTCACAATGAAGCCTGAAGCAAGACCCCAGGATGTATGCTCTTCAAGATGGCAATGCATAAACCATACCCCTGGATTATTTGCATTGATTCGAATTGCGGACCATCCTCCGATCGATACCCCGACTGTGTTGCGCTCAGGCGGATCCACAAGGTTGTATCCTGCGGTATCCTTCTCAGCATTAAAATTCCCAAACCCCCTACCGACAATGAAAAAGTTATGCCCATGAACATGAATCGGGTGATTTTCTAAGCTTAGAAACTAGTGTCTTGAACACTATTTCTAACCGTGTCCCATACTCGACTGCAAACACTTTGTACCAAAATTTGGGTTTAAGTAACAGAAAACTGCATGGAAGAATAGTTTCTGTAATGCCATTCAAGTATGGATGTCATAGGACGAACAAATGATTGGTTATTCATAGAAGCCGCAAATCTCTTCCCGTTATAGCCTTTGCATGTTTGGTTAGCAGGACAATCTTGAAGGTTAAGACTTATGGTTATGACAACACGTTTATCGATCGTTTTCGGCACATCACAGGGGTACCGTGCTGTTCCAAGACTCCTAAGTTTTCTTACGAATTGTGTCGCGTATGCGTGATCTTCCATTCTAGGGAGTGATGAGGTAAAACAAGATTAGATGGTTTAGGGAGAACCATGTGTTCATCCATGGTTCCTTTGTATTTCAAGTGACCTACTGTGGTAGAATTGTCGAAAGGAATACACTAGTGAGGTATGGCCTTGCGGCCATTAAAAACAGTCCGTTGGAGTCGTGTGTGTGTTGATTTGTGTTAAGGATGACAGTGTATGTTTGTCCCGGAGTGATCATTATGGCTTCGGTATCAAAGGGTTTGGTATAAGAAGCATCGGCCTCAACCACAGTTAGTGTATGGTTGGCTATAGCGAAAAAGAGTTCATCGTTAAGTGCAGCATTGATGATTCGAAGCATGTAGATCTTCCCGCGTTCCATAGTCTTGATAAAAGTATCTGCATTTAGAAGACTACATTATTCTAAAGCATTTCTTGATCTAGTTTGTTTAGTTCAAATTCGTAAAGCTTTGTGTTTTATTTTTGTAATCGTGTGCAAACTTCTAACTCTATTTCAATAAGACTACCAGCAACACTGGCGTCTCACAGATGGGTTCCATGGCCCGAAGTGTTATGATGTTTTAGATTTGTTATCTGTTGGATTAATCTTGATTAGGTTGGGATCTTAATCAAAGTTTATCTAATTGGTTAGAGTTATTTAATATTAGGAATTATGTTATTATATAATTAGGTGTCATGGTCTAGTTTGGGTAGATTTGCTAGCTTGATGTTAAGTATTGTTTAGTTTAACCAGATAATTTAGGATTAATGTAATGTGTGGTTGTTATTCATACAAATAGAAAGTACCTGACTAGTGATTAATTACATGTATAGGTCATTGTGTTTGTGTTGTTTGCTTGATCCGATTTTTCCAACAATTGATATAAGAGCTTTAGGTTTGTTTCCCTGATTATTTAAGACCGTGAGTTCCTGTTTCTTCGTTGGGTTCATGTTTAAAATTTGGAGTGCATCACCAAAATCGATAAAAGGGAAGTAGCCTATGTTTGACTTGCAGTGAATAACCAAGCAATAGGAGTACTCAGTGGACTTGGGGAGAATAACCAAGCACTAGGGAAATTCTGTTTTAATGAGAGCATTATATATATATATATATATAATACAGGGTTTTGGGGTGTATAACAAGCCGAGAAGAAAAAGAGATCACGCTCAAGTTGATTGTAAAGGAAATAACCAACAGTTGGAGTGATAACCACAATAGATAGCAAAGGGTAACCGAAGAGTATAATGAGTTGAAGGGGTGATCTGCGAGGTGGCTAACTATCGTCTATCGTCTATCTCCCTCCTTCGATCCTTCCACCATGGCCTCATCATCCTCTACCTCCAATCCTCTCATGTCCAGCTTGGCTACGATGATTGCTATTAAACTTTCCTCCATAAATTACATCTATTGATGACAAACAAATGCTTCCAATCATCACTTATCAATAATTGCTTCATCATGTTGATGGTTCTTTCTCACCACACTCTCCTACTATTAAAACCAATGACAAGGAAGTTCAAATACCTGATTATGCTACTTGGGTCAAAGATGAACAACATGCGATTAATCTTCTCAATGCCTCTTTAACTAAAGAGGCTCTTTCCATCACGATTGGTTTTACCTTTGCTCGTGACATTTGGGCTGCACTTGTAGCAGCTTTTTGCAATACCTTGGTTGAAAGAATTGAGAATTTACGTGGCAATCTTCAAGCACTTAAGAAAGAGGACAAACCCGTTGCTGAATTTGGTCATGCCTTAAAGGCTATTTGTGATCGACTAAGTGTTGTTGGCCATCATGTTGATGTTATAGATCAACTTCACTAGTTTCTGTGCGGCCTAGGAACCACTTTTGAAAGCTTCTCTACATCTACTAGATCGGTATGTCATATTCCCAGTTTTTTTTTTATTCTTTAACGAGTACAGAAAGTCACGAGTTATTCAGTAAGAATTTGCATTGAACCCATGAATCGCCTATGGTTGCCTTTTCGGTCCAGCGGAATCCCCATAGGCCCAATAGTTACAGATCCTCCTATCAACCGAATTGGGCTTCTTCAGCGTACTGTATAGTCGGACAAGTTTCACCAATAATAGGGGACCGAACCATAACTTTGGGAGCCAAAGTAGACCTCCTACATGCCATCTGTGTCGCAAAAATTCGGGCATTATGCTTCACAGTGTTTTCAACTCGCTTCCTTTGCTGCGTCCGCCTCTCCATCTCCGGACCAATTGGCTCAAGCTTTCCATGCTTAGTGTCACATAAACTCCTCAATCCCTTAATGGACATCTGACACCAGAGCTTCTACTCACATGCTTCCCAACAACACTACTCTTCAGAACTCCACTCCAACCCAAGGTAATAAAAAAAATTACTTTGGTTATGGTCCATCTCTTCCTATAACTCAAGTTGGATAAACAAAAATTTTGGGAAACCTTACACTTAACAATGTTTGGGTGGTATCAAATCTCACCAAAAACTTATTATCTATTTGGAAACTAACTGAGGATATCCTATTGATGTTTTTTTCTCATCATTATTTTTATATAGGATATCCGTGAAGACGACCTATATATTCTTCGTCAAACTCATGAAGTTTTAGTCACCACTTCACCTTGTCCGAAAGCTACTTTTGAGTTATGGCACTCTCGACTTGGGCATATCAATTTTGATATTATTTCTAGGTTGAAAATATGGTTACTTATCTTTTACTTTGGTTTTACCTAAACCGGGTCTTTGTTCCCTGTGTGAACTTGCAAAAGCAAAAGGGAAACCTTTTTTGTCTAATGATAAACGGGCATCTTTGCCTCTTGAAATAATACACTGTGACTTATTGGGCCTTCCCCAATAAAGTCGGTTGATAATTTTCTATATTATGTTGCTTTCGTTGATGATTATTCTCGGTTTACTTGGTTATATCCACTACGTGCTAAATTTGATTTCTTTGAAGCTTTATCTATATTTGTATCTTTTGTTCAAACACAATTCTCTACCAAAATTAAAATTTCTCAAAGTGATGGTGGAACTGAATTCACAAACAATCGGGTTCGAAACGTGTTTGAACAAAATGGTATTTTACATCGCGTGTCGTGTCCTTATACCCTACAACAAAATGGGTTTGTTGAACGAAAGAATCGGCATATTGTTGAAACCGATTAGGCTATGTGATTTCATGCTCACTTACCCACCAAATATTAGGTTGATGCCTTCTCATCGGCAGTTTTTATAATCAATCGTTTGGCATTGACACTTCTACAAGGAAAGTCTCCTTTTGAGCTTTTGTATCATCAAGTACCACAATATGCATTATTTCGACCGTTTGGTTGTCGTGTTTTTCCTTGTCTTCGAGATTATACTTCGCTTAAGTTATCTCCATGAAGCATTCCGTGTATTTTTCTTGGCTATTTTTCCAAGTACAAGGCTACAGATGTCTTGACCCATGCACGTCTTGTGTCTATATTTCTAGAAATGCTTGCTTTGACGAATAACATTTTCCCTTTGACATCTCCATTATCGCCACCAAATCCATTGACTTCTTGAAGTCACATCATGTTTAAATGTATCCCCAACTATATTTTCCCACCTAATAGTCCCTTTAAACCAACATCACCTACTGTAAAACATAGGACCACATGATAATTCCAGCTCCCATCATATTATCTCACCAATAAAGATCCCTTTTTCACCACACAGTCGTCAAATGTTACTGACCAACTACATCTAATGGCCCAGCTCCACAGCCGCCAAATGCTATTGGCCTAGCTCCATCTATTGGCTCCACAACTACTTCCCACCGGCCCAAATGTTGAAATCCTTTCCACAGCCCAAATCAAAACCAAGCCTTCATCATTGGCACCTAATCAATCAGTGGCACCCGCTACCACTATTTTCAGTGAAAACCAACCTTCAACACAATTTTTTAATACAAACCCTCTACCATCCCATACATTTCCACCTCACCCAACCGATGAAACATCCTCATCTTCCACGTCACCCACTAACACCCCTCCCTTCCCCTCGAGCATCTCAAGCTCCGGTTACCCCACCTATACCAGCCCCGCTACCTCTTACTTCTCACCCTGTGGTTACCAATGCCTAGTTTGGAATCTTTAAACCCTCGTCACCATGGGGACTTATCTCACACGAACGTTATTCCGCTTCATCATGCTTTATTTGCCATTTCTAATCCTACCACTTTTCAAAGTGCATCTAAAGATACAAAATGGGTTCATACCATGCAGGAGGACTTACATGCTCTACATAAGAATAATACTTGGATTGTTGTTCCTTGCCCAAGAAATGCAAATGTTGTGGGTTCCAAGTGGATATTTCGAACCATATTTTGATCGATGGATCTATTGAGAGTCACAAAGCTCATCTCGTTGCTCAGGGCTTCAGTCAAGTTCCAAGCCTTGACTGCATCCACACATTCTGTTCTGTTGCCAAAGACACTGTTGTTCATACCGTCTTAGCCTTAAGCGTTATACATAATTGGTATCTTCATTAATTAGATGTTAATAATGCTTTGTTACATGGACATATCTCTAAGAGTGTTTTATGGAACAACCAAAGGGTTTCATTAATCCGTAGTTTGTCTCATGTATGTAAATTAAACAAAGCTATTTATGGCTTAAAGCACGCTCCCATGGCCTAGGTTCATTGTCTAAGCTTGTTCTCCTCAAAAATGGTTTTTCGTGTAGTCGAGCCATCCATCTTTGTTCTTCTATAAACATGACTCGTGTATTATGTATTACTTGTGTATGTTGGTGATCTGATTCTTATAGGTAGTCATCAATCAACTCTTACATCCTTCATCTCATGTCTCAATAAGGAATTTTCATCAAGGATCTTGGGAAATTCAACTACTTTCAAGGATTGGAGGTTACCTACACTCAAAATGGTATTTTCCTAAATCAATATAAATGTACTTTGGATATTTTAACGCTTGAAAAGATGTTGGATGCTAAACTTGCTCGAACACCTTTGAGCGCCAATGATTCTTTTGTCTCCACAGGTGCTACATTTCAAATGCTAGATTTTATCGATCCATTGTAGGTATCACGAGACCTTGTAATGCCTATACTGTAAATCAAGTCAGTAAGTTCCTACATGCTCCAACTACTGATCATTTACAAGAAGTCAAAAGAATATTACGCTAGCTCAAGGGTACTATTGCATATGGATTACATTATAGTTGTTCCACTTCCACATCGTTGCTTGGTTACTCTGATGCTAATTAGGCACGTTGCTCAGAGACTCGCCACTCTACTTATGGTTTATGTTTAGGAGGGAATCTGATTTCTTGGATGCTAAGAAGCAACCAACGGTTGTCAGGTCCAATTGTGAATCTGAGTATCGAGGTATAACTAACATTGCTCCAAAAATTGTTTGGATCACCTTCTATAAAACCTTCATGCGCTTCCTCCGGAAAAACCAACTATTCTTTGTGACAATCGAAGTGCTATTTTCCTCACTCAAAATACCATGGCTCATAAAGGGGGCCAAAGACATAAATCTTGATTATCTTTTTTTTCGCGTGAATTAATGACTGCTGGTAAATTGGTTACGAAATTTGTTCCGACCAAGCTTCAGGTGGCTGACATTTTTACGAAAAATCTTCTAAGTTCTCAAATTACGTTTTTTGACACATGCTTCGTATTGGTCCTCCACCGTTCAGCTTGCAGGGGGATGTTAGATTATATATTAGTTGTATTATGTGATCATTTCATATTGTACTTATGAGATTCTCTAGTTATCTAAGTGTAAATATCTTGTCTATATATTGATCCATGTAATATGTATTATTCAATGAAAATAACCTTTGAGATTTCTCACATCGGTGCTGAACCAATCAACACACTTGGATTCGATGCGAGGAAGAAACCTGACTTTTGGATAAGTGAACATCTAACAAGAAACCGGAAGATCGAGCAAATGGGCTAAACACGTGAAAAACAAAGTCACCAGATGAGAGATTGATCAAATCAGTGAAAGATAGTGAGAAGTTGTGAACCTGACTGATGCAGACGAGGTTTATCATGTGAAAAGATAAAAACAGGAATAAAGGAAAAGAACCAAGTGAAGCAGGCAAGCTACTATATTAGTTAATTATAAGCCACCATTGTCGAAGTGAATTAGAAGCACAAAAGTAAGCTGGTGGGGAAGTTTGGCAAAAATAACGGTTGATTTTTTTTATCGAAAAAATAAAAAGGAAGCATTGTTTTGGTGCGTTAATTAAGCAACCAAGTTGGGTGGTAAAGTCTCTCACCACTGTAGACTAGAAGTGAAATAAAAAACGGTATTTAACCATTTTGTGGCGTGTACGAGGTAAACAAATATATAAATCATGAGATACCATTTGTAGGTTAGTTGTGCGATATAATAAAGATCGAGGAGAGTTGTACGAGGCAATTGCCAAACAAATGTTCTAGACAATTATCTAAGCGATTAAGATTGCATAAAAGATTGATCACACCTATGACGGGTGTCTAAATCTATTCGAACTTGTGAGGGCCTTTACACTTGTGTGATTCAGGTGGTACGGTGTGATGGCGGTTAAGAAGAAAACTTTCAATCCGTGATAGATTGATTAGTAACTGAGGTGAAGTTGTGATTAGTGGTTGATCAACTACGGAAAGAAGCATATTACAATGTGAATTTGTTACCAATAAGATATTGAGATATTATGGAACCCGTGTGATATAAATCGATAAGAAGGAGATGATCATGATAATGATTATCTTGATAATGATTGGAACAAATGGGCTCGAGAGAAAACAAGAAGCGGGGTTGCCAAAGGTGCATAAAAAGTAAAGAAAAGTTATGATTGTGAAGTACAAGAAATCGAGGATCATGAATGGGTTGGTGAATCAAAGAGGTGTATTACTTGAAAGCAAGGATCTAGAAGGGATCACATCAAGATTAAAGGGGAGAATGTTAAATTGATCTTGATTAGTTTGAGATTTTAATTAATGCTTATGTAATTGGTTAGAGTTATTTAATTTTAGGAATCATGGTATTATTTAATTAGGTGTTATGGTATACTTGGGATAGGTTTGTTAGCTTGGTGATAAATTTTGTCTGTCATAAATAAATGGTTTAGGGTCATTGGAATGTGTGATCCTTGTTCATAATAATACAAATATTGTGCTTGCGCGATGTGGCGGTTAACCGAAACATTGTCGGGATTTCATGGCTCGGTTAGTTTAGTTATTATCCCCAATCGAAGTTATCAATTAGTTTATTTTATTAACGAATCTGTTTTTGGTTAATCAGTTCGGCGCATTCGGTTAGTTTGGAGGTTTTCGGTTCAGTTTATCTAATTTTGATTAATAGCCAAAACCAAACTTGGCAAAACCAAACTTGATCTAAAACTTTTGCTTAAAGATACATGAAATTGATGTATAAATACTCTAAATGTATAAATACATGAAATGGAAGTGTAAATATATGAAGTAGAAGTATAAAATATGAAATACATTACTTATGTGTATAAAAGCTAAAAATATATAAAAATATAATTGGTGGTTTGGTTCAGTTGACTTTGGTTAAACGAGGGTATAAAAAATTGATAATCGGTTTTTAGTTAATCGGTTTTCAGTTAATTTAATTTTTAGTTAATTTCAGTTCAGTCTCCTATTTTTTACGTTTGGTTTTGGTTTATTACTCACCTTTAAACGTTGTTAATCACGTAAAATATGAATTTTTTAATTAAAAATAATCATGCAATACCATACTCAAATTAAAGAGAATAAAAAATTCTCTTTTGTGTGATGTATTTTTAAAAGAAGCTATTAACGTACAACAAAATTAAAGTCTATGGGGTAGTTAATTTTTTATAAGGGAAATAAACTGTAACTACCAGATAAATAACCAGAGTTGGTTAAAGATAAGGGACTAAAGTGTAATTAGATTAGGGGATTAAAGTGTAATTAGTGTTTAAAGACAAATTTACTCTCATTTTAAGGTTATACTTTATGCATTAAATTAAAAAAAATCTTAACTTTTGGGTATTTTAAATGCCTTTCCCTCATTTATTAAAATATAGTAATGAATATGTAACTAATGATTAGTTACATATAGATTATTGTGTTTGTGTTGTTTGCGTGATCGAACTACTTCAAAATGATCAACCATTGGAATATGCTGTTATTTTTTACATTTTTTGTTGAAACTGTTTTATCGACACACGGTTAGAACATTAGAATCACTCACAGTGAAAGGGAGTAGGAGTAGGGGTAGGCCGAAACTGATTTGGGAAGAGCAAATTAGAAAAAATTTTCTAGATTTACACATCTCTAAGAACATGACCAATGATAAGAGTTTATGAAGACGTAGAATTATCTTAAGAACTTTTAGGGCGTGGTACCACTTTGTGTTAGTGTATTATCTTAAAAGCTTAGGTTTTGTGTGTTTGTTAGTTTTTTTTCTCTATTTTACGTTTTCTACATTTTCATTTTTGATTGTTCACTAAAAGTATTTTTATTACAATATGTTTTTTCTTATTTACTTTTATATTGTTTATTTTATTTTATGGGGCCGTTTGGTGCTTCTGCAAGTTTTGACTCTTATATCAGGATATGTTTTTTTTAGAATCGAGGGTCTTAATGAAAGTAGTTTCTCTATTTCTTAGAATAAAGGTAAGGTGTGCTTACATTAACCCTCTTTATATCCTTCCAATAACTTTTAGCTATGGGTGAGATACTGAGATTCACTACCTAAAATTGATTGATTGTTACATCTTAATTTATAGTCCGAATTCAAATTTGAGCAGTCACCGTCAGGAATATTTTGAAGTACTTTTAGTTTTTCACTAATCCGCTAACCGCTTTGCCTTTCATAGTGATAGTATGCAATGTTTTTTTCATTTTTTTTAATTGGAAATCCATTGTAATAGTTGCATTAATGACAAAAAAATGAAATAAATTATTATCCTTGGTTTGTTGATTTCCGAATCTCAATTTTGATACCTTTTATTATTTACAACTTGGAATATAGGATCAATGATTGTGTTAGATAATAATAGTAACAAATATATGCCATTACACATAATGTACCGAATAAGTCCAGTATTCTTAAGAGTATGGGTGACCTTTTTGTTTATACGTTTGAATGATTTTACCAAAAGACAGTTGGTTGTCTTTTTCAATGGCAAAGATAACACAAAGAATACCATGTATGTGTGCTGACTACTGATTTTCCAAGGTATAAATATTACTATTACGTACCTTGGACTGAACACGGATACAATAATCCGGGCAAACCATTAATTGTATACGCGTCTGATGAGTTCGGTCCACTGCCATACTTGTATATTTCATCTTCGACTCCTTCAACAGGTAAGTTCCACCATTCTCCTGCGAGTTGTAAATTACAAAGATCAAAAAAAGAGATCTAACATAAAGAGGGGTATCACGTTACATATGATCACACCTACCAAATATTATTGGGATTTCAGCTTCAACAGGAGCCGCAAGTGGATAGGGCATACGCGGGTATATGATGATGGCACCATAGACGGTTGCACACTGCCAAGCAATATGAGCATGCCACCAAAGGTGCCCCTCTGGCCAGTAACTGTGAACTTGTATGTATAAGACCGTCCAGGCTGTATGGACACTGCGTAACATATGCAGGCCCATCGGCCCATCCGTTCTAAGTTGCTGATTCCATGCCTGCTCACACCAACACATTTGTTAACCAATGATCAAAGTTTTATTCAAGTATGAGGAAAACAGATGATTACAAGATGAAACTAACCAATGGATAGTGGTGTTTATTGAAACACCATTGGTAACCTTAATCTCGACATCGTCTCCTTCGTTTCCAGCTATTGTTGGTCCTGGATACTCACCATTTACTGTCAATATGGCTTTTTGTACTGCATAAACGAGTTATGTTTTACCATTCCACCTGAAAATAACAATGCGTGAGTCAGTCATTGCTATCATATGATATCGATTGTTATATACACCAAGATTACTACCAACAAATACACATGCATAGCGTACATTGAAATGGTAGCGTTTTGAGGTGGTTGAAGATGAACAAAAAGGAATAGCTGTGAGAAGCATTGATAGAACCAAAATTGTTGCCAAAACAATTTGCGTATTCATCATACAATCTATGGCAATCTCTGGAGGAAACTCCCTGCATATGGTTGCCATCAATCATCCATATATATATATAGGACAAGGATCCGTTAGGAACCACCCTTTATTGCGAGAACCAGTGTGAACACAAACAGTAATACCTAAAAAAATCCAAAAAAATACCAATTTTTTTTTTGTTTCTTTTAATATTTTTTTGAAAAAGTCGCTATATTTACTCAACAATAAAAAAAATTCAAAAAAAAAGTTTTGAGTACCAACTATCCATGCACATGTGCATTTTCGTCATTTTTTGACAAATTCCATAATACATTACAAACATTAGACAATTGTACTTTCATTTACACTATCATGTGTAACACACTACTTTTTACGTTACCAATATTAGCAATGCACATGTGTATCTATATATATCAACATGAAATAAGGTGTTTTGGTAATTTGAATACATTTTTTTTTCATCTATCATACCATCCATAATACACTACCATGCACGTGTGCATTTTCGTCATTTCTTTGACAAATTCCATAATACATTACAAACATTAGACAATTGTTCTTTTATTTACACTACCATGTGTAATACGTTACCAATATAAGAAATGCACATATGCATCTATATGTATCAACATGAAATAAGGTGTTTTGATACACTACTTTGAATACACTTTCTTTTTCATCTATCATACCATCCATAATACACTTCCATTACCTCCTACCATCCATAATACAATACCATTACCTCCTACCATTTATAATACAATACCAATACCAATATTTTCACTTTATTACATGTATATCAACACCGTTTATACCATCCAATCAACATATTACATCATAAAGTGACAACTATAATGAACCCATCAACCACTAGATATAACTAACCAAAAAACATATATATGAGCCTACTTCATCATTCAAATCACAAACTTTTTGTACCAAAAAACGATATATAATTGTTATACATAATAATGCACATGTGCATTTAATGTAAAATTGAGTGTAATATGGATGGTATTATAAACTAAAGTGCAATTGTCTACTAGTGATAACGTATTATTGAATTTGTCGAAGTTATGATACATATGCACACTGTTACTCGAAAAAAAAAATTTTTGGTAACAAAATATAACGATTTTTTATTTAAAAAATATAAAAAAATAAAAAAAAAATTTTGAGTGCTTTTTTATTTTTTATATTTTATTTTGCAATAAAGGTGGTTCTCGCAGTTCTCACAATAAAGGTGTTTCTCGCATGAACTTTACCATATATATATATATATATATATATATATATATATATATATATATATAGAGAGAGAGAGAGAGAGAGAGAGGCTAAACCCTAAAGCTAAACCCTAAACCCTAAATACTAATGATAAACTCTAAAACTAAACCCTAAGGCTAAACCCTAATATAAGACCCTAAATCCAAACACTGATATATTTAGAGTTTAGAGGTTAGGGTTTAGGGTTAAGAGATCCTAGTTAGGGTTCGACGAGCCGGTACCAACGCCGCTGGAATAAGTCCAATCCGAGTTCGTTTGAGTCGGTTTCCACTTTTTTAGTGTTCCATAATGAACCTTCCCCTATATATAGGGGAAGGATAAAACGAAAATCCGCTTGAGTTGAGAAAACTCAAAAAACCTTTGTAAAAACCCCATGTAACTTTTTTATTTTTTTCTAAAAAAAATAGGAAATGTAACATACATATATTTGTTAAGTTTGTAGTTACTTTAAAACATTTTTATAAAAGAAACACATGAAAATGCCGTGTAGTTTATTTTAAAAAAAATGTTAAAAATTTCATGTTACATAAAAAACAAGTAAGCACTTTTTACATTTTTTTTATAAAAATGGTCATTAATGTTACATTCCCTTATTTTTAAAAAAAAATGTTACATATGGTTTTCTTAAGTTTTTTCAACTCAAGTGAGTTTTCGTCTTATCTTTCACCTATATATATACATATATATAATTTTTTGTGACGAAAAGTAGCGATTTTTTATTAAAAATGTTTAAAAAAATTGGGTGTTTTTTAGATTTTTTAAGGATTTTTAAGGATTTTTTGAGGGTGTAGTTATTAGCATTTAGCTTGGGTGGGGTGGAGGGTTTGGTTTTTTTTTTTTTGGGGGGGGGGGGGGGGTTAGGTTTTTTAGGTTTTGGGTGGTGATTTAGTGGGTTACTTTAGTGGTTCTCGCGGTTCTCATGATAAAGATGGGTCTCGCATGAACCTTTCCCTATATATATATATATATATATATATATATATATATATATATATATATATATATATATATATATATATATTATTCAAGATCAAGGGAAAACCTCTCCGAATTGTGAGAACTTAGAGAACTCGACTTTCCCGTGCGAGTTTTGACCCATTTTTTTCACACCCCTAGACTAAAATGTTAGAAAATACTGCCGTAAAAAAATTCGAAGTGCTGTTTTTCGACCCCTTACAGTAACTGTAAAAAATGATGATATAAGCATGACATCACTTTGTAAAGCATTTACGGTAGTCGTATAGTTTCTATTTTATTTCATTTTATTTTTTTGGAAAAGTTGATGTTTTAAGGATTTTTGGTAAAACAAATTTTTGAAAAAACCTTTCGTAAGGCTGAGTTCTCTAAGTTCTCACAATTCGTATAGGTTTTCATTTTACCCTAACCCTATATATATATATATACATATATATATAGGGTTATGATCATGTGAGAAGCACTATGCTAATTGAGAAACTTGAGAAGCATTCTGGACCACACATTCCCCAAAGGTTTTGGTAATATACACATATGTATAGTTTAAAATTGACTATATACATATGTGTATAATTCAATATACATATATGTGTATATTATGAAAAGCTTAGTGAAATGTGTGGTCCAAAATGCTTCTCAAGTTTCTCAAATAGAGTGGACTTCTCTTAGGATCCCTACCCTCTCTCTCTCTCTCTCTCTATATATATATATATATATATATATATATATATATATGGGTGGGATTTGGAGAAAACGGTGAGAAGTGTGAAAACGCTGAGAACGGCCAACAGCCGTTGGATCAAAACGATCAATGGAATAGGATTCGCGGTGGCGTTTTCGTAAATAACATCAACTTTGTTACTCGGACGTGCTTCATTAAGGGTAATAGGGTCTTTCCACTGTTATTAAACAAAAGGCCACATTAATGACAAAACGCCATCTATTACACAATGCTCTCTTGCATATGAAACGGCGTATGTACTTAAAACACCATTAATGATAAAACGCGTTGCAGATATTTGTTTTGAACGAAAATGTAACTAAAAGTTAATTATTAACATTTATTACAAAAAAAATATCTCCTAAAATGCGCGTCAAACCATCATTATATAAACAAACGTTATAATCAACTCAATTATCATTGCAAAACATAATTAGTTATACTAAAACGTCATTGATAGCCAAAACGCAAAAAAATCTGACGGGAAAGAAAAAAATGGCAACCATGGTTTCATGGAGATATACACTCAGAACGAAAAGATTCGTGACTCGTTTTGACAACAGAAAAAAGTGTTTGTTAAAACAATCAGAGTCATCTTGAACCTAGAGGAAGAAGTACAAAGATGGATCTTAGCACTTGGCGTCCTTCTAGATAACCATTGTGATAAAACACATACGGTTATAAGAAGACTAACCAGAAAATTTGGTACAAACAACGCAAATACAACAATGGACCGAGTCATCAGATCATGGTGTTTTGATGATGACACTGACATGGTCACTGTTATATGTGACAACAGAGAGCAGGAAGACTACATGCTTCAAAACATCATGACCAAGCAGGGACTTGGTCTCATGGAGGAGTTACACAATGCAACATGTTTGAACACGGACATGAATCCAAAATTGAGTTGTTGCATGGCATGTTCAAATGGAGGCTTCAAAATCTTCAAGAACAAAACGCCAATGAAAGTGAAAGTGATGACTTAGATGAGAAAATGGATGAAGATTCCGAAGAAGAAGATGAAGGGAGTGATGGATACTTCTCAGACATAATCTATTCTGACCAAGAGTTTTAAATTTTTTTGATTTTGTAAGCTAATTTTTTCTGTTTTTGCTAACTACTTTTTCAATAATAAAAATATTGTTTCTTCCAAATATCTATAAAACGCCAAAATGCTACAATTGCAAAAAAGTTAACTAGTGAGTTCTATAATTCTTATCAGTGAAAAACGCTAGATACTTTATTACCATCATTTATTAAAACGCCATATACAAAAACGCCAAAACATGAAAGATGGGACGTGTCACAGCCTCAACGTATAAAAGCTGAACAAATAGTAACTACAAACAGTAACTGAGTAGACAAATACTTTAGTGCTACCATTTATTAAAGTAAAATCCCGCCAAAAACTACGCGACAAAAAACTCTTATATGAACAAAGATCTTAGAACCAAATTAGTCACATCCAAAAACACAAAAAAGCCATATTTCTCTTGCTAAACCATTCACTTAACACGCCATGGTCACTTGGCATTCCATTTCACTTAAAAAAAGCCATGTTCTCATGCTCACACCCATAAACTTTTGCTGAATGAGATGGACAAATCTTCAAGAAAACGGCTATAGCGACGATGATCTGTTGCTTTGTATACTCTTTCCTTGAGGAAGGTTTGGATGAGAAGAAGAGACCGAAATCAGTGTCAATGCTATTTTGGAGTGCATTGTTACAAGATGTAGAGTGGGATGAGGATGAGGATAAGCGCATGTGTAAATGATATCTTGGACATCAAGCGAAAACCCCACTCACAATTACACCCCAATAATAGCATCGACAAAATAGGGCATCGGTCTATGACTACGACATCCAAAAACCCCAAACAACATATCATCACAAAACCAAAACGCCATATAACGGATCGATCAGCTTCATCTAGAGCTTGGCGTTTCAGCTGTGTAGGGGCTGAAGTTCGATAAGAAGGGACTGATAGCAGTGAAGATTTGGAAAGGAAATTTGATAGCAGTGAAGAAGAAGAGACCGATAACAGTGAAGATTGGGAAAAGGGAATTTGTTTGGCATTTTTAGTTTTCTCCTTCTTTCCTATTTTTTGTGTCGTTTTCTGTGGCTTGTTATCTACTTCTCATCTACTAAAGAACTTCGCAAAGATTTTTTTTATAGAAACGCCAAAATGCCAAAAAAAGGCAAACAACAAAACGTCAAATTCAAAATGTACAAGTGAATAGAACACAAAATGCATGCACTACCGTACTAAAAGTTTTAGTTTACATCTATAAAACGCCATTAAAAAACGCCAAACTTAAAGGGGTGGGAAGTTTTACAACCCTAAACAGACTGAACAAACAGTAACAACAAACTGTAACTGAGGCGATGAATACTTGATTACTAACAATTATTATATTGAAAACCACACCATGACACATAAAAAGTCAACTTTTAATGTATTTTCTAAACGTCATAATTACCTGACGCGTTATAAGTCTGCGTCCTACGTCAAAACGACAAAAAAAACACATCAAAAAATATATATATAGGTCTGCATCCTGCTATCATTTTTGGCGCCAAAACATAATTTCTAAACGCCATGAAAAATGTAAAACCCCACTAAAAATATAAAAAATCCCACTAAAATATAAAAAGATTTTTTTCCTATGTTGTTTTTTCTGAGTTTTAGTTGTTCAAAATGCCATTAATTATACAACGCCAAACGAGAAAGATGGGGGGTGTTCCATTCTTAACAGATAAGGCTGAACAAAAACTGTGAACCTGAAATGACAGATACTTATTAATTGCATTAATTATAATAATATCCCTCCAAGACTACACACCAAATATATCCTATGAAGAGAAACGTCTCAGCACCTTCCGTTGATCACACCATAGAATAAACGCCATGTTTCCTAAATACAACTCACCATAAAAAAAGCCAGAAAGGTTAAAAAAGTCAGAGATGGCAACCTACTTCTCTTGGATATTCAGTATTATTTTCAATGAAAATTCGGTGAATGGATTCTTAGGTGAAGGAGATGACTCAATAAGCTTTTACTGAAAAGATGGACAGATCTTCAAGAAAAAGAGACAGATGACAGCGATATGTCATTTTGTGTGTTTTTTTCTTGATGAATATTTGCATGGAAGAAGGAGGCCGATACTAGTGCAAATGCTATTTTGACTCCATAATGAGGATGAAGATGGGGAGCAAATAGCATCCACCCACACGGCGTCGATCTATGTCTCCAACATCCACAAATGCCACTTCACGCAACGAACCCAAAAAGCCATAAATTTGTGACAGTTCTTGTAGTTTCAAAAGAAGAAAGAGACTGATGACAGTGAAGATTTGGGGAAGAAATTGCATTCGGATTTTTAATTTAATTTTTTTTACGCTTTATTTTTTCTAGTGTTTGTTATCTAATTTTCCGGTTAAGAAATACATTATTCTTCTGCATAAAGGGCTCGTAAAATGCCAAGATAACACAAACACCAAACTCCAAAAACAATAAGTTGTAGATAATGAAAACGAAGAAAAAATTGTTTTAGAATATTACATATACTTGTTCTTATTAAAACGCCATAATTTGAATAATGATAAAGCCATCTATTGAGCGGGGTCAGAAAATGACAATCGTACCCCGCGTATCATTTAGCCCGCCTCTGTCAGGTGTTGGACCAGGATCCGTTCTCACCGTTCTCACACTTCAAAACGTTTTCTCCGGATCCCGTTTCTCTCTCTCTCTCTCTCTCTCTCTCTATATATATATATATATATATAATCCGGTTCAAATGAAAACCACCCTCAGTTGCGAGAACCATGAGAACTCCTCACATCCAATAGAATTTAATACATCACCTATAATTAATTTAATTCAAAAGGATATTTTAGTCTTTTTCTCTTAATGTTACATCATATCTCTCTTATCTCTAAAACACATCACATTATAACATCTCTCTCATTTCATCTCTTTTATATTTTTTTATATTTAAAATTGAGAAAAATATCTTAGGTTAAATTATAAAACAATAAAAATATTACGAAATTTAGAAAATAAAAAATATCAAAAATAATATCTATTTCTTTTTGCTCTATTTTCCCTAATTATGACACAATGCTCTTTATAAAATACAAACTATATTTGTCTTATATGTTTATTAGAAAATACAAAATTATGGAAAAATAATATCTATTTTTTTTGCTCAATGTGTTTTTAAAACCCGGGGCGTAAAAAGTTCATAACGGCGCGTAAAAAAGTTTAAAACCGCGCGTAAAAAAAGTTTAAAACTGGCGCCTAAAAAGTTTAAAATCGGCGTGTAAAAAAAGTTCTAAACCGGCGCGTTAAAAAGTTTAAAACCACGCGTAAAAAATGTTTAAAACCGCGCGTAAAAAAGTTTAAAACCGGCGTAAAAATTTTTTAAACTGGTGCGTAAAAATAATGTTTAAAACCGGAGCGTAAAAAAGTTCTAAACCGGCGAGTAAAAAAAGTTCTAAATCGGCGCGTAAAAAAAGTTTAAAACCACGCTAAAAAAGTTCAAAACTGGTGTGTAAAAAAGTTTAAGACCACGCGTAAAAAAAGTTTATACCGTCGCGTAAATCACATTAATTAAATTATATTAGTTTTTTGATTTATTAAATTTTATTGTAAAAATTAAATCAAAATTTTTTAATGAATTATTATAAAAATTTTAATAAAATCATATTAAATTAATTACATTAAATAAATCATATTAATGAAACCAATCATTAATATATAGTAAAAGACCTAATTGTCTTTATCTCACTAAAAACAAAATTTCATTAATTAAAGTACAGTCATTACTTTACTTTATTGTCTTTTTAATCTCATCTATCCAAAAACTTTTATCAATGGTTAGTATTGATTCTACGTTTCTCACAATTTAAGGTGATTCTCATTTTACTCATCCCCTATAATATATATAATATATATATATATATATATATATATATATAGGGAAAGATCCATTAAAAAGTGGATTTTGCCTAAGTATCCTAGAAAGATTGTGATGATGACATGTGGCACTCCTTATAAGTAGGAATGAGGGACATTTTGGTCCTAAAATATTTTGATACCTATAAGTAGGAGTGTGAAAATGACATGTGACACCCTTTTGTTTTCTAAAAAATATAACAAAAAAAATTAGGAAAAAACTTTTGCACAAAAATATAGTAAAAAAATATACACAAAAAATCCAGTAAAAAAAATATAGCACACCAAAAAATCCAGTACAAAAAAATATAGCACAAAAAAAAATCAGCACAAAAAATATAGTATAAAAAATACAGCACAAAAATTAAGAAAAAAAATTAAGACAAAAATTTCAACATTGTGTGATTATATAGCAAAAAAAATATAGCAAAAAAAATGTTATAAACAAAGAAATACAACACATTTTTGTGGGTTTTTAGTCATCATATTTTATATAGCAATATGGTACTTAAATTAAAGATAAAAAGACACTCGATTTTATGGTGAAAATTTTATAAAAAAAATAATGTCATATAAAAAAGTTATGAACTTTTAAAAAATAAGGGTGAAATATGCATGTGCGTTGCATGTGGAGAGAGAAAATCAATAAATATGATTGTCCTGAGATACCATTAGATTCCTCTTTTTTCTATATTTTTATCTTAGCCATTGATTTAGAAAATGAATTGTTAAGATTTCTTATTTAGACAAAATCAACTTTTTATTTGATCGTCTGAAAACTAAGTTCAGCAAAATGAATATATGATTTAGAAAGAAAATAACAAAAAAAAACTAAGTTCAGCCTGAAAGAAATTGTAGATCGTCTTTCTTTAAATATCATTGGGAAAAATACTCGAGCAAGCACCTCATGTGATGCCTCGGTGGTAAGATAACAGCAACTTTGACATCATCTGATACATATTTTACTATACAATCATCCATCACATCATCATAATAATAATACAATATTATTATTATTATTATTATTAGCAGCAGCTGAGGCAACAGTACTTATCAGGGGCGGAACCACAAGGTTAGGAGCCGTAGCACGGGCTACGGCTCAACCATGTATCCGTAGTTTTTTTTTCGGTTTTATACAAAGAATACCTAAAAAATGCGAGAATTCCCCTAACAAAAAATATGATACTTGATATTACTAAAATTTTATTTTTTATAAGTCTAAACATTTTACAACCCGAAAACTTGTAAAATAATTAAGCTAAAATGATAAAATAACCCCGGATTAACAATAATAGAATTAAAAGGAAACCTGAAATATAATTCATAATGTTAGCCGGAGATGCAAAACAATATTATAATCGAATAAGTGATCTTGCTTGCCTTATGGTGGAAACCGGAACACATAGTTCTTATTCTTTGGTTTATCGAGTAGTGAATCTAGCTTTGGTTTTACTGGTTGAAACCGTTGAAAAATGTTTTTTTTTTTCTAAATTGAAGCTTGTCAAAACGGACTTACGCAATCGAATGTGCCCTGAATATTTGAACAATGCTATGATTTGTGCGGTCGAAAAAAAAACTTTTGATAAAGTAAAAGACGACGATGTTATTGAAGGATTTTAAGCTATGAAAAAAGAAGAGAACAAATCTATTACGTATTTGTGTTTACTTGATTGATTATTATTTTTTATTATTATTATTATATAATTGCATGGTAAAAAGAATTCGGAATACCCCTAAATTAGTGGGCTAGTTCCGCCACTGGTACGTATTTAGGACCGCGCTTTGCGATTGGACTGTTAAAAGAACAAAAAATAGACGTAAAAATGTTGAACTATACACGAGTG
Source organism: Scalesia atractyloides (assembly GCA_947069175.1). Classification (NCBI taxonomy): domain Eukaryota; kingdom Viridiplantae; phylum Streptophyta; class Magnoliopsida; order Asterales; family Asteraceae; genus Scalesia; species Scalesia atractyloides. The sequence continues at coordinate 37,490,570 of CAMTDV010000025.1, forward strand.
TTACCACGGCTCCATAATCATATATGCAACTAAGGTAAACTACGTGGACTGTCCGTATGGAAAATTTTCTATAAAAAAGTCAATTTATTAGTTAATATCTTAACTATTAATAATAAAAAATATATTTTTACGGAAGATACAAAAAAACCAAATAAGAGAAATGGTGTCATCAAATATTTAAACTCAAAATCATCAGTCTGATGGGTAAACAAGCCTCCCCGTCAAGAAATGCGTAAACGAAAAGTGAGCAAATGGTGTCTTCAATCCTCATCGCCGGTACGAGATATAATAGAACCTTCATTGTAAAGAGCTTCCTGAGTTCAAATATCGACATGACTTGGTATGAGATGTTTTGTGGGATATCTTGAGAAGAGCTGAGATTTTTGCTAAGAAGGAGGCTCATATGAATTTCCTCACGGACCCTATGGAAGGGAGATCTACGCCGCGACTAGTGGATTTGCTCGTCTTTGACTGAGCTAGGGAGGAAACATGCTTGTGTGGACCTCATGGGGGTTTCCCCTTTGGTTGGTTTAATGGAAAATGAGTTTGTAGTTGGACAAGCAGCAAGAAAAACAGAATCAAAGAAAGTGGATAAGTACGCTAAAGCTTGCACAACATGTCTTTGTTCCTTTTGTCTTTGATACATTTGGTTCCCTAGCGCCAATAGCTATCAACTTTTTGATCAGGGTCCAACAGGTCATCCAAAACAATTGTTCAACCGGGCAGGGATTTGTCTTTGGTTAGGGTTTGCAATTTAGAAAGGGCTAGCAGCGTAACTTGTTCCGTCTACCTTCTGTTTTTGTGTAACTTGGTAAGCTTTTGGGTGAAAAAGCTTCAAAATATAATAAAAATAAAACTTATATTAAAAAAAAAAGAAGATAGAAAAACAACAACGACTTTGTTTTGAATAACATTATAAATAATATATTACTTGTCCCACGAAAATTTGGCATTATTAATCCTTAACACTATACACATATAAAGTCTATGTTCATATTTAATAAAAGCTAACATGTAGGTGATTTAAATTCTTTTAAAATTAACCTACAGTTATAATATTTTCTACTAAACTTGGATACCACGTTCAGTTACTACATGACCAAGGAACTGAACCTCTCGAAGCCAAAATTCACATTCAGAAAATTTCGCGTATAGCTTTTCTTGACGTAGTATTTCAAGAATGCACCTTAAATGTTTCTCGTGATCAGATTGATTACGAAAGTAGATAAGTATGTCGTCTATTAAGACAATGACAAACTTGTCTAAGTATGGCTTGCAGACTCTATTCATGAGATCCATGAATGCTGCTGGTGCATTAGTGAGCCCAAAAGGCATCACTAGGAACTCGTAATGTCCATATCTCATTCTGAAAGCAGTCTTCGGAACATCTTCATTTCTAACCTTAAGTTGATGATATCCCGATCTTAAATCGATTTTCGAAAGTAACTTGCCCCTTGTAATTGGTCAAACAAATCATCGATTCTGCGCAATGGATAACGATTCTTGATCGTTATCTTATTGAGTTCACGGTAATCAATGCACATCCGCATTGATCTGTCCTTCTTTTTAACAAACAGAATATGAGCTCCCCAAGGCGAAGAACTAGGTTGAATAAAACCTTTCTCTAAGAGTTCGTCCAATTGGGTTCTTAATTTTTTCATCTCGGTAGGTGCTAAGCGGTATGGAGCTTTAGCTATGGGAGCTGCTCCAGGTGTGATGTCAATTCGAAACTCTACCTGTCTATCAGGAGGTAAACCAGGTAGTTCTTCTGGGAACACGTCTGGGTATTCAGAGATGATAGGAATATCTTCAATCTTCAGTTTAGGTTCATTAATGGTGACATGTGCCATGTAGATGACACAGCTCTTCGTCATACATCTAGATGCCTTAAGCAAAACTGCTTTATCAGGCAATCCAAAGTGTTTGCCTTCATGAATGGTAAGGATTTTACCGGACGGGGATTTGATTTCAATGAGTTTCTTATCGAGGCAATACGAGCTTGGTTATGCGATAACCAGTCCATGCCTAAGACTACATCGAATCCCGCTAGTTTCATAGGTAAAGGAGAGACAAGGATAGAATGATTCTTGATGGATATGAAGCATCCGTTAAGAATGGAAGAAGTGGTTTCTATAGTTCCATCAGCGAGCTCTACTTCATAAGTTATGTCTATAGTTCTTACGGGCAAGTTTAATAGTTTACTAAACTTATGATCTATAAATGATTTATCAGCGCCCGTGTAACATTCGTCGAAAAACGGGTTTCAAAACCGCATCGTTTATTAATCAAATATTCAGTTATATGTTTCGTTGAGTATCTATTGTTCAGTTTATTCTAAATAATACCTAATTAATAAATATTTAAAATTTAAAACCCATAATTTATAACTAACAATAAAAAGTATCAAAAAAATAAATATAAGGGTAGCCGGGTTTCGAACCCGGGTCACCCACAAAGACAAACACACACCACACCACTCCGCCACACGTTTCGTTTGTGATGAATACTGAAACAAATAATACTTATAATAAAAACCGAAAGTCAAATCTATTAGCGCGCCCAGAACTCCCATCATCGGAAAAACCGACACTCCGCGATTTTGGCTACTTTTCTTTTGACTGAAACGCACAAATTGATTTCGACATCAGTTATAACCGTTGCCGGCAATCAATTTCAGTCAAAAACCGACGGAAATCATTGACCGCGAACTTGGACCTAAATTCAAACTCAAATCAGCTGATCTTCTTTATAAATACCCACTCAAACATCTCGTAAACCTTTCGCTCAGAACCGCACTCTCTTTCCGAAGTTTCATTTCTTCCAAAGCTCGTCGCCAGAGATTTTCAATTTCTCCGGAATATCGCCGGAATCACTGATCAGAAAACCGCATTCGTCCATCAGACGGTATAATTGTCTAAACCTTCTTGCTATCTCTTGATTGATAATCTAATTGCTTAACACAATGATCGAAACTGTTAAAACAGTTCATCCAGCCCGAAATCACAAATCAGAGCCGACGACACTTGCCGGAAATCTGAAGAAAACACTCTGTTTTGGTACATCTTATTCCTTAATCTTCTTTTTCTATTTAATTTCAATCAATTATAAGTTTTGTTGGTCGATTAAACAAAACAGTCGGTGTTACTGTTCTGTGTTCTTCAAAGTGAAGAAGACGAAGTCGAATATATGTATTAATATAATTAAAACCGGATATTCAAACGGGTTAGACACACAGTCCAGCGGTGGACGGTGTGCAAATACAATATGCACGTCCCGAGTTCGAATCACGCATGCTTCCGACTTTCTGAAATAAAACCAACATTTTTAAAACTATTCAGAGCAACCTACAGAATGTATATAAGAGGAATATAATCCAGTAGTTAAGCAGATTAGACACACAGCCCAATTGGTTGGGCTATGCGCACTCGAACCGAAGGTTCCGAGTTCGATTCAAGGTCTCTGCAACCGGTTCGGCCATATTAAATCATTTTATTAAACACTGAAAAAGGTTAAGGCTAATTAGTGTATATATATAATTAAAACAGAGAATATTTCGGGTTAGACACGTAGCTCAATTGGTAGAGATGCGTGCACGCGTATGAGAAGTCCCGAGTTCGATCCTGCGCACCGATTGAATAAACATGCTGTCTGACCGGTCAGACCTGACAAGTCAACCCCTTTTTTTATTTTATTTTTTTTATTTATTTATTTAATTGAAAAATTGTTTAAAAATACTTAAAAATAAGATTTTTAAAGTTAGAAAATTTCACTTAACTCACAAAAATAGATCTAAGAATCCCATTAAGAACACTAATTAAAAATATTAATCTCAAATAAAATTTATTTATTTATCGAATCATCTCGTTATTATTTAGGTTAGTTTTCCCTCGTCGGTTGGATCTTAAATTCGTGCGCATTCATCGTCATCAAAGAACGCACCACTGTGAGTGAATCTCTATCAATTCCCGTTTTAATCATGTTTTGGGTTGTATCATGTGTCGTATAATTCTTTTATTTTACTTAAACACTTGTGCATACATCATATACGTGACCAAATGTGTATAAAATGTTATCAATGTTGTGTGAATTATATGTAGATTGGATTTATCATTTTCAGTGCACGCATTTCATTAGGCCCATCAGTTCCCCGTGGGATACGGGTTGAGCATCAGGTGCCTCATTAGATCGGCTCCGTTTGATTGAGCCTTGATCTCACATACATCATCATTCATGTCATATACTCATCCAAAGTGGTTTGTGATTTTTTATCTATATATGTTTGCTCACATGTGATTATTGCACAAATTTTCCTTATTAAATAAAACAAGAAATTAGTAACAATGTTTTATCAAGGTTCACTCGCCAACTTTTGTTGACCCAAAATTTTCCCCGTTTTACACATGATACAGGTGATCCAGCTGAGACAAGAAACACATAGGAAGGCCTAGAAGAATAAACAAGTTTAAGCTTTGGAATAATTATATAGTTTCATTTTCTTGTAATTGTATGAATTTTGGTTTGGATATTTAAGTTGTAATTTGAATTTAATAAATATGAAACATCTTAGTAAATATCATGAGCTTTGGTGAATAACCCAATTATGCCCCGACTTTTATTCCGCTGCGGTCGGGGTGTGACAGATTGGTATCAGAGCTTGTGACTATAGGGATATAGGATAGGTTATTAGACCCTTAGAGCCTATACTATAGTTGGTTAAATTTTAATTGTTATCGTTACATGCAAAATTCATGATGTTTATATGTTTCATGTTTATTTTCACACTCAATGTTATGCAAGCACGCTCACAAATACATGTTATTATGCAATGCTCATCATGAATCATATCCTCATAACATATCATATCCATGAGAGCACACACCTCACGATTCCCATGATTTTTACAATGATTTTGTATTTTTCAAATCACATCAAAGTGAGTTCTCATGAAGGGCATGTAGTAACTGGAAGGGTACAAGTACCGGTAGTCGGAACGTCCTGTCTAGGCTTGGCATTCGTATAAATCCAAAATAAAGGACCAGTTTGCCTACCTGGGGACTAACGATGAGAGTACGAAGGACCTATTAGGCCAAAGCATTCTATACCAAACGTCGTGTGAGCTAACCCCACTTTGAGTTGTCATTGTGTCTACACCTGGACACCCTCCTACCGTACATCTCGCGATCATATTTTACGATTTTCATTCGGGTGGTGCGAGTGTTAATCCGCCAACACCAATGTGAATCCTACCAAGCCCAATAGTCATGGGGGCCCACATGACTACACAGGCGATGGTATGGGGGACATTGGAGGCCCAAACATGAGCAAACCCAAGACATCCTATGGATGTAGTTAAATTATTGCCAATTATGTTGTTTTTCATTCTTTTTTTACGACACATGACACCTAGAAAATTCTTAAACTCACAATCTTCCTATGTATGTTCCTGTAGATGTCGGCTAGGCAACTACGTGGAGGAAGAAAGTCAGGAAGATCAAATGAACGCTTGGCCACACAAATTGCTAAACAAATGGCCGCAGTGCTTCCTGACATCGTGATTCAAGTTCAACAAGCTCTCACCGCAAACCCCATCAACCCTCCCAATCAAGAAGACCAAAGCGTCGTCAACCCTCCTTCCAAAAAGTGCTCCTACAAACACTTCAAATCTTGCGATCCCCCAAAATATGAAGGGACCGAAGGTGTTACCGCTCTCCTTCACTGGTTTGAAGAAATGGAAAACACTTTCCTCAATTGCGATTGTCCCGAGGATCGCAAGGTACGTTATGCAACTGGAAGACTGTTTGGGGTAGCCCTTACCTGGTGGAACACGGAAAAGGGTAAGCGAGGAGTTGAAGATGCCATGGCCTTAACATGGGAAGAGTTAAGGGAACTCATGACAAGACGCTTCTGTCCAAGAAGCGAAATCAAAAAGCTGGAAGACGAATTCCACACACTGAAACAAAAGGAAGGAGATCACACTTCCTATAATAAGAGATTTCTCGAACTGAATCAGATGATCCCTAATTTGTTCACCCCCTTGTACCGCTTAATTGAACATTACATTCGAGGCCTCCCCTCGAAAATCCAAGATTCGGTTTTAAGCACTTCGACTGCAACACTTGAAGCCGCAATGGAATTAGCTACAGAACTCACTGAGAATCGCATCCGAAACGGCAAGTTCAAAGATGAGAAGAAGAAAGCACCCATTGAGGCCCCAACTCCAAACCACCCCGTCTCCTCCTCAAAGATTGCTGGTAAGAGGAAACGAAACAGCAAGAATTTTGCTGTCACTCAAACCAACCCTCCTATCACTGCTGCACCAATCACCCAAATTGCTCCCTTAGCTGCACCATTCAAAAAGCCATACACCGGCCCACACCCAAAATGCAACCGTTGTCAATACCATCACCCTCCCGAAAACCCCTGCCAACATTGCACAAGCTGTGGCCGTGCGGGTCACACCATCCAAACCTGCCGTACTTTTCAACGAATGAACCGCAATCAACCTTCAACCCAAACCCACAATCAGATAGTGGGCCAAGCCCAACAAACCATACTTCTACCACCCACACAACACATAGCTCAACCTTACTACCAACCAACTATCCCATGATGCAACCCATGCGAGCTTGTTACAACTGTGGGAACCCAAACCACTTCAGGAACACTTGTCCATGTTTAGTGAACATCATCCATGCCCAAGCTCAAGCGAACCCGGTAAACCAAGCTAACCAAGCTCCTCCACCTGCCAGAGGAAGAGCTTTCAACATCAATGCCAACCAAGCTAGGGCTGACAACAACGTGGTTAACGGTACGTTTCTCATCAATGGTAGTTATGCATCCATATTATTCGATACTGGCGCGGATAAGAGCTTTGTGTCCTTAGAATTCGAACCTATCCTCAACCAAACTCGTGTTAATCTCATGGAATCTCTAACGGTGGAAGTTGCTGACGAAAAACCCGTTTCATTAAATTCTATTATACGCAATTGTACCCTCACTCTAAACGATCACGACTTTCCAGTTGACCTCATTCCTATGAAGTTGGGAAGTTTCGATGTTGTAATCAGTATGGACTGGCTCAGCCAGCATCACGCTGAAGTAGTGTGCTGTGAAAAGTTCATTCGCATTCCTCTTATAGACGGTTAGACCCTACGTATTTTTAGGGAAACCCCTTCGAAAGGACTCAAATTAATGTCCTGCCTTCAAGCCCGAAGATATCTCCGCAAGAACTATGTCGCATTCCTAACTCACGTCGTCAAAAAGGGAAACAAGGAGAAGAAACTCGAAGATATCCCAGTTGTGAAAGAATTCCCACAAGTCTTTCCCGACGACATTTCAGGACTCCCTCCTGTGAGAGAAGTCGAATTCCGCATCGATCTTGTACCTGGCGCTACAACAGTCGCAAAATCTCCTTATAGGTTAGCCCCATCCGAAATGCAAGGGCTGGCCAGTCAACTGCAAGAGCTGACTGACAAAAGATTCATACGTCCTAGCTCATCGCCTTGGGGTGCACCTGTTCTTTTTGTGAAGAAGAAAGATGGAACGTTTCGCATGTGCGTCGATTATAAGAACTCAACAAGTTAACGGTTAAGAATCGCTATCCACTACCTCGCATTGATGACCTCCTAGACCAACTTCAAGGCGCCACCTGCTTTTCAAAAATCGACCTTCGTTCCGGTTATCATCAGCTCAGAGTACATGAAGAAGATATCCCAAAGACTGCCTTCCGGACTCGTTACGGTCATTACGAATTCATGGTCATGCCATTCAGTTTAACCAACGCCCCCGCTGTCTTCATGGATCTAATGAATAGGGTATGCAAACCCTACCTCGACCGTTTCGTCATAGTCTTCATCGACGATATTCTTATCTACTCCAAGTCTAAATCCGATCATGAGCGACACCTTCGACTCATCCTTACACTCTTAAGGACTGAAAAGCTTTACGCTAAGTTCTCAAAATGTGAATTCTGGTTAGGAGAAGTACAATTCCTTGGACATGTCGTCAACGACAAGGGAATTCATGTTGATCCTTCAAAAATCAAGGCAGTGCAGGAATGGCAAGCGCCACGTACCCCTACCGAAGTTAGGTCATTTCTCGGTTTGGCTGGTTATTATCGATGCTTCATCGCCAATTTTTCTCGTATTGCTGTCCCACTCACGGCCTTGACTCATAAAGGAAACCCCTTCATATGGGGACCTAAGCAAGAAGAGGCCTTCCAAACTCTAAAGCAAAAACTTTGTGACGCACCTATCCTCACACTCCCTGAAGGTTGAGATGACTTTGTGGTATATTGTGACGCATCAGGCAAGGGCTAGGCTGTGTATTAATGCAAAGAGGAAAAGTGATAGCCTATGCTTCTAGGCAACTCAAAGTTCATGAGAAGAATTACACCACCCCCGACCTGGAACTTGGAGCCGTTGTGTTCGCTCTCAAGATATGGAGACATTACCTCTACGGTACTAAGTGTGAAATATACACTAACCACAAGAGTCTCCAACATATATTCAACCAAAAGGAGTTGAATATGAGGCAATGAAGATGGGTCGAACTTCTCAACGACTACGACTGTGAAATTCGGTATCATCCTGGCAAGGCAAACATAGTGGCCGATGCGCTCAGTCGAAAAGGTTATGCGAACTCCATTCGTCTTCTATGTTCGCAAATCATAACCGACATCAAAGATCGAATCCAAGCAGCTCAACATGTTCCTGTAACGGAAAATGATGTACGCGATGAACTGTCATGTGGAGCTGAACTCAAAATCGAAACCAAATCCGACGGTATTCTATACTATTTAAACCGCATATGGATTCCTGATCGCGATAACCTTCGTGGTTTCCTCATGAATGAGGCGCACAAAACATGATACTCTGTACACCCAGGAGCCGACAAGATGTATCAAGATCTACGATACACCTACTGGTGGCCTGGCATGAAAAAGGATATCGTTGTTTTTGTTTCCAAGTGCCTTACCTGTTCCAAAGTAAAAGCTGAACATCAAAGACCTTCAGGACTTCTAGTCCAACCCGAAATACCCGTATGGAAGTGGGAAAACATAACCATGGATTTCATTACCGGATTACCTCGCACCTCCAGTGGATATGACACCATATGGGTGATAATCGATCGTCTTACAAAGACATCTCATTTCATTCCGATTCGCGAGGACTTCAAAAACCGTATCTACATCAGCCAGATCGTAAGCCGTCATGGCGTACCATTAAGCATCATTTCTGACCGTGATGGTCGTTTCACTTCACGAACATGGCGAGCCGTACAAACCGCTTTGGGTACACGATTAGACCTTAGCACCGCCTTTCACCCTCAAATTGACGGTCAATCTGAACACACCATCCAAACTCTTGAAGACATGCTTCGAGCATGTGTCATAGACTTCAAAGGGAACTGGAACGCTCATCTACCATTAGTTGAATTTTCGTACAATAATAGCTACCATTCTAGTATCGGCATGGCTCCTTTCGAAGCTTTATATGGTCGTAAGTGCCGATCTCCAGTATGTTGGCACGAGATTGGAGAAGCACAAATCGCCGGTCCAGAATTAATTCAAGAAACAACCGACAAGATCCTTCAAATTCGAAACAATCTTCTAGCGGCTCAAAGTCGTCAAAAGAGTTATGCTGACAAACGATGAAAGCCCTTGGAGTTTGACATTGGTGATCAAGTACTTTTAAAAGTATCACCGTGGAATGGAGTGGTTCGTTTTGGCCAGAAGGGCAAGCTAACACCACGCTACGTAGGACCTTTCAAGATACTCGAAAGAGTAGGTCCTGTAGCATACAAGCTTGACCTACCAGAAGAGCTCAACAGAATTCATCCCACATTCCACGTATCAAACTTGAAAAAGTGCCTCGCCGATGAAAACCTCCATATTCCTCTAGAAGACATTCAAATCGATGAATCTATGCACTTCGTTGAAAGACCAGTAGAAATCATGGATTTCGGAGAGAAGCGTTTAAGGCGAAGTCGATTCCAATCGTCAGGGTACGTTGGGAGTCAAAACGAGGACCCGAGTTTACTTGGGAACGTGAAGACTCAATGCGCGAAAAATACCCGCATCTTTTTCCGGTTACCACTACTACTTAAATTTCAGGATGCAAATTTCTAAAAGTAGGGGATACTGTAACATTCGTCGAAAAACGGGTTTCAAAACCCGCTTCGTTTATTAATCAAATATTCAGTTATATGTTTCGTTGAGTATTTATTGTTCAGTTTATTCTAAATAATACCTAATTAATAAATATTTAAAATTTAAAACCCATAATTTATAACTAACAATAAAAAGTATCAAAAAAATAAATATAAGGGTATCCGGGTTTCGAACCCGGGTCACCCACAAAGACAAACACACACCACACCACTCCGCCACACGTTTCGTTTGTGATAAATACTGAAACAAATAATACTTATATAAAAAACCGAAAGTCAAAATCTATCAGCGTGCCCAGAACTCGCCATCACCAGAAAAACCGACACTCCGTGATTTTGGCTACTTTTCTTTTGACTGAAACGCACAAATTGATTTCGACATCAGTTATAACCGTTGCCGGCAATCAATTTCAGTCAAAAACCGACGGAAATCATTGACGCGAACTTGGACCTAAATTCAAACTCAAATAAGCTGATCTTCCTTATAAATACCCACTCAAACATCTCGTAAACCTTTCGCTCAGAACCGCACTCTCTTTCTGAAGTTTCATTTCTTCCATAGCTTGTCGCCGGTGATTTTCAATTTCGCCGGAATATCGCCGGAATCACTGATCAGAAAACCGCATTCGCCCATCAGACGGTATAATTGTCTAAACCTTCTTGCTATCTCTTGATTGATAATCTAATTGCTTAACACAATGATCGAAACTGTTAAAACAGTTCATCCAGTCCGAAATCACAAATCAGAGCCGACGACACTTGCCACGAAAATCTGAGTGAAAACACTCTGTTTTGGTACTTCTAATCCTTAATCTTCTTTTTCTATTTTATTTCAATCAATTTAAGTTGTTGGTGATATTAACCAAAACAGTCCTGTTACTGTTCCGTGTTCTTCAAAGTGAAGAAGCAAGTCGTTATGTATTAATTAATTAAAACGATATTCAAACGGGTTAGACACACAGTCTAGCCGTGGACGTGTGCAATACAATATGACGTTACCGAGTATCGAATCGCATGCTTCGACTTTCGAAATAAACCAACATTTTTGAAAACCTATTCGAGCAACTACAGGAAGTATATAAAAGGATATAATCCAGTAGTTAAGCAGATTAGACACAGCCAACTGGTTGGCTGGCGCACTCGAGCGAAGGTTCCGAGTTCGATCTCCAGTCTTGGCAACCGGTTGGCTATAATAATTCTTTTCATTAACACTGAAAAGTTAAGCAATTAGTGTATATATAATTAAAACAAAGAATATTTCGGTTAGAATCGTAGCCAGTTGGTAGAGCTGCGTGCACGCGTATGAAAGTCCCAGTTCGATCCTGCGCACTATTGAATAAACATGCTGCTTGATGGTCAGACCTGAAAGGTCGAACCTTTATATATTTTATTTTTTTGATTATATTTAATGAAAATTGTTTAAAATATTAAAAATAAGATTTTAAGTTAGAAAATTTCACTTAACTTCACAAAATAGATCTAAGTCCCATTAATGAGGCCTAATTAAAATTTAATCTCAAATAAAATTTATTTATTTATGAATACTCGTTATTATATAGTTAGTTTTCCTCGTCGGTTGGATCTTAATTCTGTGCGCATTCATCGTCATCAAAGAACGCACCCACTGTGAGTGAATCTCTAACCAATTCCCGTTTTAATCATGTTTTGGGTTTTTCATGTGTTTGGTTCACATTTTTTTATTTATTAAATATTGCATATATATCGTGACCAAATGTCATCAATGTGTATCAATTTTTGCAATTTTGTGAAATTGAATTATCATTTTCAGTGCCGCAATTTCATTAGGCCATATTTCCGTGGGATACGGGTTGAATTATCAGGTGCCTCATTTGATCAGGCTTGTTTGATTGAGCCTTGATCTCATTCATCATTCTGTCAAACTCATCCAAAGTGGTTTGTGATTGTTTTTTCCTATATATGTTTGTCACATAGTGATTATTGCACAATTTCTTATTAAATACAACCAAGAAATAGTAACAATGTTTTATCAAGGTTCACTCGCCAACTTTTGTTGACCAAAAATTTTCCCCATTTTACACATGATACAGGTGATCCAGCTGAGACAAGAAACACATAGGAAGGCCTAGAAGAATAAACAAGTTTAAGCTTTGGAATAATTATATAGTTTCATTTTCTTGTAATCGTATGAATTTTGTTTTGGATATTTAAGTTGTAATTTGAATTTAATAAATATGAAACATCTTAGTAAATATCGTGAGCTTTGGTGATAACCCAATTATGCCCCGACTTTTATTCCGCTGCGGGTCGGGGTGTGACAGCCCGAATAAAAATTAATCTATCAAAAGCGTCGTTGATAAGGAACATACCCGTTATGACTTTATTATCATTCACTGCTTTCTTGGCACTCATTTGGAAGGCTTTAGCTGTGCCTTTCTTTTCTTTAGTAGTTTTGGTCTTTCTTTCAGCATTTGTCTTAGGGCATTTTGTTTTGATGTGGCCCTTCTCACCACATCCATAGCAGGTAGCATCTTTTATATTTCGGTACTCATGTGACCGATGCCCTGTTTTCTTGCAGATATTGCACTGCTTTGGTTTCTGATCTAAGCGACACTGTCCATAGTGTTGCTTTCCACCTGTCTTGCAGGTGGGTTTGTCGCTCGACTTCTGATTATCCTTGCTGAACCCGTGTTTACCCTTTTTATTAAACCTTTGAGAGTTATTATCCTCCCGCTTCCTCTTTCCCTAATTGCCAGTCTTAATTGACATTTGCCTCACATAGTCCTGTGTGAGAGGGATAGTTCGACAACAGACTTGTAGGTGCCAGGTTGCACTGCTTTAACCATATTCCTTATCTCAGGAGCTAATCCATTGATAAAACGCGCGATGCGTTTGGGTTCAGGAGTGACTAGATAAGGTACCAGCCTTGATAGAGAGTTGTAGTCGGTGACAAACTTCCGATAGTCCATGTTCTTCATAGTCAGATTCAGGAAGTCTGACTCAATTTTCTCCACCTCATGAGGCGGACAGTAGGTATCCTTCACTAGATCTACAAACTTGGACCAACTCAAGTTGTAGAGATGAACTTTGCCCGTAGACTGGACTAAAGCTTTCCAGCAGATGAGGGCATCGTCCTTAAACGATTGAGATACATACTTAACAATGTTTTTGTCAGCGCAACCGCTGATATCCACCACCGTCTCCATCTCGTCTAACCACCTTAAACACTCTACAACTCCTTTTTCCCCGTTAAAATCGCGGGAGTCTACAAGATACAAAATACTTGTAGGAGCAACCATCGTTGTCGGAGTGGGTTTTTTTTGTGATGCTCTTCACTTTTCGCTATACTCTTCACATTTGAAGAGTGTGCCCCACTCTTCTTGGGTATTGAATGGCTGTGCTGTGATAGCAGTTTGGAGCGAGAAGCACTCGACTCCTGTTGACGGGCGGATCTCTCATTTAGAGCCTTGCCAACTTCCGTGGCGATAAGGTCAAGTCATTTTTACTAATAATAATATTCTCATTGACGTCGTCATCATTGCGCTTACTCTTTACTCCGTTAGAGTTCACCATAGCTGCAGCTCGATTATAAATACCAATATGAGTTTTGATTAGTTGCTGCAGCGTACCCCATCTTATGAGATGGTTTATTAACCACAAAGATTTTAGTTGAAAAGATGTGATATATTTCCTAGGTCCCAAAGGACCATTATAGGCATTTATGGATTGGACATAGTCCAGAATTTATCAGATAGTGTATCAAACGTCACTACTGTCATTGTCGCTAAGGACAAATATATCATTGCACATTGGCTTCACACTACCTTTGAGTGTTTTAATGTTTTAACCAGGATCTAATTTGATCACTTAGGCGATAGGGTGTGAACATTGTCATCACCCAATTGATTAATGTGACAATATTTATCATGGGGATTTAACGGTTAACTCCTCATTATGAGTCAACATAGAGAAATGATAAATTTGGAAGTTGAACATTATTCACCTTTTCTAGACAGAAGGCTACCTCCAAAATTTTCATTGGCCGATAGATCTTTGGAAAATATAACGGATCAATAAAACTTGCGTAAAATCATGATGATTGATGGAATGAAATATATTACAAAGAAAATTTCACTAAAAGATCATTACATAGTTGCCTAATATATAGGACTTGAAATAACAAAAGTAGTTCATGCAGGAACTTTAAAGGAAATATCAATTCCTCGTAGGGACTTTTTTGGAATTTAAAATTACATAAATGAAAATACAAAACTACTCATCCTTCCTTCCTTTCACAGCCTTATAGAGTCTCTTGATAAATTTGGTTGTTTTCTTCTCCGACTTCTTAACTTGTTGCCGCATTTCCCTGACCTGATCTAAGGCCTCATTAATAGCCTCGAGGGGTAATTGCGGTTGGGGTTGAGGCTGAGGCTGAGGTGGAGGTGGTTGCAGCTGAGGCGCAACTGGATACGGATATCCATAAGGTGGATACCGAGTAGCAGCATAAGATGAGTAAGGAGGTGGCTAATTAGGGTAAGAGGGATGATAATGGTTATTATGAATGACTGCATCATAATAAGGATCCTGCTCTAGACCATGGTGGATGTAGTTATACAGGCCGAGAGGGTCGACATTGTTAAACCTAGACGACCCTTCATAAGCAGGTATTGGGTTAGCAAAATCCTGCGTTGGTAGTGGTGGTTGAGGCAGAGGCTCAACAGCTGTTTGTGGTGGGGGTTCCACCACTGGCGATGTGTTTGAGGGCCCACCCATTTGTGGGTCCTCGCGGATGATAGGGTAAGATGGTGGCAAAGGTGGTAGCGAGCCTGACCTTTGACCAGCACGCCCTGACATGCGTGCACCATGCCTTCGGCGTGGTTGTGATGATGACTTAGGTGGTGGCTGAGGTTGATCCACCTGTTGCATATCTACATCCTCCTGGTGAGGATGGGATGATGTGGCTTGATGTTGGGGAGTGTTGTGGTATGAGGGTGTGTTGACGAACACATATTGTGCCCATCTTTGTTCATAATCATCAGGACCTCGAAACGGAGATCCTGCCAAGGAGTTCGAGCCACTTGACAGCTCGATGGGATGACCATATGATCCGGTTTGTGGAAATTCCTCCGGATCGGAGTCCTCCTCCATATGTGTTGGCGAGTCAACTGGAGGGGTTTCAGGTGAGGGTTGGTTAACGGGATTACGAAGTTAAAGTTAAAGAACTCTTGGTGAGAATGAGAATGGTGCGATTGGTGGGTATGGTGAGAATGGTAAGAATGTTGGGAGTGTGATTGAGGTGGAGATATTCGTGCGAGATAGAATGTCTATATGGTTCAAATGGAGATCAAAGTCTCTGGATCCTTCGTAAGGGTTGTGATCGGGCACATTAGCTGCTCCAGCTAGAGAGGGTCTGAAGGTGGTCTGAAAGATGGTCCTGTCATGGAAGGCCCGCCCCTCATGGGACCTTTGCCTTTTCCTCCGCATCTAAATTTGGGTTGCATTATTCCTGCTTCAAAAACAAGTTAAACAAAAATATAAGGCTAGAATAATAAGATGGAAAATGATTAAGCCTAGGTCAAAGTCTAGACTCGGAAGTCTAAAGGATATGTGTTAATATGTATTCCCGAGATTAAACACAAAAGACTAGTGTTTATTCACTCGAGAGTTGGCTCTGATACCAACCTGTCACACCCCTAATTCCATGTGTATCCCGGTGGGCCCGGTGGGGAATATCGTGATGCAAGTATCATCATTACCAAACAATACAAAATAACACAGCGGAAGTCTGGATAATTACTATTACAAACGTTTGAATGTTCAAAGTTCAAAATAATTACAACGCTTGTAAATAGATCCACAGGCAGGATCGAAAAGAGAATACAAAAGATATTTAACAGACTAAGGCCTTCTAAGGAGTCACAAATTCCTCGTAAGCTTCACCGAGCACTTCCAGTCTATTTATGTATAGTTGTTACCTACGGCTTAGTCTTTTGAAAATACGTCAGTTTTCACTGGTAATAATTGGGATAAATAACTTGGGATAAATTATATTCATGTTATCAGTTTTACATGCTAATAATACATTTAGAGCCCGAAAACTATGTCGGGAACGTGATTAATCGACACACCACTTTACTACCTTTAATAGGTACACCCCTAATGGGTTATAATTTATTTTAGCATTTGTTGTACACAATGGTACTTTGTTTAATAAATAACTTGGGATAAATTATATTCATGTTATCAGTTTTACATGCTAATAATACATTTAGAGCCCGAAGACTATGTCGGGAACATGATTAATCGACACACCACTTTACTACCTTTAATAGGTACACCCCTAATGGGTTATAATTTATTTTAGCATCTGTCGGGTGTATGCCTACACCCCGTGCTTAGGCCGTGGCCATTTATAATTAAATGAGCGTGGATATCCTAGACATGGTCGTTTTAACCCCCAAATATTTAATATTAAGCAATACGAATTAAAATGGATTATTTGAATTCCCGACTCATTGTTCTTTGATCCCATATCCAACCATGCGGTATTATTATACCGTATCCCAAGCTTGTATAAGGGAAAATAAGTTAAAGTATTTACCTGGCTTGCAAAATCTTTAATAAATAAGAAAATAAGCAAAGCACAGCCGTATTCAAAATAATTAGCTCGGGAACAATCTACTGGAAGCCTCTAGTCTGGAATGGATTGTATTATTAACCGATTAGTTAGCTAGCGGGTCTTTATTTAGTCATTGACTTAGACAGGCTAACTTAAAATAAAGATAGTGGTACGAAACGCTAGATTAAGCGATGACCGGAAAGGAATGTATTTTGGACCCGGCAAGTACTAGGACTTGTATAATATGGGTTACTATTTTACATTCTGGAATTTGAGAATAATTTGATATGGTTAAACCTATTTCGGTTAGATTACGTAAATTAGTGACGTAGGCCGTACCGTACGCATATAAGCGAAACCGGGTAACCGGGTGAGTCCTATACAAGTTCATATGCCATTATGTTTAAAATATGTTGAAATATTAGTAAATTATCAGCATGTTGGCCCGTTACGGTTTTAAAATCAAACTATGCCTTAAAAGGGCAATTTGGTCATTTTACAACATAATAAACGGTTTACATGTAAACTGATGTTGTGGTCATACAAATTCTGTAAAAACACTTATTTTATGATGTTATATAAGTAGGATATCAATTATATGTGTGGTTTATAGTTTAAGACCAAACTATGTCTCGAAAAGGGTATTTTGGTCATTTCACATATAATTGATAACTTATTTGGGAATCTGAGTTTGGGACATGTACCTACTGTTAATAATTTGAAAATATGTTTTGAAATCAGTAGGTGTCAAGCCTTGATGCTCTAATATGGTTTTAAACCATATTATGCGCCGAAACGTCGATTAAGTCGCTAAATGACGATTTAAAGGGTATTTAAGTGAAACTGTTGTTGTGACCAGGTTTGTATGATTAAAATATGTTAATTTATATATTACATCAGTAAGTATAAGTTTTTTGGTCCATTAAAATGTTTAAAACCGATTTAAATTGCCGAAAGGACAATATCGTCATTTAAGGACATAATATGCAAACTAGAGCTTAAACTTAGTTTGCAACCCAAATAAACATCCCAAATAATCCTAATAATGATATTACATCAGTAGGTAATGAGTCTTGATGTCAAGTTACATTTTAACCATTTTATACGCCAAAACAGCGATTTGGTCACTTTAAACATGTTAATTACGTTAAATAATCAAAACATAGTTCATGACCAGATTACTAACATCAAAATAAGTTCATTAGTTTAACAATTTAGTTTACAACTCATTTATATGCTTGTTAATGGTTAAAACCTCAATTTTTATACGTTAGGGGCCTTTTTGCAAACATTGGCATATTTAACGGGTACTTGTGTAAAAACTCGGATTACTACATGATCATGTCTTATAACTCCAGAGGGTTATAGTATACTATAACATGGTCATAATGCCACTTAGGAGCAGTAGCTAAAGTTACTGAATCGGGTCAGAACTGAAAGTCAAAGCAAAAGTCAACTTTTGCGACTTTCGGTTGCGAACCGACCTTAGACCTGGAATTGACGAGCCGAATATGTTCCCACATGTTCTTATAAATATTACCAAGTTATTAGAGTGTCAAAACATATTTTATAACACCTACATTACTAGCTATGAATTTATTTCAAAACTGACCCGTTTGACTTTTATTAACATAGCTTAACCCTTCATTTGGCCAAGCAAACGTGGTAAACAGGAGCGCCCCTCTTGAGGGATTAACACCTACCTTATTACGATCACGTAGCCATGTTCGTTACGAACATTGGCTGGACCATAATGGTCTTAGCTCAAAGTCAAGGCGTTTTTACGTCAACGCGTTGACTTTGGCTTAAAGCCTAATAGAAATGAAAGAACTGAGTTGGAACACTTACTAGTGAACCAAAGATGACTAAGGAACTCAGAGGAAGTCCCCAATGAGCTCAGGAACCTCCAAGTGAGCAATAGAGAGAAAGAGGAAAGGATGAGCAAGTTTGAAGCTCACCCATGGATGCTATTTATAGTCAAGGGTGAAGTATGGGATCATTCCATGTGTTGGCAATGGTTAAGAGATGACTACAAGTGTTCCCCATTGTAGCAAATGCAGACACAAGGTGGAAATTCGCAAGAGAAATGGCAAACATGCAGGCTGCCAACAAAAACTAGTTGCAGTCCCTTACGGACCGTAAGGGGATACGCCTTGCGGTCCGTAAGGACCTCTGGCGCCCACAGAAATTGAATTGGTTACGGACCATAACCATATAGGCCTGCGGTCCGTAACCACCTTTCAGAAATGGAAATTTTGACATTTTTACAACTTTGGTCCTCCGACTTTTCCGATGCTCGTTCAAAGGGTTATTAAAATAACATGATGGCGTCTTTGGTCCCTCTCGGCTACATGTGGTAACCAAGAACTTACGGGGCACGTGTCAGGGTTTTATTAGGCGAAATTTTCGAGGTGTTACAGTACGCAGATTCCCCGCCGCAAACGTGCGGTGGGGAACTCCTAGTTGTGTTATTATCAAAACCTATAACACAATGTTAATTTGGTATCTACCCATTGCGTTTTTATAAGAACCTACAACACAATATATGACACAATGGAAATGGTGTTGTATCTGGGTATTCTATAAATTGCGTTATTGGTTCAGGTCATCGTGTTTAATTTGTTATCCACTGTATTTTAATAAGTTGTCCATTGTGTTTTAATTTCTTATTCTTTGTGTTTTAGTTTGTTGTGTATTGTGTTTTTAGTTTATTTTCCATTGTGTCTTCATCTGCTCTCAATTGTGTCTTTTATTTTTTTGTTATCAGTTGTGTCTTTTATCTGTTGTCATCAATTGTGTTTTTATTTAGTTTGATACTTATTGTGTTATATCTTTGTTTTCTATAAATTGCGTTATTGGTTAAGGTCATTGTGTTTAATATGTTATCCACTGTATTTTAATATGTTATCCATTGTGTTTTAATTTCTTCATTGTGTTTTATTTGTTGTGTATTGTGTTTGTAGTTTGTTTTCCATTGTGTCTTCATTTGTTTTTCATTGTATCTTTTATCTGTTTTTATCAATTGTGTCTTTTATATGTTGTCATCAATTGTGTTTTTATTTAGTTTGTTACTTATTGTCTTATACATTATGGTATTGTGTTATACATCAAGGTCATGGTCATTGTGTTTTAGTATGTTGTCCATTGTCCATTGTGTCTTTATCTGTTGTCATTGATTGTGTTTTTGATCTAGTTTACATTGTGTTTTAGTTATGTCCATTGTGTCATCATAACTGGGGTTTTAATTTTTTTTTTGAAAAATATAACAATATGGTTCTCATATTAAAGATAAAAAAAACTCTTGATTTTATGGTAATTTTTTTTAAAACAAATGATGTATAAAAAGTAACGGACGATTAAAAATTGTAGTGGAAATAGCATGTGACTTGCATGTGCATATTATATTTCCCCTTGTAGACAAAATTACGTTTCCTACTTCAATCCTCCTAGGATACTTGCCACTCTCTGATAGCTTCTTACACTTCTTATTTTTATACTTTTTTTGTAGAATAACTCAAATCTTAAAAACATATAAAAAAGATCATTTGTGATTTTGTCTAGAGTATTTTATAATCGCTTTAGTTCTGATTTATTGAGCATTTTAATTTTAATTTGATGATTATATATTAGTTAAAAAAATGTAGCCTAACCACACGGATCATTGCAATAATATATAAACAAATTACTAGTACTCAAGATAAATCACTCTGTTTCTCTCTCTCTATGCTTCACCACAAACCCATCATCCCCTCCACCTCCATACCCGCCACTGCCAGGGGTGGACCTATACTATCCGATAGGTGGACGAGCGCACCTCTTAAATAAAAAAAATAGTGTAATTTTTAGTCAAAAAAACCCGATCGTACCCCCTGAAAATTCGGTTACGCCTCTCTATGACTCTATTGCCCCCATCCCCACTAAAAATAGCATGTTAAAAGATATTCCGGTTAGCCGGATATCCGAACTTCTGCATTTTGAGGTTTCATTAGTGAAAGAGTGAAGAAGATGACTTGCTTTTGACGTATGTGTTAATTGATGTGAGAGTAAACTTTTTTAATATATATTTATATTAAGAGAGCCGTACACTAATATGTATGTTTGCAAAATTCAAACCACATAAAAAAATCTACCAATGTTTATCTTTTATTAAATTAATCCATATATGTGCTATACATCAGAACTGTAATAATATCTTTATTAATAGTTAATTAAATTAATAAGTTATATACAAGCTTATTTTATACCTGTTACATTATAGAATTTTTTATATATAGCTTTATTTTATGTATAAGTTTTTATGTTCAAATAATTTCAACAATTTATTGGGGTTTTAGTATGTGACCTGACTTGACTCGACTTGATCCGACCCGATCCAAAAGTTTTTAATATCTAATTAGGCCATCCGTAGTCATAAAGCTCCTTTTTGGGCGTTATATCAATATAGCCCGTAGTCATAAATCCCCTACCTTATCATTACCCAATTAATTAATAACCCTTAAATTATACATACATATGTATGAATACATGTGTGTGTGAGTGGAGGGAAATCCATGGCGCCACGAAGGAGATGACGCTGCCATCGTTTTTTTGATCGATAAAAGCCCCACCTCGTGGTGTGGTGGGCGCCATATGGGCGCTATGGCCCCCTATACCGCCCCACTACAGGTACACTTATAGACGAATAACCCTTAAATTTTTTCGCATCCCACAAAAATTTTTTGGATCCAGCACTGGCCCGCTAACACCTCCAAGACCGAAGTACCTGCCCGTCCCCATTCCATCATCTCACTCTCTTCTCTTCTCTTTTGTATTCACACACATAAACCCAGATGTTGAAGAGATCGAGAGAGAGGAGCATCACCACCGGTTGTTGCCGGTTCCAGTGACACGACCTTTCCGTTACCACCACCGGCAGGGAGCTATCCACGAGAGCAAAAGGCACTCTCTCTGTCTTCTGTGTGTTCTTTACCGATGGTTAAACCCTTTATTTTTGGTGATTAAGCTCGTATCGAAGATTGGCTTTACTGAATCACTGTTGAGTTTGGAAAGTATGATTGGTTTGGTGTTGAAGCTTTGTAATTAAATGGCTACCCCACACTCCACTGAGTATTACTCTTTGATAAGCCCCCAAAAGAAGACAAAAATGATTGAACAAAATTGGAGGAAGATGGAGCAAAATTGAACGGTAATATTTGTGGGTGTTTGGGTTACCTTATCTTGGGGAAACTTATGACTTATAAAAGTTCATAAGTTGTTTTTGTAGTGTTTGGATTAACTTACTTAAGGTAGTGACTTTTATAAGTTAATAAGTTGTTTTTTAGAAGGAATCCAAAACACCCCTTTATCTCACATACAAAACATCATAAATTATATATTATTATTATTATTATTATTGTTGTTGTTGTTATTATTATTATTATTGTTATGGGTGAAATTTTGAGCCATATCCTGAGTTATATCTTGAGTAATTGATATCTGTTTACGATCAGGATACCATACCGGATATTGGTAACATCCTGAGCAGTATTCTGATAGTTACTAATAGTTTACGTGCAGGAGATGGCTGCAGGGCTTGCAACGTTCACAAAGATCTTTTCTTCTGAAGACTCGCTCCATTTAGTTGGGAAATGGACGTTGAAGCCGGAAGACCAGGTCTCTAACATTCAGAAAGGAATATTCCGGAGCACCCCAAGTTTATAGGAGAAGTTGTTTACTTTTGTAACTACAAAAACGATAAGCCAGATCATAGGAACACACACTGGAACACTTGAACACTCTTCACTCTCTACTCTCATACATTTCTCTCGCAATCACACACTTTCACTCACTACTTGCAATCATTGTAACACTTAGTATCGATTTGAGCTATATCCTGCACTGTATCCTGAATATTCAAGCAATAAGAAAAACAAGGCAGCCGACGATTGTCGGCTCCCGAGGTTTTATGCCGGAGATCTAGATTGATCAAGGGCTTTCCTCATACATCCTGTGTCAATTTCTACTTTTATCGCATTCATTTATCATTTTGATATAGTTCATTATCCTGAAACGATATCGTGAAACTGTTTTCATAATCAACCAACGAAAAACTTTTTGGGAATCATAATAGCACGCTACCTCACATACTAAGTTTGATCACTTAATTGCTTCGGTAATTTTTGACCAAAACAATTCGGCGCCCACCGTGGGGCAAGTGGTGCTATTTTTAATCAAAACTTTTCTAAAATCACTAATCGGTTCTTTATTCTCTAATATTTTTGCAAGATTATTTTTGATGGCTTCTCAGTCAGGTTTGAGCTCTTCTTCGGTGCCCCATCAATCTCTGCCGTAACTGGTTCATTACCTCTTCCACCTCCACCAGTCCAGACTTCTCAAAGGAGTAATGAAAGCCAAATAGCTCGAGACACTAATGCTGCTCAAAATGCTTCCAGATCCGGAGTCTCAAGAAGAACCCCGATTTTTTGCTTCTAATGATGAAATCTTATCTTTGTTTGGTAATATACAGGATCAAATGAAGAAACAACAGGAAACTAACCAGCTCATGATAAAGGAGATACAACTCTTGAAGTCCAACTCCAAGAGACCTGCTAATGATATTGTTACCCCTTTGAAGCCAAGAATGTTGAACTTCAGTTCAGCAGCATATGCTGAGGATAATCAGGGCAACGTCATACCAAGTCACTCGCGGGGCAATATCCCAGATATCCCCTTATCGGCCAGGATATCGTCTGTCAGGGATCCAGGATATGCTCCAGGATATGGCCAAAATCTCCAAACTGGTAACTTGTCCATTAACACTAATATGCCTACTGCTAACAACTTTGAACCTTCGCAGGATACAAGTGCAACATCAGCATTATCCAGAGAACTCCAGAAATTGAAGGATATGATATCAAGTGTGCCTGGGGTAGTGCAACCAATACCGGAGGTATCCCTGGATAGTCACAACATATCCCGCTTTGCTCGCCATATTTGTGATGCTGAAATTCCCAAGAGATTCCAAACTTCCAAATGAAGCTTTATGATGGCACGACGGATCCTGAAGAACATATTGCTCAGTATAGGGAGAGGATGGAAGTAAATCCTATCCTACCATATCTTAAGGAAGCATGCCTATGCAAAGGCTTTGGTTCCACCTTAACAGGATCAACCTTGAAATGGCTTTTAAACGTTCCACCTTATTCAATTACATCATTTGCTCATTTGGTTAATCTGTTTAACAGTCAGTTTTCTTGAAGTAGAAGCTTTGAAAAACTAACAAGTGAACTTTACAGGATAACACAGGGCCCTCAAGAATTCTTAAGGGATTACGTAAACAAGTTCAGCAGGGAATCCTTGGATACCCACACCTTGATGTTGCCATAGCTGTGCAGGCATTCAAGATGGGATTACAGAAGGATTCCCAATTTTATCAGGATCTTGTGATGAACCCTTGCAGGAACCTGGATGAGCTCGGAATAGGGCTCTAAGATATATCAGGCTTGAAGATGACAAGAAAATGCAAGAGAGGATGAATGCATCCTCAACATGCGAATCAACAAACAGGAAGTCGGAATCCTCATATAAACCATACCGCTCTAAGCCGTATGGTAAAATGACAGCAAGAGAGTGAATGCTGTTGAGGATGAAGATGCCGAAGAATATCCTGAATTATCAGAATATTGTTTTTCTGTTAATGTTCCTGAACTAATATATGCCATGCAGGGTTTAGGAGATAAAGCAAGGTAGCCAAGGAAGAACCAGCAAAAGGCTAATTGAAAGGATAAATCCAAGTGGTGTGCCTTCCATGAAGATTTTGGACATGTAATAGAAAATTGCATAGCCCTAAGGAAGGAGATAAGCTACTTGCTGAGCAAAGGATACTTGAAAGACCTTCTCGGTAAAAAGAAGAATAAAGGTCAGGATACTGATAAGGATCCTGAACGAGCAGCATCACCTCCGTAAGGCGCCAAGATAATCAATTTTATATCTTGGGATCTGATATTTGTGGGACTTCTTATTCTGCGGCTAAAAGGCATGCAAAGGAAGCAAAGGCAGAAAAAGGGGACAAACCAACCAGGATGACGATGCCTACGAATGACAAAGTCATAACATTCGATAGTGATGACCGGGATAACATCCAGGATCCTCACCATGATGGTCTGGTAATTAATTTTTATATTGCTAACCATTTTGTACGCAGGATACTGGTGGATAATGGCAGCTCGGTCAACATCATCCAATTGGAAACCCTGAAGAGAATGAAATCTCGCCAATGGATATTACCTCGAAGTCCACCGTGCTTGTAGGGTTAGTGGAGAAGCAAATGACACTGTTGGAGAGATAAAGCTGCTTGTTTATGTTGAAGGAGCGAATTCGATGCAACGATTTTGTGTCATGGACTCATTATCCTGCTATAATATTATGTTAGGCAGGCCATGGATTCATGATATGAAAGCTGTACCTTCCACTTATCATCAGTGTGTCAAGATCCCTACTCCTTGGGGGGGGGGGTAGTCAAAGCGGAAAGCGACCAACAAGAAGCAAAGGAATGTCTTTCCTCTTCATTGAAGGCGTCAACAAAATCCAGGGCAGGATAACAATTAAAGAAACAGGCCCAGGATATCATGTAGACTTCAGAGCAGGATGTTAAGAAAGTTATCCTGGATCAGGATAATCCAGATATCTGGTGCTTGTAGGGGCCAATATCCCTCAGGATATTGAGAATCAACTTACGAACTTTTTGAAATGCAAGATGTCTACTTTTGCATGGAAACACGAAGACATGACAAGTATATCAAAAGATATTATAACTCACAAACTTGGAATTGATAAATCTTTCAGGTCCATTCAACAAAAGAAAAGGAAATTCGATCCTGAAAGAAATGCAATTATACAAGAGGAGGTTGAAAGGTTGCTCAAGTCCAAGATGATTAGGGAAGTCAAGTTTCCCAAATGGCTAGCAAACGTGATGGTAGTCCAAAAGAAGAATGGGAAGTGGAGAGTTTGTGTAGACTACACAGACATCAAAAAGCTTATCCAAAAGATCCATTTCCACTACCCCATATAGATTCCATGGTGGATGCAACTGCTGGACATGAAATGCTGATTTTCATGGATGCATCCTCAGGATTTCAACAAATCCAAATGGAACCATCCGACCAAGAGGATACAACATTCATGACACCCACATGTATATACTGTTATACTGCCATGCCCTTTGGTTTAAAAAATGTAGGTGCAACGTACCTGAGGCTGGTTAATATGATGTTTAAAGAAAAACTGGGGGACACCATGGAGGTATATATTGATGATATGGTGGTAAAATCTAAGAAATCGGAGGATCACCTCCAGGATTTAGAGTGTGCCTTCAATATCCTTGTCCAGTATAATATGAAACTAAAATCCTGCCAAGTGCCATTTTGTAGTAGGGGCAGGAAAGTTTTTAGGATACTTGTTGACCAAGAGGGGGATAGAAGCAAGTCCAGAACAGATTAAGCTATCCTGGATCTTAAATCACCATCCAACATGAAGGATGTTCAGAGGTTAACAGGAAGAGTAGCGGCATTAAACAGGTTCATATCAAGATCCTCTGAAAAAGTGCAAGGAATTCTATGATATCCTGAAGAAAAACAAAAAGTTTGAATGGGGTGAAAGACATGAAGCTGCTCTGCAAGAGTTGAAGCAATATCTTTCAAGTGCACCCCTGCTGATGAAGCCTGAGGATGGTGAACCCTTATCCCTATAACTTGCGGTATCAGGGAATGCAGTAAGTGCTGTTTTGGTAAAGGATCACGAAGGTCAGCAGTATCCTGTTTATTATGTTAGTAAAAGCTTATTAGATGCTGAAACTAGATATTCACACTTAGAAAAATTTATATTAGCTCTAGTCATGGCATCAACTAAGCTTAGAGATTACTTTGAAACGCATAGGATACATGGTAAAAGCAACTATCCTGTTAAAAATGTGCTTAGGAAACCCGAAATGTCTGGTAGAATGGCTAAATGGTCTGTTAAACTATGTGCTTATGATCTAGTATATGAACCTAGAAATGCTATAAGTCTCAGGCTCTAGCAGACTTTGTGATATATTTTAGTAGTGATATTCAAAATGAAGCTGACTTAGAAGTACAACAACTAGGTGAGAATTCAGGATGTTGGATATTGTATACTGATGGTGCATATAACATAAGAGGTGTAAGATTAGGGATACTACTAAAATCGCCACAGGGGGACATTAAATGTGAATTTCCTGCTACTAATAATGAAGTTGAGTATGAAGCCCTGATAGTAGAAATTAGAATTGGCTAAGAATATGAGTGTTAAATGTTTACAAGTGCATGTTGATTCCCTGTTGATTACTAACCATTTCAATGGATCAGGTCAAGAGTGAAAAGTTAGTTGAATATCTTGAAATTGTTAAAAAATTAGTAGGATATTTCAAAAATTTTACACATGAACAGGTGCCAAGAGAAGAAAACGCTGAAGCAGATGCTCTAGCAAATCTAGGATCTACTGTCAGGATACCGGAGGGAACTCAGATACCAATTACTACATATCCTGTATCCTACAATGGAACTTTTTAAGCCTCAGGATAAGGAAGTAGCAAGTATCCAGGATCCTGGTAATGGATGTCCTGAGGAGAATCTTGAATCCTGGATGGCTCCAATCGTGAAGTATCTTGAAAAAGGAGATATCCCAAAGGATGAAAATCCTAAGGCTTTCAGAATGAAGGTATCCCTTTTACTATTATAAATAATGTTTTGTATAAGAAATCCCTTGCAGGTCCATATCTACGGTGCTTGGAAGATCCTGAAACCAAGGAGGTACTTCAGGATATACACGAAGGAGATTGTGGCAACCATACTGGGGGAAGATCTTTATTCTCGAAGGTGTTGAGAACAGGATATTACTGGCCGACCATGAGAAAGGATGCTGCAGAGTATGCTTGAAAGTGCGATGCATGTCAAAGACATAACAATATACTACATCAGCCAGCTGAACCATTATATCCTATCATATCCCCTTGGCCATTTATGAAGTGGGGTATGGATATAGTGGGGAAACTTCCTTAGGCTCCTAGAGGAAAGGTTTTTATGTTAGCAATGACGGATTATTTCTCCAAGTGGGTTGAAGCAGAAGCATTTGTTCAAGTTAGAGATCAAGAAGTAGTATCGTTCATCAAGAGGACTATCCTGACAAGATTCGAGGATACCAGCGGAGATAATTTGTGATAATGGCTCCCAATTCATCAGCAAAAGGACTACTGATTTTTGCAAAAGTTGGGGAATTAAGATGATCACGTCAACACCGGTGCATCCTCAAGCTAATGGACAGGCCGAATCATCGAACAAGATAATTGTTAATAATTTGAAGAAGAGATTAGGTGCTAAAAAAGGAAAATGGGCAGCAAAGTTACCATTTGTCCTATGGGCTGATAGAACAACCGTGAAGAATGCTACTGGGCAAACCCCATTTTCTTTGGTGTTTGGGGCAGAAGCAGTTATTCCAACAGAAATAGTGATACCCACAGCTAGGTCAAGCCTACGGGATCCTGAAGGGAACCTAAAACCCTATGTCAAGAACTGGATACTGTTGATGAAACTAGAAATGCAGCAAAGCTAAAGATGGCAGCATACAGCAGAGAATAGCCAAGTCATACAACAAGAATTTAAGGACTAGGAGATTTCAAGTCGGAGATTAGGTTTTGAGGAAAGCTTTTCAAAATACAACCAATCCTGCCGACGGGAAGTTAGCCCCGAAATGGAAAGGACCTTATGAAATTGAGTCAGAATCTGGAAAGGGAGCATACCGACTGAAGACCATGGAGGGGGATATGTTGCCAAGATCTTGGAATGCTATACACCTTAAAGCTTATTCAAGTGAGTTTAGAATTCAATTTCTAACTTAGGATGGTATGAATTCTATCTCTTAAATATATTTTATTTAATTTATTATTGTTCTTTGAAACTCAATACTGACTTAAGCATCGGAGGGGTGTTAGCCTAGCTAACACCCACCTTAGTTTGAAGATGTTTTGTAGGATACGCTTCAGGATACTACTCCAGGATATTTGCTCAAGATGGATCGAAAGACTAGAGGATTGGCCCCCTCTCTCACGATTAAGGGATTCAGACCCCTTCACAGGTTTAAAGGTATTCACCTTTGCTCCGAATTGGGTTTAAACAGCCCGCCTGGAGCGCACGTATCCGGGTATAGTTCAAGATGGCGGGACCAGTTCATGTAAAAGTGGCTGACAATTTCGTTATTGTTGGCTATATCCCGGATCCTAACGTATATAAGGATTGGTCACCCTCTCTCGCGAAAAGGGTATTTTCATACTCTCTATGGTTTAAAGGTTTTCACCTTTCTAAGTCTTGGAGTTTATACATTCCCACCTGTAGTGCACGATACTAAGGGTTTATCGCCAGGATACTAAGGGTTTATCCCCAGGATACTGAGGGTTTATCCCCATGATGTTAAGGATTTATCCGCAGTAAAACTGAAGTTTTTAACAAAGTTATGACAAATCGTGACTACACACATTCTTTTGTGAATAAAACATTATGAAGTTCAATCACTAAGTAAAGAAATCTTCGAGCATGACACGCATTGATCGATATCCTACACAGACAGGGGACATCCATGCTGGGGACATTGCAAAGGATTCAATGGTTGGGATCGAAAGTTTTTGCCTAAGTATTCCTGGTATGATTTCTTATTTATCAAGTTTTGGAGATCTTATCTGAGTAACCTAAGTTTTCTATAAAGGTTATATCCAACCAAGTTTTTGTCTAACATTTTTTCATTGAAGGTGACAAAAATTTTTCAGTATCCTGACCAGGATATTTGATCAGGATATTCAAAACGTATTTTTCAAAATAAAAACATAAAACAGATAAGGCAAAAAGGTTGGTTTATTACTAAAGGATCAAAAGGTTGTTCTCTTGGCTTCATCCCAAAGCGGGACCCATCCACCAAAAGTACAACTAGTTCTAAAAGCATATTTACATAAACAGTTGAAGGCTTCGTCCTGAAAACACAGGATCCCTCCACCTCCGACTGTTGAATTGTTCTAAAGTGCAGGAAAAGTAAATTGTCTAAGGATTACAAACCATTCAAATTAAGTGGGCCCCGGCCTAAGCAATAATATCCATCATTGCCCACTTCGATGCTCTCACACAACAGCATCTTCACCAACCTTCATCACCTCCTCAGCGTCAGCATCCCGACCAGCATCACCTCCAGCATCCGCTCCAACATCAGACCTAGGATCCTTGTCAGCCTCAACCACCACCTCAACCACCTTTGGGGGCTCTAAAATAGCTGGCTTGGCAATGCACTCCACGGGCTTGCCACCAAGGTCCTCAGTTTAGCCTCCTAGGCTTCAATGTTCCAGGCAGGGCCTTCAAAGCCCGCGGCTCTGGCTTCATAAGCCATATTTAGCCTGGCTTGAAGGAGGGAGATGACAACGGAACCTTTGAGGCCTTCCCGTAGGAGATCAGGTCGTGATCATGTTGAAGCTGAGCGGCATCCAGTTTAGCCTGAACTTCTTGGGCTGCCTTCTCCACAGCAAGCTTAGCAGCCCGGGTCACTACCTTGAATTTGTCTTCATAATGCTGTGACATGGCCTCGGTGATCTTCCTCTAGTCCTCGTTAGTGATCTCTGCCTTCTTTAGTTTAGCTTCCAACGTCTTCAGCGAATCACAGGCCATGACCTGGAGATGTGTCAAGCGCTCGAGACCCTACAGTGCAAGGTATGAATATCAGTATAACTAACCAGGATATCAATTCAGTATATACTCGCAGGATATCAGGGGACGAGGGTATTTACCTGGTTTAGAAGGGAAGTCATGAGGCTGCTAGATTCAGCGAACCCAAGATTCTCGTACGGAGAGACCTCGGCAGAAGTGGTGGGGGAATCGGTCTCCTTTCTCTTTCGAGAACTAGAAGCCCGAGGCTTGGAAGTTGAGGAAGACTTGGGTATCATTGTAGGCTTGGAGCTGGAAGAGGGCTTCGAAGCTGCTGGAGGCTTGGATTTGGGCTCTGTTTTTACCGGGGCAGGTCCGGAGTAGCTGTCCAGTTCGTCGAGGTCAAAGACTACAGGGATCTTGGCTGGTTCTGCATGAAAAGAGAGGTAACCATATGACTTCATTGTATCTTGTATTACAAATATGTGCAGGATGTTAGACAGGATCCTTACTAGACATGTTTGAGCTTGAATGCTGAGTTGAGGCTGCTGGATTTGGTACAAAGCTTCTTTCAATATCTGGAAGCTGGTAGATGGCTTTAATCCTCTTTTCTAAATCAATGAGGGGAGGTGCTAGCTTCCTGAAGTCCGCTGCACAAGACAAAAAGACAAGGATATCAGAGCAGGATATTAAGCGGGTTATTGAACAGGATATGTTTAAGGATACCCTAAAACCCTAAATCCTACCCTTTGTTAACCACTTCACCGGATAATCCGTTCCACCAGGGATTGAATTTGTTTTTAAAAAAAAGAACTTGGATTTCCATTCCTCTTCATTCCTGGTGGCTCGGAGTATCAGAGGATCATTGGTAGTGGAGTAAAACAGGAATCTGCTGGACCCATGGGATCTCAGCCTGTATGCTATTGGAAGGTCATTGACGGAAAGCTCAGGAATGGGGGTGTTCTTGATCTGATTAAGAACAACCAATACACGCCAAAGCATGGTCATGGTTTGACAAAAACTGAGGCCGGTGATATTGAAGAAATCGGTGATGAAGTCTGGGAATGGAAACCTAAGACCTAAGGTGAAAGGAAAAGCATTGAAGCAGAGCCACTCTGTGGAGTCATATCAGATCGGATTTCCCGAGCATGCGGTCTAAATACCGCGGTATCCGGAAAGATACAAGAGGTTTGGAGGGCCAATAAATGTGCATTGTCGAACGAACAAACCTCTTTCTCCGGATATTGGTGAAGGTTATGAGGTATCAATGTAGGAACAGAGTCACCGGAATAGGATCTCGTTAGTCCTACCATTATTGACCGGAAAAAGGAGAAGAATAAAGAGGAGATAGGATTCTTACCTTTCCATTTTCTTGGTTATGGTTAAATGGTAAGCAAGTGGAGAATATATAGGGAGGTAATGAGTAGATATAGACTGGGCAGTTACAAGCCATCAAATCACAGGTCTTATCTCTTAATGGCCTCGAACAAGGTAAAAATGTAACCATTGGGACTCAGGATCCTCAACAACAACATTTTTGGGGACAATTGTTATGGGTGAAAATATGAGCCTATATCTTGAGTGATATCTTGAGTAATTGATATCTGTTTACGATCAGGATACCATACCAGGATATTGGTAACATCCTGAGCAGTATCCTGATAGTTACTAATAGTTTATGTGCAGGAGATGGCTACAGGGCTTGTAACGTTCACAAAGATCTTTTCTCCTAAAGACTCGCTCCATTAGTTGGGAAATGGACGTTGAAGCCGGAAGACCAGGTCTCTAACATTCAGAAAGGAATATTCTAGAGCACCCCAAGTTTATAGGAGAAGTTGTTTACTTTTGTAACTATAAAAATGATAAGCCAGATCATAGGAACACACACTGGAACACTTGAACACTCTTCACTCTCTACTCTCATACTTTCTCTCGCAATCACACACTTTCACTCACTACTTGCAATCATTGTAACACTTAGTATCAATCTGAGCTATATCCTGCACTGTATCTGAAAATTCAAGCAATAAGAAGAACAAGGCAGTCGACGAATTTCAGATCCCGAGGTTTTATGCCGGAGATCAAGATTGATCAAGGGCTTTCCTCGTACATCCTGTGTCAATTTCTACTTTTATCGCATTCATTTATCATTTTGATATAGTTCATTATCCTGAAACTATATCCTGAAACTATTTTCATAATCAACCAACGAAAATCTTTTTTGCGAACCACAATAGCACGCTACCTCACATACTAAGTTTGATCACTTAATTGCTTGCTTTTATATATTATTATTATTATTATTATTATTATTATTTATTTTTTGAGCGGCCAACAGAATCTATTTAAAGCACTCTCGGGCATACCCTTGACCAAACGGACTACTCCGAGAGTAACCCGAGTCCACCACCAATTCTAGGGAAAACCCGATAGCCCATCCGCTCGTAGGCACGTGAAATTACCGATAAACCCATTGGCTCAAGGATTGAACCCATGTTTCTCTGGGTCTCCTATCATTTCTCACCAATATCTCACTCTGCACTAAGTAGGAGTTGAATTGACATCTCCCAAGAAAAATAGAAGTCTTCCATCACTTGATCTAGAGTTCATTGGCATTTAATAATTATTATTATTATTATTATTATTATTGTAACAACTTAAAACTTGAACTGTAATGATTATAATTGGTTCACAAGTAGGTGGAGCCAATCAAGTTCTCCTACATGCCATCAGAGTTACAATTTTTTATATTTTTGTTCTTGAGTTAATTCATAGTGTGTGAACCAACCAAGATAGTTGAGAAGATTTACCTTTTTAAAAGAGACTGTGTTCGATACTACTTCTCAATCATTTTACTTCTTGAACAACATAACTTTTTTCTATGAACAACTTATTTTTATTCATATTAACAAATAAAACATGATGTTTACATTATAATATTTTTTAATTTCAAATTCACCAAGCATTTAATTCTTTTTATATTCACTTAATTTGATATTCTCAAGATAACTTACAATTGCTGAGTTTAACAAAAGATATTAGAATACAACATATCACATCATCAAAGAAAGAGTTCCTAACATCAAATTTTTGCATACCTTTAGTTGTAGATGTTTTGTATATAATGATTTAGTTTAAAACCGAAAAACTGAAAAAGGAATATTTCTTGGATACTATTGACCTCAAAAGTTTACAAAATCTTTATCATAAATTCCAGAACAATAAGAGAAAGCATGTATGTTTCATTTGACGATTCATTAGAAAGTGAGATTTATGGTGATATTTTAAAAGAAATTAGCATACAGGATTGTCAAGAAAATTCTAAACATCTTCTTAATCAATTGACAGAAGAGCTTCCAAAATATGACTACACAAACAATGAATCACACAAAAATCAGTCATGTACTAACCCTGCAGATAATCTAGAGCAGTTATCATAAATAACAGGATCAAATTATCAGAATTTTGAAGAATCATCAGAAAATTCAAATAACATAAGAATTCTGATCCTCTTAACTCAAAACAAGCTACAGATCAGCGGAGGCAGAGGAACCATCAGATCACATAAATACACACAACAACAACAGATGGATCAAAGGACATTCTTTGTCAAACATAATTGGTGATCCAGAAGAAGGTGTCAAGACAAGATCAGTTGCTATTCATGAATGCCTATACGCTAGGTTTTTGAGCATGATAGAACCAAAATCTATCAAAGAAGCACTCAATGACTCAGATTGGGTCCAAGCAATGCAAGACGAGCTTGACCAATTTGAAAAGAGTCAGTATGGAATCTGGTGCCTTGACCAACTGACAAATCTGTCATCAGATCAAAATGGGTATTCAGAAATAAATCTGATAAACAAGGTGTTATAAAAAAGAATAAAGCAAGACTGGTGGTCAAAGCCTGTTGTCAACAAGAAGTTATAGATTATGACGAGACCTTTGCACCAGTTCCAAGATTAAAAGCAGTAGGAATCTTGCTTGCTTATGCCACATCCAAAGACTTCAAATTTTATAAGATAGATGTAAAATCAACATTTTTGAATGATAAAATTGAAGAACAAGTATATGTGACACTAAGGCTTTGTTGATCCAAAATTTCCAAAACATGTCTTGTATGGGTTGAAGCAAGCTCCAAAAGCATGGTATGAAACTTTGTCACACTTCTTAATAAATTTTGGCTTCACCAAAGGTACCATTAATACAACTCTATTTCTTAAAACCTACAGAGGGCACACTTTGTTAGGCCAAATTTATGTTGATGACATTATCTTTATGTTAGGATCTGAGTTTGAATTAGTTATGTATATTTGTAAAATGGATTGATGAAAACAATTAAATCAAAGTGAAATGCAGCGGAATTTAAAAATAACTAGTGGAAGATTGCTATCATCATCATGCTATCAAACTTATAAGTTTTGCATGTGAATTACAACCCCCCCCCTCAGCCTGATATATTACAGAATGTAAAGAAGATGATTTGATGCAAAGTAGAAATGATCTTTTAATAGATAGATAGAACATTACAAATGCACTTCTATTTATAGTACAATCCAAACCTCTGAGCATTTTTTGATGACGTCAGAGGTGATAGTGACAACTAACAAATATAACTAACTATAACCACTGCTAAACACTAAACTCTGCTATTACAGCCACTTACATTGAATAAATAAAACACTGATGAGCCTATCCAATGTTAGTCTTCATTCAGAGTTTCCCTTCCAGCAAATGTTTTCTTCAAAGCAGGGCTTTGTCTTTGACAATGCTTGTAAGGCAGACTTTAGATTGGGTAGAGGTTCTAAGCAAGGTATGTAAACTCTGTTATTCAGATCAACATCTAAATAGATATTTTGGCTTTCAATCATCTGTTCCTTTGTTAAGAGTTCAATCCCAACATCTCTCCTTGGAACAGATGATGCCAAAACTAACTTTATTATTGATCTTTATTCCTCATCATTAGTTCCCTTATTTGACCTTTGAATTAGAGTTCAAGTTTAGGGCAACTAAGTCTTCAAAATCCTTTTAAGTTCGAGGTTCAGGAGATCTTGAAGGTATTCAACACACAGACCATATGCTGCCTCCATTTTAATGCGTCGAACTTTACCATCAGACCTGACCAAGGTTAATTAGTGTGTGTCCTTGTCGGCACTCCACTTTTGAATTTTAAGATCTGTTGGCTTTTTTGGGCGAAGTTTTATTGAAGATGATTTTGGTAAAGAAGGTCTGCTGACAAGCTTTGATAATGTTTCTCTAAGTTGGTCGTTTGCAAGCATCAGTGGGTAAAGGAGTTGACATTTCAAAGCTTCTTTTCTGTTTTCTTCATATCTCTGCTGATCATCTTCTTTCATATCTCTTTGCCTTTTTGGATGATTTAAGGCGATTGTGGATAGAGCAGAGGATAAAATGGCCTTTTCAAGACATGGGTCTGTTTTGAAACAGTGTTGGAAGAACAGTGGTTGTGACTGGATAATTGGTTTTCTTGGGACATTTGGATCTTTCCATCTAAGATTTTCCAAAGTCTTGTAGGCATCCAAGACCTTAGACTCTGTCCATCTTGCAATCTGCTTAGATGTACCATACTGAGCAGCAACCAACTCTTCTTTCATTCTATTGATCTCAAGACTTGATCTTGATCCACAAATTTTGCTCTCTTCCAGTTTGGTGGAGTTTCCTTCATTGCTAGGTTTTTAAGCAAAATCTGGATCCTTTCTGCTTCTTCTTGAAGGTCTTCTGCAGACCAATTTTTAAATTGAGCTCTGGTTGCCTTGTATGGTCTATGAATCATGATGTGCTCTAGAAGGTCTTGTCTCAGATCAAGGTTACCTTTTGTAGTTTTCTCTGACTTTGACTTGCAGAGATCTTTTGCATAATCTTTAATATGCGTGACCTTTTCGAGTTGTAATTGCATAGCATTCTGCAAAGTTCTATCATCTTTGCTTCATTTTCTTTCTTTGCAATAGTTTCTGCTTGTATGACCTTTAACTGCATATATTCATCTAAGTTCTTTGGCTTTGATACCCACAAAGAGAAGGAAATTCCCTTTTTGTTGGATCCTCTATCTCATAAAATGATTCCAACTCTCCTTTTACTGCATGAAGTTCAAGAGGATAGAGAGAGGCTACTGGAAATTTTGAAGTGGAGAGATGAGCATATGAGAGATTTGAGGATTGAGGTGGTAGTGGAGATGGTTTAGGTGGCAGTGAAGTGGGTATAGGTTTTGAGGGAATTGATGAGGACAGTGGTTGTGAAGATATGGGTATGGGTGATGGAATTTCGTCTTCTTCATCTTCACCAACTACAAAAGTTTTCCTTTTGCGTTTGAATTTGATTTTTGGAGAAGATGGTGGTTGAGGAATTCTTGGTGGTGTAGTCATTGGTTGGGTAAGGAAGGGAAAAGTGATCATAGAAGTGGTTTGAAAAGAATTGTTGTAAGCACTACTGTGTCAACAACTGATGATGCAACAGGAGTTATAACATCTGCTGGAGTAGTTGTGGTTTGTGGTGGTGAACTTGGTTTGGACTCGGCAAAAGATACCGCATGAATTGTCTCAGCAGAGGTTTTAGAATATGTGGATATTGGTTGCCTTGTTTTTCTAACAGGTCTCTTCTTTCTTGAAGAACCAATGTCTTCTTTTTCCTTTTGTTGATCTAGCTTTTGTTGTCCTGCACTTCTGTAACACCCCAATCGCGTAATACAACAAGACGCGGCGGAAATATCAGGGAGTCACGTTACAAATTGCTCAGCCACAACTGGTACTAAATTGTTTCATTATTATTACATTGTTTTACAATACAAAGAATACATGTAATTGTCTTTTGTTTAAAGAAGTCTAAAGCCCGGATGCATTCCTATGTGTAGCATGCTCGAATAATCGTCAACCTGAAACATATGTGAAAAAGAGACGCTAACAAACAATGTTGGCGAGTACATAGTTTTGTTGGCCAAATAAATGGCAAAAGGTTTGGTATTGCAATACTTTGACAACTACGAGAGTTGCCAATTATAAATCGACTCGTTTTAGCCAAAGAATGGGGAAAAGGGTTAGCATTGAATACATTAACTTGATTATGAAACTTGTGACAAAAGAGTTTTGTATATGGCATCATGATCATTACTAAGAAATTTTCATGCCTTTGAAAATTGTACTTTGTTCTTTGTAAACATACGGAAAGTCGTCCATTATGTTATTAGAAATCTAGTCAAGGATTAACAATAACTATACTGAAATCGGTCATAATCGCGTGAGTATTATTTGAAATCAATCAATGATTTATAATAATACTAAATATCCTTCTAAGAATCTATCATACAAATTAACAATAACCAAATCTTCATGGATTTGGTTGTCGAATCTTTAAATCAAATGCACACAAAATCCTAAAGTGACTCGAATAACGCTATAACGGTAATGCAATGAGATCACTTATATATAGGAAGTACTAGCGGCGTATCCACCATGTTCTTATGGTATTACACTTGTTTCACTATCCTAATCACAACTAACCACATAAACACATTATCGTCAACTTGTCACATTGTCTTGTCAAATTGTCTCGTCAAATACGCATTAAAGTACACATAAACCAATCAAGGTCTACTAATTAGTACTTTAAATATAACACATATATCTAACTATAAAGATAGGTAGATGTAATAGGAATTAAGTCTTGTCACATTGTCTTGTCAAATAAGCATTAAAGTACGTCAGAATCCAATCAAGGACTACCAATTAGTACTTTAAATATTCCACATATATCTAACTATAAAGATAGGTAGATGTAATGGGAATTAAGTCTTGTCACATTGTATCACAAAAACATAATCCTAATGGTGATTCGGATAAGGCTACGAAGGGTAATACAATAAGCACACTTATATATAGGAAGTACAAGCAGCGTATCCACCATGTTCTTATTGTATTACTCTAGTTTCTTTATCTAAATCACCAACAATTCTACACATAAACCAAAACCATTGTTCTCATAAGGTACTT
This sequence comes from Scalesia atractyloides, assembly GCA_947069175.1. Taxonomy (NCBI): domain Eukaryota; kingdom Viridiplantae; phylum Streptophyta; class Magnoliopsida; order Asterales; family Asteraceae; genus Scalesia; species Scalesia atractyloides. The sequence goes on from CAMTDV010000025.1 coordinate 37,529,008, forward strand.
CTTGAAATCTCACTATAAAGATAGAAAGATTTAAGAGTGTACTTCAGACATCCTTTGAGAATCTAAATATAAGGATAGAAAGATTCTACAAGGATATAGGCCCTGAAAGACCTCTTTAACTGTCAAGTCATCAATTTTCGTGTTGTATAATCGGAATTAATACACAAAAAAGCACTTAGTAAACACATACATGCCATATATTTGAGAAAGATTGATTACACATATGAATCACCCCAAAACATTTGGAAAATGTAAAAGAGGGGGAGCAATGTACTCACCTGGGATTGCGTATAGATCCTGTTCAAATGATATAACAAAGCTCAAAGGATCAAGAGTTCAAGTGTTGAAGTGGTTCATAGTGTATCGGATAATTTCATGTTAGTGTCGAAACTTGAAAACGAGAAATCGGATAGAATGAAATATATAAACCAAACAAGAGTTGGATCTTGTATAATATGGTTCATAATATTATACATTCTGATTTGGAAGCATTTGAAAGTGTTTTGGTCTCGTTACGGCTCGCTAAAGTGGTTTACGCCACTTTAACGGGTCAAAACGTAACTATGGGTTCAGATGGTTAAATATATCCTATGACAAGTCTAATATGCCATAATTAGTTTATATAAGTTGTATAATCAGTTTAGATGTCAAAACAATGCTCTTATATGTTCAAAACTAATTTAAGTGCAAAAAGGGTATTTCGGCATTTTAAGGAATACATATTGGACTTGTCATTTGACTAACCAAGCAGTTATGACCATTGGGTATAACCTCAAAGGTTTATTCCCTATATATTTATGGTCATAAATATGTATTTGGTCGGATCTAAAGATCAACCAAACGGGTCAGATTCGAAAGTCAAAGCGGTGGTCAAACCGTTAGACTTTTGACTCTAAACAAGCACTATAACAACATTGACGAATTTGACATGTTCTTGACATGTCAAAATAAGTTTTATAAAAGTATTTTGGCATCAAAACAACCTGTTTTGATAACCGAAAATAGATCCGTTGCAAAATGCGCAAAAATCGTATTTTGACCAAAATTTGACTTGTCACTAAGACTAGAAAAGGTGTAAATCAGTAGGCATGATCACTAAGGACCATAACCATCTTGATTACCATCATATTACAAAGTTCAATTCGACTTTATGTTAATCAACTCATGATCAAATCTGGAAGTCAAACAAAAGTAAAATTTTTCGACTTTTAGTCCAATTAAACTACAAGAATTGAACAAGACAAGAAAGGAACACTTACAAACACAAAGGATTGCTAAAGAATCACAGAGAAAGCTCCAAGATGGTTGCAAATTCGGATTTGTAGCAGGCGAGAGCAAGAAGGAGGCTGAAAAGATTCAAAATGATGAAGAACATGGTATTTATAGATGTAGAGGATGAATATGATCAAGACAAGTGTTGGGAGGTGGTGTGTGGTGTTAACAAGTGTTTATGAGGTGTTATAACCAGATTAAGTGTGGCAATTCTCGAGCTAGGTGTCAAAAATTGCGAATTGGTGGCAAAGGAATGCAGCTGGAAGTTGCCAGCACATGTTTCTATGAAAACAGGGGCGTTGCGCTACGCGACGGGTACCCTCTAGAGCTACGCGCTACACCTAGCCCCCATTTTCAATTCTGAAGTTTAAAAAATGGCAAACAGATCCCTGCACGTGTTTTCGTCGTGTTTTAGCATTTCTAACACCCGTTAACCCAATATTTAAGTTCCATAAGGACGATAAAGTATAGGGAACTTGAAATATGTCCAAAAATATTCCAGAGGTCGGTTTGTTTGGTCACACGGTCGCGGTTTTCGGTTAATTACGACGAAAATCGTAACGAACGCGTGTGTGACCGTAAATGCGTAACGAATGATATTTTTGCATTCCAATCACTAAAATATGATATTTTAATGATTAAATTTTTTTGGATGTCCGTACATGTTCCGGATAGCGAAAAATGCTTAAAGGCATACTTTCGCAAAATTTGCAAAATAGCCCCTGAAGTTACAAAATTGTGTTTTTGCCATACCGAAGCCCTCAAAACTTATTTCTTAGTTATGTAAAGAGTATTTAAGGTATGTTAAGCTTATGACTTTATTCCGGAGTTTGTCATAAATAGTCACTGTGATCAAATAGGCCTGTTTTTGACATACCAAACCCTTCGAAACTTATTTCTAAGTTATGTAAAGGTTATTTAGAGTATGTTAAGCTTGTGTCATTGTCTCGGAGTATACATCGTGTTAAACGGCTAACGGTTGCGTACCGGTTTATGGTTTCGCTTATAGAAGCTGTATAAGAATTTAAAACCGAACAAGGACTGAATATGTAAAATCATTTTTGAATATAAACTAGTTTTGAATTTGTAAAATGATTAATGTATCAGAAGTCATCAACTTTTGCTCCCAGCCCTTAAATTCTTCAACCTCTTCTGCTTTTCTGTAGCAATCTTTTCAGATTCTATATTCAGAGATTCATCAATCTCTTTTCCTGGAATAGAAGTAGATGTTGCAGCGGTAGTTTCAGGATCTTTTGTCTTTACCAAGGGATCTAGCTGTAATTTTCTCAATGTTTCTTCTCCCCCCTTTCTGGCATCATCAGTGACATCAGTGACATCTTCTGGAAAAATAGTAGTAGGGGCAGAGCCAATGGTTTTGAGCAGATGTCTTTGATGGCTTTTATCTCAGCTTGGGTATCTTTGTACCTAGCTTCAACCATTTCCTTGATGAATTTCATGTGAGTGTTGTGTTGAACCTCTGCTAAACTCCTTTGAGCTGAAATAACAGGTTGGATCATATTCCAAAGCCCATCAATGGTTTGAGAAGAAAAAGTAGGAGTTTGGGATTGACTTTGTAGGAGTTGTTGCATCATGGTTTTAAGTTCATCAATAGAAGACTCCATAGATTACATTCTCTCTGTCAGTTCTTTGTAACATAGCTCATCACCTAATTTAATAGGATCATCTGAACTCCTACCAGTGGTAGTTTTATCTGTGTTATTATTTGGAGAAGTTTCTTACAAACCTTCAGACACAGATGCCCCTTTTTCTTGGTACTGGGGACTTCCAACTGGAGTAGAGGTTACAATTGTAACCTCAACAGTTAGGAAGTCTTAATGATGGAACCACTGTCCAATTGAGAAACAGGAAGTTTTGCAATTGTAGTGATTGCTTCACTTGAAAAATCACCAAGGGTTACTTGTAACCCAAGGGATGTAGCCTCCTCAGCTGTTGATGGGATAGCAAAGACAAGAGGATCAGACTCGGTCACATGTAGAGGAAAACTCTCAGTAATGTGTGAGTGAGAGGAACTAATATGTGTCAGATCCATGTCTATTGCATTCAACAGAGGTAAGATGGTGGGTGGAAGTTTTGTTGGAGAGGGTTGTGGAGTAGAAAGCGACATTGCCCTGGGAGAGGGGTTGTGGAAGATAGATCTAAGTGAATCTAGCGCTTCATAAGTTGGTGTCTCTTTTCTTACAACTTGATCCTTTTGTGAGGATACAAGAGGAGGTAGGCTGATGGGTTGAGATCTTTCTTTCAACTGCTATGAGGAAGTAGCAGCAATGGTTTCAAGTGACGTTGGTGTTGTCACTATGTTAACATCTGGGATCTCATCTTCTAGAGGACCCTTTTTCTATTGATTTGGTTTGGTGGGCTTTTTGGATTTTGTTGGTTTTCTTTTGGAAGTTTCTATTGTGGGTTTCACAGCATTGGTTGTAGTGCCATGATTAACAGGAGCAGTAGGCTCAGCAGCAGAGGTTTGAGCTTGAACATGTTTGGAAACTTTTGAAACTTGCTCATCCCCTCTGCTTGTGTTTGGAAACTTTTGATTGATTTGTAATGCGTGTAAAAGTTTCATGAGTAAAGCTGGCATGAGTAATCAAAGCACCTTGTTTAAAGCATCCTTTTCACAAACTTGGTTTTGAATGTAAATACTCAACGACCTTGGATGCATCAGAATAGCTTTATTCTTTTTAATGTTATTGTATTTGCCACCAAGTCATTAAACAATACTTGGGAGAAGTTGAAATCAGATTTTGTTAAAATTGAATATCCTTAGTATTGCATGTTCAAAGGTATTTTCGTTAAAATGCAGTTGTTTTGGCGGACTACATGTTAGCAAAGTGTGGAAAAAGAATTTCATCTCAGCACGAAACTTAGGTTTGTAGATGGTTTTACCTGTAAGTTGACCTTCATAACCTCGTTCGATGAATTCATCATGTAAGTCCTTGTTTGCGAAAGTGGTGGGATAATCTAGGTCATTCAAACCAAAGACAGTAGAGATGGATGTTGGGCTTATTTAAATGATAGAGTCACCCACGTTTGAAACAATAGCATAAGTTTTCTTCTTTGTGATATGAACTTCAGCATGTGCCCAGAATTGGTGAAGTATTTCAGGATGTTTTTGTATTTTGACTCTTTCAAAATTTTATCATAGCATGATATGCTTGATTTGAGTCGGTTTCTTCGAGAATGGGAGTGCAGTTGTGAGGTGTTTTGAGGATGCGCGTCATGGTGAAAGAATCGAGTGTAGTGAATCATGAAGAAGAAGAAGAATGAGAGATTTGTGGAAACCGCTTTGAGCATTTTTGAAATTCGATACGGCAGAGTGAAAAACTCTGTTTTTGATAAAACAAGGTTTTTATAAAGTGAAAAAGTGAGTGATGACATGGCATCCGTTGCAAAGATATGATGGCTAAAATCTGTCCATGTGTAACCTCTGATAAATAATGGATGACAGATGTTTTGGAAAAACCACTGTTGTGTCTCAACAATGGACGGGAATAGTGTTTTGAAACACTATCAGAGGATAAGGTCAACGCACAGGTGTGACCTGACAGTGGATAGACAAATGAACCAGAGGATACACTTTTAATAATGAATAGATTTTTAAGCCAAACAGAGGTTTAAAAGAAAACAATGGTTATGAACAGACTTTTGAGATTTATTGAAAATTTCAATTTTAAGCTATTTTTAAGGATAAATTTTTGATTTTATGAAAACATTTTAACACTATTTACACATGGAACACACAAATTTTTTTCAATCCATGTTTAGCATGCTAATTCTAGAGATCAGAATTTCAAAGGTGGATGTATCTAATGCTTTTGTTAGAACATCTGTCAGTTGATCTTTACTTGGAACATGATGCAGAGAAATCAAACATTTTTCATAGAATTCTCTCACAAAGTGATGTCTGATGTCAATGTGCTTTGCTGTGGAATGAGACACTAGATTTTTGATGATGTTTTCAACTGCTTGACTATCTAACTTGAGAGGAGTCTCTAAAGCAGTTACACCAAAATCCAGCAATTGATTTTGAAGCCACAAGAGTTGAGCGTGCAACTTGCAGCAACAATGTATTCAGCCTCAACATGGATGTAGATACTGCAACTTGCTTTTTGCTTTGCCAGGACACTAGGCAATCACCTAGGAACTGAATTCCCCCTGATGTGGAATTCCTTGTAGTGTGACAACCAGCAAAATCACTGTTTGTGTAACATGAAAGCTCAATGTTTCCATTAGCAAGATAGATACCAAGTATGGGAGCGCCTTTTATGTATCTGAATATCCTTTTCACAACAATTAGATTAGACTTTCTAGGTGCTGACTAGGGTCTGGCACAAACATATGTTGCAAACATGATGTCTGGCCTAGAAGTAGTTAGGTACAATAAAGACCCAATCATGCTTCTATAAAGAGTTTTATCAACCAAGTCATCTTTGTCATCAACAGTGACAAGCTTTGAGGTTGCCATGGGTGTGCTACATGGTTTACAATCATTCATATCAAATTTGGTGAGTAGTTCTTTGACATACTTACTTTGATGAATGAATGTACCATTGTGCAATTGTTTTACTTGGAGACCAAGAAACATAGGAGCTCACCCATTACACCTCATTTCAAACTATGTTGCCATGAGTTGTCTAAACTCTTCACGAACGGCAGTGCATGTGGATCCAAAAATAATGTCATCCACATCAATTTGGACAAACATCAAATCTTATATTCTCTATTTAAAAAATAAGGCTTTATTAGTATTACTTCTTGTGAAACCAATGGATAAGAGAAAAGTGGAAAAAGTTTCATACCAGGCTTTTGGTGCTTGCTTCAAGCCATACAAAGATTTATTGAGCTTGTAGACATGATCAGGATAAAATGCATCCTCAAATCCAGGAGGTTGACAAACCACACACCTCTTCGTTGATCTTACCATACAAGAATGCACTTTTGATATCCATTTGAAACACTTTTATGTTGTGGTTGGCAGCAAAGGCTAAGAACAGTCTGATGGCCTTTAATCTGGCTACTGGAGCAAAAGTTTCATCATAGTCAATGCCTTCTTCTTGTCTATAACCTTGAACCACAAGCCTTGCTTTATTCTTGACAACGATACTCCTTTCATCAATTTTGTTCTTGAAGACCCACTTTATGCCAATTAGACATACATCCTTAGGCAGTGGTACAAGTTCCCATACTTGTTTTCTTTTGAATTGAAGAGGCTCTTCTTGCATAGCTTTTACCCAACTGTTGTCTTTTAGTGCCTCTTGGTACTTGAAAGGTTGTGTGAGATATAGAAAGCCAGCAAAAAGACAAATGTTTTGGGATTGGCTTCTTGTGAGCACCCCATCATTGATGTTGCCAATAATTTGGTCAGATGGATGACTTTTAAGGTAGATTAGATCTCCCTTATATGGAATGATGGCATTTTGAGGTGAAGGCTGCAGATGGAATCATCTGAGCTATATTGGCAATTTTGAAGAACCAACATCTGTTTGGAATGGAGATGGAGGTATAGGTGGAATGGGTGTGTATGGAAGTTGTTTTTTGTTCACAGAGAATGGACTTTTATCAACAATGGTTTGGTTTTGTGAGCTGGCAGAGGTTTGTGGGTCAACAACTGTTGAGCCAGCAGTGGCAGAGGTTTCACAGTTGTTAGTAACATCTGCTCCTCTGATGGATGGATTGACTTTGAATTGTGAAAGCACACTGTCATGTCCATAATCTTGACTGTGATGTACTTGCAGGGTTAATCTTGATAGACACATCTTCAAATGTAAATTTGTCTAGGTAAAACAGTTCAGCAGGGTTTGCTGGGATTTTCAATGAAGAAAGTTCATTGAACTTCACATTTAAAGTTTCTTCAACACACTTGGTCCTAGAGTTAGAAACTCTGTAGGCTTTAGCAGTGGTTGAGTATCCTAGAAAATAACCACAATCAACTTTGGTTGCAAACTTTGAAATGGAATCTTTTAAGTTTAAAATGAAGCACGGGCCGCCAAAGATTTTGAATTTTGAGATCAGAGGTTTGATTTTGTATAAAATCTCATAGGCAGTCTTTTGATGCCTGGGTTTGATCAAAACTCTGTTCTACACATAGCAAGCACTGTTTACAACATTTGCTCAAAAAGAAAGGGTAAACCTGAGTCTTCAAGCATTGTTCTTGCAGATTCAATTAAAGTCCTGTTTTTTTCCTTCAACCACCCCATTTTGTTCTGGTGTCCTTAGGATGATATATTGTCTAACTATCCCTTTTGACACACAGAAAGCATCTAACTCCTTGTTCTTAAACTCTGTCCCATTGTCACTTCTAAAAACTTTTACTGGAAGGTCAAATTGCTTTCAACTTGTTTAACAAAAATTTGCAAAATGGCAGCAGTTTCATCTTTAGAATGAAAAATGTCCATGTGAACCTTGAAAAATCATCTATAATGACAAGACAATATCTTTTCTTTTTAAGACTGATGATTTTTACAGGGCCAAGCAAGTCCATGTGAGTGATTCAAGCACTGAACTATTTTGGACTCTTCAATTGACTTGTATGAGCATTTATGTTGTTTTCCTTTTAAACAGGAAACACAATGTTCATCACAAGTAAATTACTTTGAGGGTAAACATCTGACAAGATTTTGTTTAGAGAGTGTGGTGATAGTTTTCATATTTGTGTGTCCAAGTCTTCTATGCCATAATTCTATATCTTTGCTTGAAGCAACTGAGAACAAACATGTAAGAGACATTGGATTATCCTTCAAAATATCAACCACATACACATTGCCACTCCTATGAGCAACAAGTGTGCTTTACTCTCAGCAATGATTTGATCATTCTTTTTAACTACTTCTGGTCCTACAATTTGATATGTTTTCTTTGTAAAGAAGGATCCATATCCTTTGTCACTCATTTGTGAGACACACAGCAAGTTAAATTTTAGATTGTCAATGAGATTAACACATTAAAATTTGAGTTTCCCAGCCTGAAAAGTCCATGACCCTAACACCTTCCCATTTGAATTGTTACCAAAAGATATATCACCCCCTCCATGTGCCATGAAATGTTTGAGTAGGGCTCTACATCCTGTCATGTGCCTAGAGCCTCCACTATCTACATACCATAAACTATCAAGGCAAGTAAAAGCTCCCTGCACATTAGTAAACAATTAGTTTAGGTGGGTCGCCAAAGCAAAGATGGCTTTGGATGGGGTCACAGATTGTCCAATCTCAATTTCAGGAAAATGGAAAGTGGTTGAATCAGATTTTGTAACCACTGTTGTGGACCATTTCCTATCAGATGTTGGTAACCATGAGGATGCCTGTTTATTCTTGGTTTTGAGGGTCTTTTGTAACCCTTATAACTAAAGGAACATTTTGATTCATATGTTGGCCATATCCTCTTGGGTACATGTTTGCAGTTGGTGCATCTGTCACTTGTACCTCTATGGGAACAAAAGTTTTGTTCAAAGCTTTGGTAACAGATGTTTGAACAGATTCAAAGGTCTGCTTAGATTTATTTCTAACAGGGCTTGAAATTTGACTCTCAAGAGTTTTTGATTTATAGTCTTTTCTTTTGATGTCAAAGTTTTGAAGATAAACACACTCTTGAGTTCTGTGATTTGCTTTGCCACAGATGATGCAGTTTGAAGAATTTGGTATTATTCTTGTTTTGTTTATATCATAAACTTTTAGAAGAAAACAACTTTGAGTGGCATGATTCTTCTTTTCACAAAAATCACAAAACAAGTTTTTGACCTTTTCTTTCTTCTTCCCTTTTTCAGACTTCCTTTCAGCAGATGGTGTAACATCACCATCTGCTGGAAGATCCTTGATAGGGATTACTCTTGCTTTTGGTGCTTTGACACCATCAATGGTTGAAAAGTCCATTGGCTTGAAGTTTTCAAGGATGTCACATCCATCAGACCATGTGGGTTTGAATTGATATTTTTCAACTTCCTCAAAGGTTGAGGATCCCTTATGTTTTTCTAAAACAATTTTGTCTCCATTTTTATCAGTAACCTTGATTTCTTCACCAGCCAAGTTGGTTGGAAGAATTTCTACCACACTAGATTCATTTACAATAACATTTTCAGAAACTTTTTCATTTTTTCTGAAACCTATACCAAATTTTGTGTTACTTTTGATCTGGTTTTCAAGCTAACTTCATAACCTTTGCAGGATTCTACCCATTTCTCACAAGTGATTTGGTTAGACTCCAACTCATCTTTGCAATTTTGATATTTTTCTTTCATGTTTTGGAGTTGGTCCTTGGTTATGCTTGCTTCATGTTTTAGACTGCTGATTTCAGATTCTTTTTCCAACAATTTTGTTTTCAACTCTTTTGAGAGTTTTTCAAAATGCAGTTCATCAATTAAATTTTTATTTCTAAGATTTTCATTCACCTCTTTTATGTTGGCAAAAGCTATTATGCATTTATCTGAACAAAGATCTTTAAGGATTTGAGGAGATACCTTAGCAGCAGCCATCATGGAATAGTCACAATCACCTTCACAAACACTAGCATCCTATGAATAAGACAGAGGTTTCACATCTTCATCAACATTTTCTCTTATAGAAACTGTTTCATCATGAACTTCAAACACATCAGACTTAGGCACTTCTTCCACAGATTCATCACCTTCAACTATTGTTTCTAGTGCCATAAAGCAAAAATCATTTTCCTAAATCATTTTTGAGCTACTAGAGCAAAGTTTTCATCAGTTAACTCCTTAGGCAAGCTACTCCAATCAACAAAGCCTTGAGTGAAGAAGCTCTGTTGATTAACCTCTGCCGGAGCAGTGGTTTGAGTAACTTGAGTGACTTAAGGTGCAGGTTGCACATGCACTTGAGGAGGTGGTGCTTGAACATATTGAATCTGTGGAACAGTGGTTTGAACATAATGCACAGGAACAGTGGTAGCAGGGTGTGCAAAACGAGCAGTGTTTTGCATATGAGGAGAAGGGGTATTTTGGAATAATGAGCAGTGCTTTGTGTGTGTTGAGGTCTAGGACCAGGATGTGTCACAATAGGTCCAGATGTTTAAGATCTACATTCCCTAGCAAAATTTCCTAGCCTGTTACATTTGTAGCACTTGATTTTTGATTTTTCTAGCCCAACTTTTAACCCCCATGCAACCCTGGGAACTTTCTACCAGTCCTTTTGTAAAACTTGCTAGCTTTAACACTCAATAGTGCCAGCTGGTGCAAAATGTCCATTTCCTCTAAATCTGTAGGTTCAAAGTGTTGAAGGTCATTCAACTCAAAGGATAAGTTATCAGAGGTTTGGCCTTCCCACTAGCAGGAAATGCATAGTTGGGTGAGTAAGGATCAGAGTTGAAGTTTCCTCCAGAAGTTATATCAATGAAATGATGATAACTTTGATCATTTCCACTGCTAGAACCTTCTTCTTGGGTTGGAAGTTTTGTGTTACCAAAAGTGTAATCATCAGCCACTTTGCCAGATTCTTGTAGCTTCTTTTTCTGGTTCAACTCTCTCTCATATGTGAGAAGCCTACCATGAGGTTGTGTAAGAGTCATTTCCTTAAAAACAACTGAGTTACGGGTTACAAAAGATATAGTGTCCCACCTGTCTGGTAATGATCTAAGGAAACGACTATTTAAAGTTAAATTTGGAAATTCAACATTAACCAGCTTAAGTTCACTTATGAGACAACTAAATCTTTCAAACTGTTGAGTTAGAGACTCTCCTTTAACATGACAAAACGTTTCCTATTGTTGATTCAAAACCTCTATGTTGTTCTCTGTTACTTCCTCAGTTCCACCGAATTGCTCTTTCAAGGCATCCCATAACTCTTTTGCACTGTTGCAATGCAACAGGCCAGCATAGATTTCGTTAGGCAAGGCTGAACAACAATTCTAAAAGCCTTAGCATCTAACTCTAGTTTTTGGAAATCCTGCTCAGAGTAATGTTCATGACTTTTAGGCAATTGAATTTTGGGATCTTCTACACTTGGGACCATGGGAACATGAGGCCCAAATACAATTGATCTCCAGCAACCAGTGTTTTGCTGAGCAAAAATATGGCTCATCCGACGTTGCCAGATATAGTATTCATTTCTGACAAGCATCGGAGGCTTGAACATGGAACCAGTGTTGTTGGAATCCTGTGTGTTTTGTGACATTATGATTGTTTACAAACAGATTTTGTTTAAAAAATTTTGAAACGTAAATAAACTCAGTTTTCCAATGAAAATGCACAAACAAATTAGCAGGGATAGTTGATCTGTTCAAATCGAATTGATTGTTAAGTCAAATTTGATTGATCTAGTTCTAAAACCAATTGTTATGATCTAAGTTTGAATTAGTTGTGTATGTTTGTAAAATGGATTGATGAAAGCAATTAAATCAAAGTGAAATGCAGCGGAATTTTGGAAAAACTTTTAACACAACTAATGGAAGATTGCTATCATCATCATGCTATCAAACTTATAAGTTTTGCATGTGAATTACAACTCCCCATCAACCTGATATATGCTCGTACAAAATTTAAAGAAGATGATTGGATGCAAAGTAGAAATGATCTTTTAATCGATAGATAGAATAGTACAAATGCACTTCTATTTATAGTACAATCAAAACCTCTAAGCATCTTTTGATGACGTCAGACGTGATAGTGACAGCTAAAAATATAACTAACTATATCCACTGCTAAACACTAAACTCTGCTATTACAAACACTGTTAGATTGAATAAGTAAAACACCAATGAGCCTATCCACTGTTAGTCTTCATCAGAGGTTCCCTTCCAATCAAGAGTTCTCTTCAAAGCAGGGCTTTGTCTTTGACAGTGCTTGTAAGGCAGACTTTAGCTTGGGAAGAGGTTCTAAGCAAGGAATGTAAACTTTGTTATTCAAAATAAAAACATCTGATAGATTTTTTAGCTTTCAATCATCTGTTCCTTTGTTAAGGGTTCAATCCCAAGACTTTGGATCAACTAATCTCAAGTTTTGCAAAATGTTTCACAATCTAATGACCAATCACTTTGAAATGAGTATGATGGGTGAGTTAAGATTTTTCTTAGGACTACAAGTAAAATAACAAAGCGATGGCATATTCTTGAGTCAATTAAAATATGTCAGAACCATTTTGAAAAAAAATATACTCACTTGAAAACTGTTCATATTCAAAAACTCCCATGGCCACAGGAAACAAACTTGATTTGATCTAGACGGTAAGAGTGTTGATATTAAAACTTATAGGGGTATGAAAGGATCATTGCTATACTTAACTGCTAGTAGACCAGATATCATGTTTTCTACTTGTTTTCTAGCAAGATATCAATGCAATCCTAAAGAATCCCATTTAAAAGTAGTTAAAAGAGTTTTTAAATATCTAAAGGGAACATTGGATCTTGGTTTGTGGTATCCTAAAGGCACATATTTGGAGTTAATAGCATATACAGATGCAGATCACAAACTTGACAGAAAAAGCATATCTGGTGCTTGTCAATTGTTGGGAGAAAAAGTAATCCGATTGGCAAGCAAGAAACAGAACTGTGTATCCACCTCAATTGTTGAATCAGAATATATAGCATCAGCAAGTTGTTGCTCACAAGTGCTATGGATGCAAACTTAGCTAAGGGGTTATGGAGTAAATCAGACAAGAATTCCTATACTTTGTGACTCAATAAGTGCAACTGCTATAACGTTAAATCCAGTTCATCACTTTAGAATAAAACATATTGATGCCAGATATCACTTCATAAAAGATTATGTGGAGAAAGGTAATATTGAAATGTACTTTGTTCCAATAGAAAATCAAATTGCTGACATTTCTACCAAACTCTTGATGAGATAATTCATAACTTTTTAGTTAGCAAATTGGGAATGGTCAATATGAGATATGAAGAAAACCCAGAAAACACTTTATCACTCATCCAAGAAGATTCTGATAAAGATAATCAGAACTCTGATGACTCATCAGAAATTCAATAAGTTTACCAGAAATCTGGTAAAGTTATCAGATTTTTGACCAGGTCAACAGAAAGAAACTAAACTCTAATGACTCATCAGAAATTCAATAAATGTACCAAAAATCTGGTAAAGTTATTATTTTTTTTGACCAATTCAACAGAAAACTGATAAAACTTCAAAATTTTATTTTCTCTTCTTTCTCAAAAACACATCTTCCATGCGTGCACACCATTTCTCTAATTCATTTTTGTACATTTTTTCTTCACTTTTTTTCTTTCTTTCATTTTTTAAGGATAATCTCTACTTAAAAATCACTCACATAGCCTAGTTGCGTCATAAAGTAGAAAATCTGAGCAAAATTTAATGCATGTTCTCACTCTCTGTTAACATTCATTGCTTACTCATCAATACATAGAGAGAAAGAAGCGACACCTGGACAAATCATGATGAGCATTTCTCAGAACCTAGCCACCTACATTATAAATGAGAAGAAATCCATCTCTAAACATTCCTTTATACCTATGACAATAGATCTTAACTATAAAGAAAAATGGGAAACAAAATCTAACTTGGTAGGTGCCATTTATGGCAAAGATGCACTCTCACTTATAAATAACTATCACTTGACGACCTTCTTACATCACAAGTCGCTTTCATCCTCATCTGTTTGCTCAAAAATCTTAAACCAAAACTCTTCATCTTCCAAACTCAAAAACCCTAACTTCTTAACCATAGATCAGATCGACATCACCCACTATCCCTTGACCTACCACCCACGTCACAACTTGAGGGTCCGAATGGATGTAACCGGCCAAGCCTTATAGAGTGCAACGTCATTCTGATCATGATACTCAACAGCCCCTTTGTAGAGATGCAACGTCATTCTGGCCTAGCCTTATTGAGATGCAACGTCATTTTGGCTCTATGTCAAACTCATCTTTCAACCAGCGCAAACTAACCACCATTGGTGTATGGGTGATGGGAAATCCCATTATCTTAAAAGAGTGCATCATCAGAGAGTTGATTCATCTCAATGACGACAACAACATGCTGACCTTCACCCACCGACAGCTGAACAATACCTTAACCCAGACGGGGTACCATGTGAATGGACCAATGAGAGCCATTGGGTGGTTCGGTTTTATCCAACCATGGTAGTTCCTGGTCACTTAGCTCAGGATATGCTTCTCAAAGAATATTGTGAACTTCATTGAAATCTCATACAGGCTCATGGAACCAATGCATGATGTTCCATACAACTTCTCTCAATATCTAATGAGAGATTTTGTGAGCAACCATTTCTAATTTATCCCATTTCCTAATGATGGTAATCACAAGTCAACTAGACTTCGGGGGAGTTCAAGTTTGGTATCCGGTATCCTAGAGCTGAGATGATCTTTAAAGAAAACTTTCATAATGCACACCTAGTGCCAACTACCAACCACACGGAACTTGAGACCCAACTTTGGGCTTTTATTGACATAATTTATAATGTGGATTAAGGTTTTTTCTTTTAGTTTGTGGTTTTTTTTATTTTGTAAAATTATACATAAATTTAATATGAGTTTTCTTTTAAAAAAATTCTAAAACAAAAAAGAGTGGGATATTTGTGAAAAACAACAAATGCTAGATGTATTAGATACAAAATCATTTAAAAATATGTCAAGCATATCTAATAAACCTGTCAACACTTTTGATGAAATCTGATGAATGTACAAACTTTTCTAATAAGATCCACTAACACTTGAACAAAATCTAAAACTGCTGAAAACAAATGTAAAATCACAAAAACAAGATTTTCTGATGATTCATTCAAATTACTTTTCATGTTATTTCTCTTTCTCCTAGTGAAAACATAGACATAAAATCTGTTGAGAAAAGAAAAGGAAGCATATCAGGATCTCCAAGAAAAACAAAGGTAAGTACAACTTCTAATCTCTCACTTATTCCCTCTCATCTCAAAAAAGGGATATGCTAAGAAGGGGGGAAGAGGCCTTTCTGATAAATTTCAGATGAAAATCCAATGAAAAGAAGACTTTTCTGATGATTCATATCAAAGTTCATGTTTTCAGATGACGTCACCAGAAGTAGTATTTTTCCTTTCAAAAAGGGGGAAGGATGTACACCTACTTAGGAGGTTTCAGGTTTCTAGAAGGAATATTATTGGAACTTTTTCTCAAAAGGGTCCCATAAGAGATAAAAGGTACAACATGGCGGTTAGCATTCTCCAATTAAAACCTGTCTTGTTCGAGACATACCAAAAATTTAAAAACGGTTCGGATAAAGTTAATTCACAATTAACTTATCATAAACCAACTTAAGTACTAACTGACGTGAGCGAGGATGTGTATATTTTTAGATATATTTTTGGTATTTTCACTCGTTTATTGAAGCTTTAAATTTATAAAAACATGATATAACACTATCACTCACTACATCACTGACGTGAGAAGGGTAAGTATATTTTCGATATAAGTTAAGTACTTTTCACTCGTTTATTAAAGTTTTAAATTTATAAAAACACGATATACAACTATCACTCTCTACAACAAGTTAGGGCAAATGCACCCATCCTTGGCATAGTAGAGTGATGGTAAGATACTGAGGTCTTCCAAGGACACAAGAGCTTTTATTATCGGAATATCGTCGACGTCTAATCTAATCAAATTTTTAGAAAAGATTTTTAATAAGTAAACATTAAGAACTAAACTAAGTAATGAAAGAAACAAACACATAAGATAGAATCACTTGGTTCCGACTCGCTACTTATGTATCCTTTGATGATTTCCATACTTAGGGGTTTTTAAGAGATTATCTTAGTTAAAGTAGCATGTCCCTCTTTTGAAGGCAACACTACCCTCATCCATATTGGTCTGAGTCTACAGGGATACAGTCCCGCAAGGCCGGAATATTGAAAGATAATTAAGTAAGTTATTATTAAAATGTTGCATGTCCCTCTTGGGAGGCAATGCTACCCTCGGCCATATTGGTCTGAGTCAGTAGGGATACAGTCCCACAAGGCCAGTTTAAAGTTTTTATGGTAGTTTATTTATAAGGGATTCAAGCCATTCTTACTTCTCCTGTTTTGATGTTATCCTAATAAGCTTGAATCGAGTCCTCGCAGGATCTGTACACTGAACGAGGCAAGAACTTTACCCATACCACCCTTCTAACCCCCTACCAGGCAGTTAACATGCTTTATATAGACCCTAAAGACACGAATGAGTGAATCAACAAAACATGAAGAGATGATAGAATAAATTTCACTTTCAATATAAAAAAACTAGTTATTAAAGTCATTAATACATACCCAATTAAAAAGTTAACCAAAGCTAGGAAATCAAAAGTAATACATAAATAACTTGTCTTTGTTTGACAAAAAAATATTACAATCATGTAAGATCCTTAGTTCATTTATACGATTTCATATAGGTTTCGACTAGAATTGTGTAATTGCGATTACACATACATGTGAAAAATGCGGGTTTGTTAAAACATTTAAGAATTTAAATCATTTCAACATCATAATTATAAGTTTGTCATTTAAAATGACGACGAAACATAGTGCGGAAGCGTGTATCTTGATCGTGTTCGGTTCTTCGTTGAGCTTGATCGACATCCGATACTTTTAGGCAACCAACATTTCATAAAACATGAAATGCTTTTAGTTAAAACACGTTATAAAATGTCTAAATAAGTCCATATGTTAAAACGAACAAACAAACAACATAAACACAAGAAAAACTATATATTTTCTTTTTTTTTCTTTTGTTTGTTTTTTTCCAACCCTTTCACCCGGCCGTGTCAGCTAAACATTTTTTTCAGAACATTCACCCGGCCGTGTCAAATGTTCACCCGGCCGTGTCAGCTCTTCACGTTTACTTTTCTCTCAATTTACATCCAAACTTATCCAAACTCATTCCTATCACTTGGGGTTCGTTTCTTAACATGTATAAGTTTTAATCCATTACCCGGATCCAAAATTCATATAGTTTACGCTCCCGTTACCTAGTTTGCATTTTACTTGATTTTGACCCGTTTGACGTTTAAGAACCTAAGCTCAAATCATCCATAACTTTTTAGTGGAATTATTTTCCAGATTATGGCCATTACCGACTTAATAACTTCGTGTTCCATGCTCCCATTACCCGGTTTGCAAGAACACGTTTACATTCACCAGTTTATTCTGTAACTTTCTAACACATAAACCAACATTTAACCACTAACTTTATTTTGACCCGTTTAGAGGTTTCTAGCATATAAGCATAAATTTCACTCGTCATTACTCGCATTTTATTTCTACATTAAGATATCTATTTGCCTTCCATCACCATTGTATTCGTGGTGGATTTACTTTGGTAATCTAACTATTCCGAAGTCTACCCTTCGGTTAGTCAATTTTACAGAAAAAGGCCAATTTTTGGGCGTTTGACCAAAAAGGATTATGCATATAACTTTTACGTTTATCAAAGACTTACTTGGTAATAATACTCATTTCTAAACAACCTTTTAAGCTTGTTTGCTCAGTTTATTGATCAAGGGCGTTTTGGTCAATTTTAGCCCTTTATTTTACGACGAAGGACTTTCACTAAATATTTGACCAAAATCGTATGTTTAAGCTATAATGTTATTTATGCATACCTGGCTCGGATCAAAGTATTGACCCGTTTTAATACCTCATCATATAAGTTGTTAGTTAATAACAACAGCGTCTCACGCGCTATTCGTTTCTGTCAGCATAAAACTCAACAACAACATTAATCACTAATGTCAATTGGGGATTTCTTTAACTTTTGACCCGTTTATTCCATTTGACCATTTATTCATCGTAAGATGGTATTTATTTACCATCCCATTCATGTACCCATTCCGGTTTACACCGTATTATCATATTACTAAAAATTATCTCTTATTTGTATTGGCTTATCATGTTTTACGCCTTATAGTGGCTTTTTCAAAAACAATTATTGTTCCGTTAGCTCGTGGTCAATTACCATATTGCTCTTGTTACTCATTATGGTTTACCCCATAATATGTCTTTTCTCAAAACTCATTGTTTATTTGGTCTATTCAAGACCAAATTGCCATTTACCCCTTTTATCTTATTCCGACCTGTAATATTTCGCGTCGAATCACCATAATTAATTTAAGGTTATATCATAATCATAACAACTTCAACGGGCAAATGATCTAATAGAAAAATGTAAGCTTTACTTATCTTGTATCCGATTATGCACTTTTTCGCGTGCTTGATCCGTTTGACCGGCTTCTTTCCCAAGCCTCCACCTTGCTTGTCAAGCGTCAAACAACCATCATAATTCATAAGACGGTTAGATTAGTCATCCTTACTTGCGACTATTCCATCTTACGGATTTTATGTCGAAACTACTATTCGACTTCATCATCGGTTAGTTTGATTTTCAAGAGTCAACTAGCTTTGATCATATGATATCCACTATTTGGTTTAAATCAACATCATGTTTAGAATCCGTAATATTTCATATCACGTGAAATTAGTCAAATTAGCCAATTACGTGTTTCTTTCATAATTTCAACATATCAACATTAGTTTAGGCATTTTAACAAACACCTTGCGGACATGATTTTTATACATCATCTAGCTAGTTCATATTTAACTTTTAACCAAGTTTTCAATCATCAAACTTCAAGTCCTTATGGCTAGCATTCATAAACAATATCAAGACTTGTATCATAACATCAATTCTACACTATTTCAACATTGAAATTCAGTGTTCATCACATAGTTACAACACCCACGTAACACATGCACGAGTAATTATCAATTTCATAATTTTCATCACTTAATCACCAAACTTTCGACAAGGGTTTGCTCCTAGACATGGATTTAACGTAACATCATTCATACATTCAACATTCAAGCATGAATTTCACTTATGAGTGTTCATCAAGAATTCAAGATGTTGCCAAAAGATAAAATTCGACATACCTTGTGATCCCTTCATTGGGTGATCACTAAATTTAGCTTGGTTTATGTTAATTCTTGATCTTTGCCTTGAATTTTGACTAATTTGTATGAATTAGGGCTAGCTTGAAAGAGCCCCTTTTGGCTCCTGTGATTCTCACGACCAGAACATAAACATAAGTGTGTGTTTTGGTGTTTTTGTTTTTTATTTATTAAACCATTTCTCTCTTTAACCCTTTTAATCCCTCAACTTTTGTAGAGTTATAAATGGATTACTAACCAGGTTTCATTGGTATTTTAACAACACTTAACTAACTTGGTTGATATTCCTAGCTACTTAGTGGTTTCGTGGAAGTTATAACCTGTTTTATTTAAGTCCCTTTAACTCGGGACTCTTATAAACTTCGCTTTCTCAAAGCATTTATTCTCCTTTTAATTAATATTAGATTATTTATTTAAATCCTAATATTCACCGGGTAAATTTTACCACTAAGGGTATTTTAACCGTCTTTTTAATATCAACGTGGTTTGATAACAAACTCGTTTTCGGGATGTTACAAGTCTAATCCCCTTAAAGAGGTTTCGTCCCCAAAACCTTCCTTACGTAGTTCATTGGTTTAAACCAAACGAACTTAGTTTCATTTTCAAGAAATTCATTCTTTTGGTCAAAAGCTATCATTTGCATTGACGTGTGCGTCTTTCATGTGTAAGTCCTCATGGGCCGTAACTTTTATCTTGTATTTCTTATCCTAGTCGCCTTTCATGTGAAATAACACAATTAAAAAAAATTGTGAATTCTTTCGCTATTTCTACCTGTTTAGATGTTTTACTGAAATCTTTCACTTTTGTCAACCAAACTTTTCATGATCTCTTCATTTTAACCCATTCGGTTAACTTAGTGAAACACGTCGCTTTTATACTAACATTGCCTTCCCAAGGCTTACAAGCATTCTAAATCCCCATGCTTAGCTCGCCTACAATGCGATTACGTTTTATATTACTTTTCTAGACCATGATCGCATCACATCATGTTCTGTTTAAGTTTATATAAGCTTTTCATACCAAAAATCTTCCTTTCGAATTTATCGCCTTACACTCATTGGTGTCAAGACCTGTTTCTTTTAATGTTAATCATTTCCCAAACCATCTCATACTATTTAAGCTCGTTTAAACGTTTCTTTTGACTAAAAATTGAATTTTAGTTTAACGTTTTCTCTTTAACTTACGTTAATTACTCATTTCCAGAAACTGACAGTCAAGAATTTTATTCTTTATTACTATTATATTACACGGGGAATTGTAACCAGTTCCCACGCTTTACCCAAGTGACCCGTAGGTTCTTTCACTTAGCCTCATAGGCTATTTCCTAGGTTTTCACCTTTTTAAGGTGAGACCCCTATAGTTCGTTTCTTTCTATTTGTGACCCAAGGGTCATTTTGGTCCCGTAGACCTTTTACATTGTTTATAACTCGAAGGTTTTGGTGATCATGTAGATATCTTTTACTCGTGTAATTTCTCTCTTACAATATATATTCTTTCTGTCAAAGCCTTTTTTTCCTCATGACCCATTGCTTAGGTTTATTAATATTTTGCGCTCCCATTATTCAGTTTGGGCCTGCTTACACTATCAAGCATTATATTTTATTTGACCCGTTTGACTTGTTCATGTGAAATCCATCACTTATGAAAGTCAAACCTTATTCTTTACTCAACCCGTTCAATCTCGAATTAGTTGAACATAATTATCAAAAATTTCTGTTTGCGAAATTTTATCATCTTTTAGTCATAACTCATAATCCGAGTCTTTTGACTTTCTATCCACGTTCCCATCTCTTGGTTACGCATATATTTGAAATCCTACCCATCTATCGGGTATTTTACCAAAGTCATTATTAAAGCAACCTTTCCGGTATGCATTAAGACTTTGTTTTGAGTTATTTTGTTTTCTTAGCGAAATCCATCGCTTTTATTCAACCAAGCTTTTATTCTTTATTCAATTCGTTTAACTTGTTCGTGTGAATCTCATCACTTATGAATAATCAAACTTTACCCCAATTCCTTAACATTCCTGTTACTCGGTTTGTATTTTCATTTAAGTTGATTCTTGTCCCTTCTCCCGAGCTCGTTATTCTAATGTAATACGCTTCCGTTACCCAGTTTGCGTTTACATTTGTTATCAAACATTATGCTTATTTGATCCGTTTGGGTACCTTTTTAATCCGTCCCTTCGCCCCATTTTACTACACCGGACGTAAATGCGATCATTATAAGAAGTTGATGGTATCATGTGTTCACTTCTTACTTGGCTGGAGTAAGCGATCAACACATGGTACACATAACCTTTTATAATTTTCACATCACACCCCATATAAGCAACTCCTCTATTTATTTTCCATATTCTTGATTTCATTTGGTAAACTTTATTTAATTATTATGTAACAATCATTAGTTTTACCCGTTTTGTTCTTGAACATATAAAATGTTTTCCTTTTATCAAACTATTTTACAATCAAATTCGTTGATGTGATTGTTAATTTTCTCAATAGTATTTATATTGAGAATACTTACTTGGATGATTACATCCGTCCACGTTTCTATATAAACTAAGTCGGTTATTGTCTTGTCATTCAATATCATGAATAACACTTATTTCTGCTTATTTTCTCTTGGAAAACATCATCCCATATAGGTATCCTATTCAGGTTTTCCATGTTTTATCTTACATATGCAACGATCAATCTCTATGTATTTGTTGCATATTACTATTTGTGCAATTAAATTTAAAACATGCACCTGGTAAATGCTTGCCCTTACGGGCTTTCCTTGCTATTAACCTTATTCTCGATCGTTACGCGATTTAGGTCTTTGGTGAGCATGCTCTATTTGTCATAATTCGGACCGTTCCTCCGTCATATCCATAATTTGTTAAACTCTCGCCATCTTCAAATGCGAGTGTCCTTCAACTAAAACATTACAAAGATTAGTAATGTCGACATCAATAAACGCCTGTACTATAATACAAGGCTTTCTACTATACGTGTCAACACGCGTAATTTCGCTATCTATATCAATCCTTATCGATTTAATTAGGGTAGCGTGTATTGCACGATAACCCTATGTGTTTTTACAACACTTTAACATGCTAAACCGTTAATATAAAAATAACTTACCGGATTACGCGATCAAGTATCGAACCGAACATCAACCCTTACCGAGAGCATAAGGTTTAAGTCCAAGCATAGTCCCCCACCATGCCTGAATCTCTTAAACCAAGGCTCTGATACCAACTTGTAAGACCCTTAGTTCATTTATACGATTTCATATAGTTTCGACTAGAATTGTGTAATAGCGATTACACATACATGTGAAAAATGCGGGTTTGTTAAAACATTTAAGAATTTAAATCATTTCAACATCATAATTATAAGTTTGTCGTTTAAAATGACGATGAAACATAGTGCGGAAGCTTGTATCTTGATCGTGTTCGATTCTTCGTTGAGCTTGATCGACATCTGATACTTTTAGGCAACCTACATTTCATAAAACATGAAATGCTTTTAGTTAAAACATTTTTATAAAATGTCTAAATAAGTCCATATGTTAAAACGAACAAACAAACAACATAAACACAAGAAAAACTATATATTTTCTTTTTTTTCTTTTGTTTGTTTTTTTTCCAGCCCTTTCACCCGGCCGTGTCAGCTTTCCCACCCGGCCGTGTCAGCTAAACATTTTTTTCAGAACATTCACCCGGCCGTGTCAAATGTTCACCCGGCCGTGCCAGCTCTTCACGTTTACTTTTCTCTCAATTTACATCCAAACTTATCCAAACTCATTCCTATCACTTGGGGTTCGTTTCTTAACATGTCTAAGTTGTAATCCATTACCCGGATCCAAAATTCATATAGTTTACGCTCCCGTTACCTGGTTTGCGTTTTACTTGATTTTGACCCGTTTGACGTTTAAGCACCAAAGCTTAAATCATCCATAATTTTTAGTGGAATTATTTTCCACAATTATGGCCATTACCCGGACTTAATAACTTCGTGTTCTACTCTCCCATTACCCGATTTGCAAGAACACGTTTACATTCACCAGTTTATTCTGTAACTTTCTAACATATAAACCAACATTTAACCACTTACTTTATTTTGACCGTTTAGAGGTTTCTAGCATATAAGCATAAATTTCACTCGTCATTACTCGCATTTTATTTCTACATTAAGATATCTATTTGCCTTCCATCACCATTGTATTCGTGGTGGATTTACTTTGGTAATCTAACTATTCCGAAGTCTACCCTTCGGTTAGTCAATTTTACGGAAAAGGCCCATTTTTGGGCGTTTGACCCAAAAAGGATTATGCAAATAACTTTTACGTTTATCAAAGACTTGTAATAATACTCATTTCTAAACAACCTTTTAAGATCGTTTGCTCAGTTTATTGATCAAGGGCGTTTTGGTCAATTTTAGCCCCTCATTTTATGACGAAGGACTTTCACTAAATATTTAACCAAAATTGCATGTTTAAGCTATAATCTTATTTATGCGTACCTGGCTCGGATCAAAGTATTGACCCGTTTTAATACCTCATCATATAAGTTGTTAGTTAATAACAACGGCGTCTCACGCGCTATTCGTTTCTGTCAGCATAAAACTCAACAACAACATTAATCACTAATGTCAATTCGGGATTTCATTAACTTTTGACCCGTTTATTCCATTTGACCATTTATTCATCGTAAGATGGAACTTATTTACCATCCCGTTCATGTACCCATTCCGGTTTACACCGTATTATCATATTACTAAAAATCATCTCTTATTTGTTTTGGCTTATCATGTTTTACGCCTTATAGCGTCTTTTTCAAAAACAATTATTGTTCCGTTAGCTCGTGGCCAATTACCATATTGCCCTTTTTACTCATTATGATTCACCCCATAATATGTCTTTTCTCAAAACTCATTGTTTATTCGGTCTATTCAAGACCAATTGCCCTTTTACCCTTTTTATCTTATTCCGACCCGTAATATTTCGCGTCGAATCATCATAATTTATTTACGGTTATATCATAATCATAACAACTTCAACGGGTAAGTGATCTAATAGAAAAATGTAAGCTTTACGTATCTTGTATCCGCTTAGGCACTTTTTTCGCGTGCTTGATCCGTTTGACCCGCTTCTTTCCCAAGCTTCCACCTTGCTTGTCAAGCGTCAAACTATCATCATAATTCATAAGACGGTTAGATTAGTCATCCCTACTTGCGACTATTCCATCTTACGGATTTTATGTCGAAACTACTATTCGACTTCATCATCGGTTAGTTTGATTTTCAAAAGTCAACTACCTTTGATCGTATGATATCCACAATTTGGTTTAAATCAACATCATGTTTAGAACCCGTACTATTTCATATCACATGAAATTAGTCAAATTAGCCAATTACGTGTTTCTTTCATAATTTCAACATATCAACATTCGTTAGGCATTTTAACAAACACCTTGCGGGCATGATTTTTGTACATCATCTAGCTAGTTCATATTTAACTTTTAACCAAGTTTTCAATCATCAAACTTCAAGTCCTTATGGCTAGCATTCATAAACAATATCAAGACTTGTATCATAACATCAATTCTACACTATTTCAACATTGAAATTCAGTGTTCATCACATAGTTACAACACCCACTTAACACATGCACGGGTAATTATCAATTTCATAATTTTCATCACTAAATCACCAAACTTTCGACTAGGGTTTGCTCCTAGACATGGATTTAACATAACATCATTCATACATTCAACATTCAAGCATGAATTTCACTTATGAGTGTTCATCAAGAATTCAAGATGTAGCCAAAAGATGAAATTTGACTTACGTTGTGATCCCTTCACATGGATGATCACTAAATCCAGCTTGGTTTATGTTAATTCTTGATCTTTGCCTTGAACTTTGACTGATTTGTATGAATTAGGGCTAGCTTGAAAGAGCCCATTTTGGCTCCTGTGATTCTCACAACCAGAACACACACATAAGTGTGTGTTTTGGTGTTTTTGATTTTTATTTATTAAATCATTTCTCTCTTTTACCCTTTTAATCCCTCAACTTTTGTAGGGTTATAAAAGGATTATCAACCAAGTTTCATTGGTATTTAACAACACTTAACTAACTAGGTTGATATTCCTAGGACTTAGTGGTTTCAGGAAGTTATAACCCGTTTTATTTTAAGTATCGTTAACTCGGGACTCTTATAAACATTTCTTTCTCAAAGCATTTATTCTCCTGTTAATTAATATTAAGATAATTTTCTAAATCCTAATATTCACCGGGTAAATTTTACCACTAAGGGTATTTTACCCGTCTTTTTAATATCAACGTGGTTTGATTACCAAACTCGTTTTCGGGGTGTTACAAATCAATCTTGGATCCCGAGACTACTACACACTCTAAGGATGGATGATGGATGAATGTGGTGGATGATGGTGGTATTGTGGTGGTGGAATGGTGGAGGTGTGAGAGATGTGGTTTGCCAAGGGAGGGTTGAAATGAAACCAAGCACTCTTATTTATAGCTGGAAACAGGCTTTTCATACGACCCCGTGCTCTGCAGGCACGGCCCCATGCCTTCTTTCTTCTCTATCTTCATTTAATGAGCATGTCAGATCAACTGCTATACGGCCCCGTGTGTCAACGGCATGGCCCGATGGCCATTTTACTTGCTGCAGTATCCAAGATATGCAAATCTGGAAGTTGACAATGGCCCATGTCTATGGGACACGGACCTGTGTCTTTTGTCTGCTTCTGTTTGTTTTCTTCTGATCCGGAATCTTGAAGGGGCACGGCCCCATGCCAAGTAGGCACGACCCGGTGCTGGACTTCTGATTCGTTTTTTTTTGACTTGGGGGGAAGCTTAGAGGGTTGGTATAGTGTGTCATCTTCCCGTCTTGTATACCTATGCTGGTTTTTGTCATAAATTTGTTCCCTTTGTACATTTAAGCTCTTTTAATCCTGAAAATAAAAAGTATACAAAGAAACACACATTTTCCAACGTTAGTAATCAAAAGGGTCGATTTTATACCATATTCGATACAATTTTCATGTTGCATTTGGCGCATATCAATCACGTAGGGCAAATGCACCCATCATTGACGTAATATAGTGATGGTAAGATACCAAGGTCGTCCAAGGAAACAAGAGCTTTTAATACTGGAATATCGTCGACGTCTAATCTAATCAAATTTTTACAAAAGATTTTTAATATACGAAATAAGTAAAGAATAAAACAAATAAAAGAAACAAATAGACAAGATAGAATCACTTGGTTCAGACTCGTCATTTATGTATTGTTTGATGATTTCCGCGCTTTGGGTTTCTTAAGAAATTATATTAGTTAAAGTGGCATGTTCCTCTTTTAGAGGCAACACTACCCTCAACCATATTGGTCTGATTCAGCAGGGATCAGGTCCCGCAAGGCCGTAATATTGAAAGATAATAAAGTAAGTTATTAATGCAAAATGTGGCATGCCCCTCTTTTGGGGGCAGCACTACCCTTGGCCAAATTGGTCTGGGTCAGCAGGGATACAGTCCCGCAAGCCATTAAAGTTTCAAATAGTTTTTTATTAGGATCAATCGTTCTTATCAATTTAATGCTATCTAGATAATGATTTTACTAGCTGAATCAAAGTCTTCAGGAATTACATAACAGGCCCATTGTAATTTTAATCCTCTGTTTAACATCGGTACTATTATAAACACGATATTTCTCAAAAGCATTTAAAATGTTCCTTTCAATTATATAAAAATGTTTTAAATCATAATAATCACCCAGTTAAAATTACCAAAGTTAATTTACAAAGTACTATATTAATTCTTCACCAGTGAATTGATTACCAAGCTGCTTTGGGTGTTGACAAAAATAATAATCTTGGATCCCGAGACTACTACACACACTCTAAGGATGTGGATGATGGATGAAGTGGTGTGATGATGTGGTATTGTGGTGGTGGAATGGTGGCAGGTGTGAGAGAAGTGGTTTTCCAAGGAGAGTTGGGAAATGAAACCAAGCACTCTTTATTTATAGCTGGAAACAGGTTTTCTTCACACGGCTCGCAGTGCCGGTGTCTTCCTTCTTCTCTATCTTCATTTAATGAGCTTGTCAATCAATGCCATACACCCCGTGTGTCAACGCATGGACCCGTGGCCATTTACTTGTGTATATCAAGATTGCAAATCTGGAAGTTACCATGGCCATGTCATGGGACACAACCTGTGTCTGTTGTCTGCTTCTGTTTGTTTTTCTTCTTACCGAGTCTTTGAAGGGGCACGGCCCCATGCTAGTAGACACACCCGTGCTGACTTCTGATTTGTTGTTTTTGCTTGGGGTAAAGCTTAGGGTTGGTATGTGTATCAACTTCCCTCTTGTATATTATGCTAGATTTTTGTCATAAATTTGTTCCCTTTGTACATTTAAGCTCTTTTAATCCTGAAAATAAAAAGTATACAAAGAAACACACATTTTCCAACGTTAGTAATCAAAAGGGTCGATTTTATACCATATTCGATACAATTTTCATGTTGCATTTGGCGCATATCAATCACGCTAGGGCAAATGCACCCATCTTGACGTAATATAGTGATGGTAAGATACCAAGGTCGTCCAAGGAAACAAGAGCTTTTAATACTGGAATATCGTCGACGTCTAATCTAATCAAATTTTTACAAAAGATTTCTTAATATACGAAATAAGTAAAGAATAAAAAAATAAAAGAAACAAATAGACAAGATAGAATCACTTGGTTCAGACTCGTCATTTATGTATTGTTTGATGATTTCCCGCTTTGGGTTTCTTAAGAAATTATATTAGTTAAAGTGGCATGTTCCTCTTTTGAGAGCAACACTACCCTCAACCATATTGGTCTGATTCAGCAGGGATCAGGTCCCGCAAGGCCGTAATATTGAAAGATAATAAAGTAAGTTATTAATGCAAAATGTGGCATGCCCTCTTTTGGGGGCACACTACCCTTGGCCAAATTGGTCTGGGTCAGCAGGGATACAGTCCCGCAATGCCAGTTTAATGTTTTAATAGTAGTTTATTTATAAGGGATTCAAGTCGTTCTTACTTCCCCAGATTTGATGCTATCTGAATCAAATGATGTTTTAATAAGCTTGAATCAAGTCTTCACAGGATCTATACACTGAACGAGGCAACAACATTGCCCATACCACCCTTTTAACCTCCTCTTAGGCATTTAACATGCTTTATATAGACTATAAAGACACGAATGAATGAATCAACAAAACATAAAAAGATGATAGAATAAAGTTCACTTTCAATATAAAAAACTAGTTATTAAAGTCATTAATACATACCCAATTAAGAAGTTAACCAAAGCTTAGAAATCAAAAGTAATACATAAATAACTTGTCTTCACCAAGTGAAATAAGAAATTAGCCAAGCATGGCCTTTGTTTGACAAAAAATATTATGACCAATCTTGGACCCCGAGACTACTACACACACTCTAAGGATGGATGATGGATGATGATGAAAGTGGTTGATGATCGTGGTGTTGTGGTGGTGGAGTGGTGGCAGGTGTGAGAGAAGTGGTTTTACCAAGGAATGAGTTGGAATGAAACCAAGCATTCCTATTTATAGTTGGAAACGGTGGCTTCACACGGCTCCGTGCCGGTGTCTTCCTTCTTCTCTATCTTCAATTAATGAGCTTGTCAAATCAGATGCCCCACAACCCTGTGTGTCAACGACATGACCCTGTGGCCATTGTACTTGATGTACTATCAAGATTCGCAAATCTGGAAGTTACCACGGTCGTGTCCAAGGGACACAACCTGTGTCTGTTGTCTGCTTCTGTTTGTCTTCTTCTTACCTAGAGTTTTGAAGGGGCACGGCCCTATGCTGAGCAGACACAACCCGTGCTTGACTTCTGATTTGTTGTTTTTTGCTCTTGGGGTAAAGCTCGTAGGGTTGGTATTGTGTATCAACTTTCCTTCTTCTATATTTATGCTAGATTTTGTCGTTAATTTGTTCCCTTTGTACATTTAAGCTCTTTTAATCCTGAATATAAAAAGTATACAAAGAAACACACATTTTCCAACGTTAGTAATCAAAAGGGTCGATTTTATACCATATTCGATACAATTTTCATGTTGCATTTGGCGCATATCAATCACGCTAGGGCAAATGCACCCATCGTTGACATAATATAGTGATGGTAAGATACCGAGGTCGTCCAAGGAAACAAGAGCTTTTAATTCTGGAATATCGTCGACGTCTAATCTAATCAAATTTTTACAAAAGATTCTTAATATACGAAATAAGTAAAGAATAAAAAAATAAAAGAAACAAATAGACAAGATAGAATCACTTGGTTCAGACTCGTCATTTATGTATTGTTTGATGATTTCCACGCTTTGGGTTTCTTAAGAAATTATCTTAGTTAAAGTGGCATGTTCCTCTTTTGGAGGCAACACTACCCTCAACCATATTGGTCTGATTCAGCAGGGATCAGGTCCCGCAAGGCCGTAATATTGAAAGATAATAAAGTAAGTTATTAATGCAAAATGTGGCATGTCCCTCTTTTGGGGGCAACACTACCCTTGGCCAAATTGGTCTGGGTCAGCAGGGATACAGTCCCGCAATGCCAGTTTAATGTTTTAATAGTAGTTTATTTATAAGGGATTCAAGTCGTTCTTACTTCCCCAGATTTGATGCTATCTGAATCAAATGATGTTTTAATAAGCTTGAATCAAGTCTTCACAGGATCTATACACTGAACGAGGCAACAACATTGCCCATACCACCCTTTTAACCTCCTCTTAGGCATTTAACATGCTTTATATAGACTATAAAGACACGAATGAATGAATCAACAAAACATAAAAAGATGATAGAATAAAGTTCACTTTCAATATAAAAAAGTAGTTATTAAAGTCATTAATACATACCCAATTAAGAAGTTAACCAAAGCTTAGAAATCAAAAGTAATACATAAATAACTTGTCTTCACCAAGTGAAATAAGAAATTAGCCAAGCATGGCCTTTGTTTGACAAAAAATATTATGACCAATCTTGGACCCCGAGACTACTACACACACTCTAAGGATGGATGATGGATGATGGATGAAAGTGGTTGATGATCGTGGTGTTGTGGTGGTGGAGTGGTGGCAGGTGTGAGAGAAGTGGTTTTACCAAGGAATGAGTTGGAATGAAACCAAGCATTCCTATTTATAGTTGGAAACGGTGGCTTCACACGGCTCCGTGCCGGTGTCTTCCTTCTTCTCTATCTTCATTTAATGAGCTTGTCAAATCAGATGCCCCACAACCCTGTGTGTCAACGACATGACCCCGTGGCCATTATACTTGATGTACTATCAAGATTCGCAAATCTGGAAGTTACCACGGTCGTGTCCAAGGGACACAACCCGTGTCTGTTGTCTGCTTCTGTTTGTCTTCTTCTTACCTGGAGTTTTGAAGGTGCACGGCCCTATGCTGAGCAGACACAACCCCGTGCTTGACTTCTGATTTGTTGTTTTTGCTCTTGGGGTAAAGCTCGTAGGGTTGGTATTGTGTATCAACTTTCCTTCTTCTATATTTATGCTAGATTTTGTCGTTAATTTGTTCCCTTTGTATCTTTAAGCTCTTTTAATCCTGAAATAAAAAGTATACAAAGAAACACACATTTTCCAACGTTAGTAATCAAAAGGGTCGATTTTATACCATATTCGATACAATTTTCATGTTGCATTTGGCGCATATCAATCACGCTAGGGCAAATGCACCCATCATTGACGTAATATAGTGATGGTAAGATACCGAGGTCGTCCAAGGAAACAAGAGCTTTTAATTCTAGAATATCGTCGACGTCTAATCTAATCAAATTTTTACAAAAGATTCTTAATATACGAAATAAGTAAAGAATAAAACAATAAAAGAAACAAATAGACAAGATAGAATCACTTAGACTCGTCATTTATGTATCGTTTGATGATTTCCGCGCTTTGGGTTTCTTAAGAAATTATCTTTGTTAAAGTGGCATGTTCCTCTTTTGGAGGCAACACTACCCTCAACCATATTGGTCTGATTCAGCAGGAATCAGGTCCCGCAAGGCCGTAATATTGAAAGATAATAAAGTAAGTTATTAATGCAAAATGTGGCATGCCCCTCTTTTGCGGGCAACACTACCCTTGGCCAAATTGGTCTGGGTCAGCAGGGATACAGTCCCGCAATGCCAGTTTAATGTTTTAATAGTAGTTTATTTATAAGGGATTCAAGTCGTTCTTACTTCCCCAGATTTGATGCTATCTGAATCAAATGATGTTTTAATAAGCTTGAATCAAGTCTTCACAGGATCTATACACTGAACGAGGCAACAACATTGCCCATACCACCCTTTTAACCTCCTCTTAGGCATTTAACATGCTTTATATAGACTATAAAGACACGAATGAATGAATCAACAAAACATAAAAAGATGATAGAATAAAGTTCACTTTCAATATAAAAAAGTAGTTATTAAAGTCATTAATACATACCCAATTAAGAAGTTAACCAAAGCTTAGAAATCAAAAGTAATACATAAATAACTTGTCTTCACCAAGTGAAATAAGAAATTAGCCAAGCATGGCCTTTGTTTGACAAAAAATATTATGACCAATCTTGGACCCCGAGACTACTAAACACAATCTAAGGATGGATGATGGATGATGGATGAAAGTGGTTGATGATCATGGTGTTGTGGTAGTGGAGTGGTGGCAGTTGTGAGAGAAGTGGTTTTACCAAGGAATGAGTTGGAATGAAACCAAGCATTCGTATTTATAGTTTGAAACGGTGGCTTCACACGGCTCCATGCCGGTGCTTCTCTATCTTCATTTAATGAGCTTGTCAAATCAGATGACCCACAACCCTGTGTGTCAACGACATGACCCCGTGGCCATTGTACTTGATGTACTATCAAGATTCGCAAATCTGGAAGTTACCACGGTCGTGTCCATGGGACACAACCCGTGTCTGTTGTCTGCTTCTGTTTGTCTTCTTCTTACCTGGAGTTTTGAAGGTGCACGGCCCTATGCTGAGCAGACACAACCCCGTGCTTGACTTATGATTTGTTGTTTTGCTCTTGGGGTAAAGCTCGTAGGGTTGGTATTGTGTATCAACTTTCCTTCTTCTATATTTATGCTAGATTTTGTCGTTAATTTGTTCCCTTTGTACATTTAAGCTCTTTTAATCCTGAAAATAAAAAGTATACAAAGAAACACACATTTTCCAACGTTAGTAATCAAAAGGGTCGATTTTATACCATATTCGATACAATTTTCATGTTGCATTTGGCGCATATCAATCACGATAGGGCAAATGCACCCATCATTGACGTAATATAGTGATGGTAAGATACCGAGGTCGTCCAAGGAAACAAGAGCTTTTAAATCTGGAATATCGTCGACGTCTAATCTAATCAAATTTTTACAAAAGATTCTTAATATACGAAATAAGTAAAGAATAAAACAAATAAAAGAAACAAATAGACAAGATAGAATCACTTGGTTCAGACTCGTCATTTATGTATCGTTTGATGATTTCCGCGCTTTGGGTTTCTTAAGAAATTATCTTAGTTAAATTGGCATGTTCCACTTTTGGAGGCTACACTACCCTCAACCATATTGGTCTGATTCAGCAGGGATCAGGTCCCGCAAGGCTGTAATATTGAAAGATAATAAAGTAAGTTATTAATGCAAAATGTGGCATGCCCCTCTTTTGGGGCAACAATACCCTTGGCCAAATTGGTCTGGGTCAGCAGGGATACAGTCCCGTAAGGCCAGTTTAAAGTTTTAATAGTAGTTTATTTATAAGGGATTCAAGTCCTTCTTACTTCCCCAGATTTGATGCTATCTGAATCAAATGATGTTTTAATAAGCTTGGATCAAGTCTTCACAGGATCTATACACTGAACGAGGCAACAACATTGCCCATACCACCCTTTTAACCTCCTCTTAGGCATTTAACATGCTTTATATAGACAATAAAGACACGAATGAATGAATCAACAAAACATAAAAAGATGATAGAATAAAGTTCATTTTCAATATAAAAAAACTAGTTATTAAAGTCATTAATACATACCCAATTAAGAAGTTAACCAAAGCTTAGAAATCAAAAGTAATACATAAATAACTTGTCTTCACCAAGTGAAATACGAAATTAGCCAAGCATGGCCTTTGTTTGACAAAAAATATTATGACCAATCTTGGACCCCGAGACTACTACACACACTCTAAGGATGGATGATGGATGAAAGTGGTTGATGATCGTGGTGTTGTGGTGGTGGAGTGGTGGCAGGTGTGAGAGAAGTGGTTTTACCAAGGAATGAGTTGGAATGAAACCAAGCATTCCTGTTTACAGTTGGAAACGGTGGCTTCACACGGCTCCGTGCCGGTGTCTTCCTTCTTCTCTATCTTCATTTAATGAGCTTGTCAAATCAGATGCCCCACAACCCTGTGTGTCAACGACATGACCCCGTGGCCATTATACTTGATGTACTATCAAGATTCGCAAATCTGGAAGTTACCACGGTCGTGTCCAAGGGACACAACCCGTGTCTGTTGTCTGCTTCTGTTTGTCTTCTTCTTACCTGGAGTTTTGAAGGTGCACGGCCCTATGCTGAGCAGACACAACCCCATGCTTGACTTCTGATTTGTTGTTTTTGCTCTTGGGGTAAAGCTCGTAGGGTTGGTATTGTGTATCAACTTTCCTTCTTCTATATTTATGCTAGATTTTGTCGTTAATTTGTTCCCTTTGTATCTTTAAGCTCTTTTAATCCTGAAATAAAAAGTATACAAAGAAACACACATTTTCCAACGTTAGTAATCAAAAGGGTCGATTTTATACCATATTCGATACAATTTTCATGTTGCATTTGGCGCATATCAATCACGCTAGGGCAAATGCACCCATCATTGACGTAATATAGTGATGGTAAGATACCGAGGTCGTCCAAGGAAACAAGAGCTTTTAATTCTAGAATATCGTCGACGTCTAATCTAATCAAATTTTTACAAAAGATTCTTAATATACGAAATAAGTAAAGAATAAAACAAATAAAAGAAACAAATAGACAAGATAGAATCACTTGGTTCAGACTCGTCATTTATGTATAGTTTGATGATTTCCACGCTTTGGGTTTCTTAAGAAATTATCTTTGTTAAAGTGGCATGTTCCTCTTTTGGAGGCAACACTACCCTCAACCATATTGGTCTGATTCAGCAGGGATCAGGTCCCGCAAGGCCGTAATATTGAAAGATAATAAAGTAAGTTATTAATGCAAAATGTGGCATGCCCCTCTTTTGGGGCAACACTACCCTTGGCCAAATTGGTCTGGGTCAGCAGGGATAGAGTCACGCAAGGCCAGTTTAAAGTTTTAATAGTAGTTTATTTATTAGGGATTCAAGTCGTTCTTACTTCCCCAGATTTGATGCTATCTGAATCAAATGATGTTTTAATAAGCTTGAATCAAGTCTTCACAGGATCTATACACTGAACGAGGCAACAACATTGCCCATACCACCTTTTTAACCACCTCTTAGGCATTTAACATGCTTATATAGACCATAAAGACACGAATGAATGAATCAACAAAACATAAAAAGATGATTGAATAAAGTTCACTTTCAATATAAAAAACTAGTTATTAAAGTCATTAATACATACCCAATTAAGAAGTTAAACAAAGCTTAGAAATCAAAAGTAGTACATAAATAACTTGTCTTCACCAAGTGAAATAAGAAATTAGCCAAGCATGGCCTTTGTTTGACAAAAAATATTATAACCAATCTTGGACCCCGAGACTACTACACACACTCTAAGGATGGATGATGGATGAAAGTGGTTGATGATCGTGGTGTTGTGGTGGTGGAGTGGTGGCAGGTGTGAGAGAAGTGGTTTTACCAAGGAATGAGTTGGAATGTAACCAAGCATTCCTATTTATAGTTGGAAACGGTGGCTTCACACGGCTCCGTGCCGGTGTCTTCCTTCTTCTCTATCTTCATTTAATGAGCTTGTCAAATCAGATGCCCCACAACCCTGTGTGTCAACGACATGACCCCGTGGCCATTGTACTTGATGTACTATCAAGATTCGCAAATCTGGAAGTTACCACGGTCGTGTCCAAGGGACACAACCCGTGTCTGTTGTCTGCTTCTGTTTGTCTTCTTCTTACCTGGAGTTTTGAAGGGCACGACCCTATGCTGAGCAGGCACAACCCCGTGCTTGACTTCTGATTTGTTGTTTTTGCTCTTGGGGTAAAGCTCGTAGGGTTGGTATTGTGTATCAACTTTCCTTCTTCTATATTTATGCTAGATTTTGTCGTTAATTTGTTCCTTTGTACATTTAAGATCTTTTAATCCTGAACATCAAAAGTATACAAAGAAACACACTTTTTCCAACCTTAGTACTAAAGGGGTTGATTTTATACCATATTTGAAAAGATTTATATGTTGCATTTGGTACATATCTAATACCCCCACACTTTAATCTTTGCTTGTCTTCAAGCAAAACTCTTTAGTATTGCTTACACACCCGAACGAATTGGTAGAGGAGAAGTTTTTGGGTCTTGTTTGTAGAGTGTCGGGAATCCAAGTCCTTTTTTGTTCTTGTTTTATTTTACTTTATTTATAATCTTATTCGACGTGATTTATTCAGAACACTTTTTAAGAATAATAAATATTTTTGGGCATAACATGTCCTTATAAAATTTTATTTAGCTATATATATGTATATGTATATATAATATATATATATATATATATATATATATATATATATATATTCACACACCTCACAAGTGATCACTCAATACTCGCCCAAAGATGTATAAGTGAAACGCCCGATACCGATATGGGACTTACTCCTTCCATCTTCTTGACAAGTAATCAAACTCCTCCTTTTAAAAAAATCTTTGTAAGTATCAAGAGGACTTTTAAAAAGGGTAGGTTTTGGCTAGGGGTAGGGTAGTTTTATTTGAAAAGTGGCTAAAAACGTAAAATTTCGGTTTTCTTTTGAAAATTTATGCATTGTGACTTAGGTACCAACTAAAGGGTTAAGAAATAATTTTCCTTAATTTGTTTTAAGCAACTAGAATTTTTTTTCTTTAATAGAATAAAGAATATGCACAAGATAACTAAGTCACTTCTTTTTATATAAATTTCAAATGAACCGAATTTTACTAAAACAAAGGGGTGTAAAAATAAAGATTGGTTTTGAGTGATGGGTGATTTGTGCAAAGTGGTATTTTGCGGGTTTTGAAATAAAATGCTTAGACTCAAAGGGGTTAACTAGGGGAAAATTTTTGTTTTTGGTGGGAAGATAAATAGAAAATAAAGTTAAAGATGAAAAAGTGGTTTAAAATCATAATGCCTCAACCATATACTAACTTGGATTAGCTGGTAAAGATCGAGAATGTATTGTCTTGTCAAGTTCTAGATTCGTAAGAACCATATGACTATTCACACAAGAAATATGTGTGTGGTTGAGATTGTCAACATCACCCTAAAAGTCTCTGTCACCCTAATCATATCTCCTTCTCTCTCTTCACTTTTTCAAATTTCGCTCTCATACAAACAAATACAACCAACCACCATTTCTTTGTAGATGCTAACTAGTGAAGAAGGAAGTAGAGTTCAAAGGCATTCGCCGTAAAAAGTAAATGATGGTATGACCGCTGCCAGATAAGAACACACAGTACAACGGTACAAATCATTTTCAGTGGATAAATAGAAGATGCGTTCTACTTTCTGGTTGTTATCTTTGGGGAAGGGACGGCGGATGTGGGAGAAGTTGATGAGAAAGTAAGTTGTTTGTTTATGATGTTTTTTTTGTTTATGGTGGTTTGTAGATTTGCAATCGGATCATTTTAGGGGGTTCCGGGTAGAAGATCTTATGGGTGTTTTGTGAGTTACTTGCAAATAGATTTTTAAATGGTTGTGGCAATGGGAGATTTTGGGTTTTTTTTTGGTGAGTTGGTGATGTTTTAAAAGGTTGGAAGTTGGGAGATTTTTGGGGTTTGAAATATTTTGGAACTATTCTTTTTTTCAAAGCTGGATGATTTTTGGAGTTTTTAATTTTTTGTTGTGATATGAGTGGATAACAAAATGGTGAATTGTAATTGTTGTTCCTCATCTTAGCAAGTACTCTTTCGCTGACTACTAATATTTGTGCTTTTCATTTGTTGGGCAGGACTAGAACTGGGAAGAAACCTAACAAAAGTGTAGTTTACGTTGTCAGAACAAAACTAAAAATTGCATTTGTTGTGTGTGTTAGAAATTTAGTGTCCTTTTTGTGTAAGTTAATATAGGGAAATTGTATACGTGTGATGGATATATTTTAGGACCGATCCTCGATGCTAAGGAACCTAAATTTGATATCTAACGTCCATCATAGCGGAAATATTACATCGTGTTTACCAATAGACAAGAATTAATCATTTAACATCAGTTTTATTGATCAAACGTCAAGAGTACAAACTGACAGAGCTTCGCCTCCAAAATGCCAAAGTTACAAATGAATGAGGCAAGCTAGCTATTTATACTAGTACAAGTTCGCCAGAGAAATGCCTAAGTTCGCCCGAACTTGACCTTACATGGTCTCATGGGCGAACTTGTATCACTATTACATAAACACTTCGAACATCTAGCCTATTCAGCTCTATTCTATACAGACTTGATATAAGACTAAGACATAGACATTATGCACCAACAGACTCCCCCTTGGATATCGTCTTCATCTTGTATCAGTCTCCAAAACTCTGTCTTCATATAAACGTTAACGCACACGACCGAAAGTTCTTAAACGGCTTCTTTCGTCGCTCTTGCTTAGGATCCGGCGTCTGGTCTGTAGGAGGCACCTTGTTCATATGCTGAAATCTCCTAACACTTGCCTTTCTTGTTCTCTCATGAATTGCTTTGAGACGCTTCTCCTCTTTTAAAAACTCTACTCTTTCTAGTTCTCTCCAACTTGTTTGCCACATATTTCCTGAATTAACTTCGTGTGCATAGCAAACATTAACAACTTTTTGAAACTGCATAGCTTGTACCTTTTCACGTTCTTCAAATACAATTTTGCTATAGAGAAGGCATTTGATATCTTCTCTTGAGTAGTTAACTAACCACATAGGATCAAGAATCCTGATTGTCCTCCATAACCCCCTCATTCCCTGAGAACCAAGTATTTCAACTCGTTCCTTCGTGATATCTAAATGTTCTTCAAACTTTAACAGAATAACTGCTTTGCAAGTAGATGGATCTATTTGCCACCACTTGAACAATGGATAGAAGTTCTGCTTAATCGGCATCAGTGGCATGTTTCTCATTGCCCTCGGTCGCTTCATTATCAATGTAATGTCTTTTTACCCATCTTTTTGTTTGTCTTGATTCTGCGACCAGGAATAAATGGCTTCCAATATCTGAATCCTTTAACCGCTTCAAACTTTATCAACTTCCACAACAACTGATCAATCACTTTCATGTGATATGTAACATTGACGGTCTGAACTAACTCTTCCACATCCCAATATGGTAATGTCTTGAAATCAGAAAGATACTTGAAGTATTGCACTCCAAATTCTCTTTTGATTGCATATACATTAAGTCCTTTAAACCAACCCCAACTCAAGATATCTCCCAAAGAAACGTCTTTGTCTCTGGTAAAGAATGCTAGAGGACGTCGAAACTTACATTCGCGTGGCATCTCTTTAAACAAAGGACTTCTTTGCTTGAGCAATTTCTTCTTTTGTCATAGGCTTTGGAACTTTACCTTCACGCAAAGATTCTTCAATCTTTTCTTTCAGTATGTCTTCATGGAGTTGCTTGTACATCCCCTGAAAAGTAGGAAAACTATCAGAATTAGGACCGACGTACTTCGCAGTTTGATCTGTCTCATCATCAGAAGACCAATCTTCAACGATCACCTGTTATACTCATCAACCTCAAATCTTCTCACATACTGATAATCATTCGGCTCAAATGTGTTAACATTCAACACATCTTCTCGAAATCTAAACTCTAGATCTGCAGCATCAACTTCAACTAACTTTGCCAGATCTTCCTTAGTATAGTTGTGTATAAACTCGCCTTCCTCCATGTTATGTTCAAGCATTAACAATAAAGGCTTCGTGGGTACTGCAGCAACTGGCTTTACAAATCTTTCAACATTAGACATATCAATCTCATCAGTTGGCCCTTTCTGCCCTGACTCCCCCTCAATCTTATCATCCATCTTGTTTGATTCATCATTCATAAGATTAGAGAAATCAAAATCATCAGCAACTTTTGCTTCAGTAATTTTCATTCCAACACCACCCTGATCATCATCATCATCATCAGCCACATTCCAATCTTCGTATTCCGGATCATCCTTTTCATCTTCTTCCTTATCCTCTTTATCTGCTTCTTCATCGTCCTTATTTTCAGAAGCAATGACAGGATCAGAAGGCTTGACAGATTCGTCAACCTTTGTACCAGACTCAGAAGCTTTAAAACATTTTCTTCAATGGTTTATCTGCAGCTTCAGAAGACTTAGGAGTTTCCCCTTCAACCCCTTTACCTTTACCACTCACAGCTAACTCTTTCTCAGATTGTTCTTTAGCTTCTTGTTGATCCAGACGATCATACTCTTTGATGAAATCAATCCCCAGAGAGTTAGATAAAACTTTCTGCATCTGGAAAATCTTCGATCATTTAGTGCTTGGATTGACTTTAGATCTGCAATCTCTGTTTGAAGCTTTTCATTTGCATCTTGCAAACTCTCGATCAAAGCTTTAAAGTATTCTCGTTCATTCTCTAACACCTTCAATTTTGTCGTCCAACATTTCTTTCTCAACATTGCTTTGATTCATTTTTTGAATAAGCTCAGCTTTCTCCTCCTCATTCTTTGCCACTTTTTCTTCTAACACCTTCACAGCTTTTCCAGAAGTTCAACATTCATCTCTAGAAAGAAATCATTTAGATCTTGCAGACTAATCGGATCATTATGCATATCACCAAATAGATTAGGCCCTGAAGATTTTGGCGTTGACTTTGGAGTAGCAGCCTTTGGTGTTGACTTCCTTGGAGTAGAACTTTCAAGATTTGAAGTCGTTGGAGCAACCGGTGATTGAATAATCGGTACTTCAAGCAATCCAGTCACAGGAAGTTCTTGTATAACTCCTTGACATTCAATCTCAGCAGGAATAACAACAGGAGGTTCTTGTGTAGAAGGTTCTTGTGTGGCTCCTGTCTCCTATGCGCCAGAAGGTTCTTGTGTAACTTCTGCGCTTTTCAACTTTCCTCTGTATTGTTTAGTAACAGCTTTTTGAACTTTCTTCTTTTTCTTGCCCTTTGTCTGAGGATACCTTGTAGTCTTTGTTGAAGAAATAGTTGCAAACTTTACACATTTTGCTTTTTTCTTGGGCCTTTCTTCATCAGAGTCTTTCTCAAGATTCGGATCAAAATCAGCATCCATTTCTTTTTCTTTTTCAGCTGCTATTTCTACTGCTGACTTTTCTGGTTCTTTCACAGGTTCTTCATCAGCTTCATCATCTTGTTCTGAAGTAGCTGAAATAACATCTTCATGTGTTGCTTTCTCAGTCTCTTGACTCTCAAAAACCACTGCTGCACTAGAACCTGCTTTGCCTTGAACATTCTCAGGTTCATCTTCGTCTATGAGCATTGTATCAACTTTCTTTGCTGCTCGTTTCTTCTTAGGCTTATCAGCTTCTGCTTTTAAGAACCATTCACTTCGAGACTTTGGATTGAAATCTTTAAACCATTCTTTCTCTGTGTTAAGCTCTTTCTCATCGCTACTGCCATTGTTTCTCCATCTATTATTAGGCGGTGCCACATAATTCTCATTAACTATTGCCCCAAAAACTGGCTTTCCAACAGGAGCTGAAGCTTGCTTCTGAAACTTGATTAGCTTCTTCACTGTTGACTCATTGAGATGAACTATCGTTCGGTTCTCGTGAAATATTTGGGTACTTTTCATCATCAGCATCTGCACAAATCTTGGATAGAGACACAACCTCGAATCCTCCGTATTCTTTGACATATGAGTGAAAACCAGCTTGGAATAGTTGAACGCTTCTTCAAAATTAAAGCCGTTGCCATGCAGGCCAAATAATCTTGCACATCATCTAATCCCGCCTTTCGATGACTGAAACTATGAATGATCGCATGCATGAGGAGCTTGTAGGGGTTAGGCACTTCCCCTTTCTTTAACGTCGGCTTGTTCACGCTCCCCTTGTATCCCATTCTAAAGAAACATCCTCTGACCATCTTCTCATCAAGATAAATTGGATCGTCTTTGTCATCGTTGAACTGTAGAATCCGTCGAATATCATCTTCAGTCACAAAGATCTTCTTTACCTCGTTTCCAACTTGCACTGATGAATTAATCATCTTCTGATCATCACTAAGACTTGCATTAGTCCAGAAATGATATGTATGAGATCTGTACGAAATTGTACGCTCTGTTATGGCTCTGTGAATAGGACTATCCTTTCGAAACTTCAAGATATTCTCGTATTCTTTTAGCGATGGACAAATCGTCTTGTCGAGTGTAATGCATGTGTTGTGGGACTTAGAAAACTCAATAGAAATTACACGCGCTGGTTCTTGAGCCTGAAAAACGACGCAAAACAATTAGCATGCTTATCGAGAAAAACTTTCAAAATTTTCTTAACACTTACATCAAGTTCGGGCGAACTTGATGTGTGTTAACACATTCTGGTTAAGTCAAGTTCGCCCGAACATGCAGAAACACATGTTCAATATTTAAGTGTAAGTTCGGGTGAACTTATACTCTTAACAGATCAGATTTTCTTAACACAAGTTCGGACGATCTTCCACATAATATTCAAAATCAGTTTTAGGAAGTTCGGTCAAACATGTTCTTTTTTATTCAGGTTTTTTTAACAGGTCCTTTATGCAAGTTCGGTCGAACTTGACAACAAGTTCGGCCGAACTTGTCGTCTCCTTCAACATACCCAACCTGCTCACTATGCTATCAACCATTTCAGACAAATTAAAAACATTTACACGGTCAATTTATGTTTTAGAACAAGATTCAAAGTTCAATTTTATCAATAAAACCTAGATCTAATCAATTTTATCATCATAGATCTGAAATCTCAAATCCAGTTCAATCAATGGTCCAATGTTCAAATACACACCTCGGACATTGTAGTTGGTGTGTAAATCACCAAAAACAATTGGAATTTGGGAAGAGTAACGGTGTGTTTTTGCCAATTTCACTCAAATCTCTTAACTGCTTAAGTTCGCTCAGAGTCTCAATCTTGCACAAATGAGTTCAGCCGAACTTGCTTAGTTACTTATACCCTGGCAAGTTCGGGCGAACTTGAAAAACCCAACTAACAAAGCCCAACAAGAAGTCTGGGCTAACTTAGTAACTAACAATCAGCCATCTGCAAGTTCGGTCGAATTTGTTGTATTGTTAAACTTGATCAGTTTAGTGAGTTCGGTCGAACTTGCCAAACACAAATTCAATCTTTTTTCAAAATTTTCATTTTAACCCCTGAACTTTGCAACCTTTACCAGTTATGAAAATCCACTCAGTTGACCAAGTCCAAGCTAATGACCTTGTTTAACCGATTTGTCTGCCGAGTCCAAGTTACTGACCCTGGTTTGACCCGTTACGAACAAACTGTTGATATTTTCAAAATCAAAGTTTCAAATTAATGAAATTTTTATCTTTTGACTTTTCAGATTTTTCAGATTAGCTCCCAGCCCATTGTCAAAGAGATTCCCACCAGTTCTAGCATCTTACCAGACTTCGAAGGCCCGTTCTCCAACATTAGTTTGCTGAAAACAATGTAGAAATAAAATCTTTTGTATTTTTGTAAGTTTATGCTAAAACACACTGAAAATCTTTTTGGTTTTAATCTGTAAAGCTGATAAACTATGTACAGGACAATGTAAACTATGTACAAACATATTCACAGACATATTTTTGTGAATTCGTGTCTAAAGGATCATATCAGTTAATTGAGACATATCACCAGTACCGTTGACCTTTAGATGACTTTAAGCTTTAATCTCGTTTACCTAGATTGTCGGTATGTTTGTCCACTTAAACTTTACCACATTTCTCAACTGTTTCAAGATATGTTAAGGTAAGATTTATGAAACTTGACTTATCTGTGGTTCCCACTTCTTGAATATACTCCCGTATCAAGATTCCCTAAATTTCATCTTACGGGTGAATATAGCGTAATTTATATCTGTATCTGGGTAATGCGAGGCCTTGAGAGCTCAGGTTAGTACTACCGTACAGACAAAGAGATGAAGGCTCGACTTTAAGGTGTGTTCCACTTAAGGAATCTTTTCAGCACTGCAAATGATTATATCTTTCGATACTTTTCAAGTTTTGCATGCAATTTTTGGGTTTATAGCGAAAGTATTATAGAAGTTCTAGGCTATTGCTTCCGTAAAATTAGAAGAACTTGTATAATACCCCAGATATCAACTATCTATAAAGACCTCGTATCTCATAATCAGGAAATCTCTCAAACGAAATTTCAGAGTACTAAGTCCATATATCCAAGATGTGTTAATCCACAAGATTAAGTAGTTGTTAAATTTAGATTATATCTCGAAAACAGTTTACTGAACGTGTTAAGCCTATCGACATATCCACAGTAAGACTCGTTTATCACTTTTAAACTTTCCATTTCTTTAGCATACTGTGATAGTCCACTGATGTACTATCATTTCCTTTTTGTGACACCGAATTCTTTTGTC
This sequence comes from Scalesia atractyloides, assembly GCA_947069175.1. Classification (NCBI taxonomy): domain Eukaryota; kingdom Viridiplantae; phylum Streptophyta; class Magnoliopsida; order Asterales; family Asteraceae; genus Scalesia; species Scalesia atractyloides. The sequence continues at coordinate 37,572,945 of CAMTDV010000025.1, forward strand.
TTTTTCAATGTTTTTTGTATATTTTTGAAAATTTTCATATATTTTTGTATTTTCCCAAATATTTTTCCCCCTAAAATCAAAAACATATTTTTGGATTTTAGATTTTTTAAGAATACTAAACTAGAAAGATATTTACAAACCATACAAACCAATGCGGATTACGTAATTTCATCATCCGATCCGTATTCAACCTCAGCTTCCGCACATGTAAGCAATTTTTTTATACCGTTAAGCCGCATTAGATATTTAAATCTTGTTAATGGAAATGCTTTGGTATAAAAATCAGCCCTTTGTTCGTCAGTGTGGATTTTTTCTATTCGAACCAATTTCTTTTCGTAACAATCACGAATGAAATGGTAACGAATTTCAATGTGTTTTATACATGAGTGATGAACTGGATTTTTAGTTATATCGATGGCTGCTTTGTTATCTACAAATAAAGGCGTGTTAAAAAATTATAGACCATAATCCCTCATCTGTTGCTGAATCCAGAGGATTTGAGAGCAACAGCTGGAAGCAGAAATGTATTCCGCTTCACAGGTTGAGAGAGTGATCGTGGTCTGTTTCTTACACTGCCACGATACCAAATATGTGCCAAAGAACTGGCATCCTGCAGTTGTAGATTTCGAGTTCAGTTTGTCCACTCCGAAGTCTGAGTCAGCGGATCCAGTGAGATCAAAATTGTCGTTCTTGGGGTACCACAGGCTGGTGCTTGGGCAACCTTTCAAGTAACGGAAGATTCGCTTAACTATCTGCATGTGTGACATTCGAAGACTTGACTGATATCTCGCACATAAGAAAATAGGATACATGATGTCTGGGCGTGATGCCGTTAGATACATCAATGAACCTATCATCGATCGATAAAGTGTTTCATCAACTTTCGTTCCCGTCTCGTCTACACAAATCCCATGGTTCAGTGCCAGCGGTGTCGAAAGCGGCTTCGAGCTATCCATTTCAAACTTTTTGAGAATGTCGTGAACATACTTAGTCTGATGAATGAATATCCTGTCTGGAAGCTGATCACTTGAAGACCTAAGAAGAACTTCATTTCGCCCATCGAGGACATCTATAATTTCTTCTTCATGATCTTTTCGAACTCTATGCACAGACTGTCATCCGTAGAACCGAAAATGATATCGTCCACATAGATTTGTACTATTATCAGATGAGATCCAACTTCTCTAGTAAACAAAGTGTTGTCCACTCTGCCTCGTGTAAAGCCATTTCCTATGAGATGTTGTAATAACGTGTTGTACCAAGCTCTCGGGGCTTAGTGTAAACTATACACGGCTTTATCCAGGAGATATGCTTTGTTCTTGTTTAGTGGATCGACGAACCCGGTGGTTGGCCGACATACACTTGTTCATGAAGCTTACCATAGAGAAATGCAGATTTTACATCCAACTGGTACACCTTAAATCCTTTCCACACTGCGAACGCTAGGAAAATGCGGATAGATTCTAATCACGCAACCGGTACGTATACCTTCGTGTAATCTATACCTTCCTGCTAGTGGAATCCCTTGTCAACCAGCCGAGCTTTGTTTCTGACTATTACACCCCGATTGTCTCTTTTACACTTAAAGACCCACTTTATATCAATAGCTTTCTGCTTCAATGGCAAGTCTACAAGCTTCCAAACACCCAACTTCTCGAACTGTAAAAGTTCCTCTTGCATTGCTATTACCCAATTCTCGTCAGCCAGAGCCTCATTAACTGTCTTTGGCTCTATTTTAGAAATGAAACATGAGTAGTAGCAGTAGTTCTGAGTTGGTGCAACTCGGGTGTAGAAACAACTAAGTACTTTATTGATTTGGATTCGTGTACGCACACCAGTTTATAATTCTCCTATAATATTTGTTGAAGGATGATAAGAATATGATCATGGCATTTCTTCTGTTGGAACATCAACTGAGCTTTGTTGATTTGAAACAATCAGATCACTGTTCACATCAACATTAGGAGTACTTGTTGAAGCTTCGTTCTGATTTCTCGGACTAGCAGATTGATTCAACATGTCAGATATCTGCTCAACTTCTTCGTCTGATGAAGTTTCATTATCAGCATCAAATGTCGGTGCTTCATCTGAATCAGAATTCTGATTCTGAGGCGTACTTGGCACTGTTGTGTTTTCTGGTTCATTAGAAGTATTCACTGGAAGTGTAGCAGGGGTTACTTCTGCTTCAGAAGTGTTTTCAACTTGAACACCACTGCTATTGCTTGGACCTGCTCCGGAAGATGAAGAATCCAACGTGGGTTGATTAACCACAATTGGTCTAATGATTTGTTCTTGATTCGCCGACTGTTGAAGATAGTATAATGCTGCAATTTCTTCTTCAGACGGTTCTTCCAGCAAGTCGAATGACTTCCAAAGATCTTGGTAGTTAAATAGCCACGCGTCACCTCTCCTTTGAATAGGATCCGTATAGTTGAAACAATCCATGTGCTGTGCTTCAATAACCTTTCTCAAAAGAAGGAACATATAATCTTCTCAACGGACTCGCATATCCGACAAAGAAACCTTCAAGAGATTTAGCTCCGAATTTTCCATCTTGATCGATTACAGTACATGGCGCACCAAATGGTTCTAAGAATTTCAGATTTGGCTTCCGTCGGTTTATCATCTTAAAACATGTCTTCTTTGTTGGTTTGACAGTGAGAACTTTGTTTAGCGTGTAGCAAGCCGCAGCAACCGCTTCACTCCAGAAGCTGACTGGAAGTTTAGAATCTGCAAGCATGGTTCTCGCAGTTTCAATCAAAGTTCTATTCTTCCGTTCAGCTACTCCATTTTGCTGTGGAGTATAGGGAGCACTAAACTCGTGCAGTATCCCTTTTTCGTTGCAGAATTCCTTGATTTTTTTATTCTTAAACTCTGTGCCGTTGTCACTTCTAATGCGTCTGACCGGCAGATGGTAAGATTCTCGAGTTTCTTAAACAGAATAACCAAGTTCTCGAACGTTTCGTCTTTTGATTCATGAAAGAATACCCACGGATACTTGGAATAGTCATTTGTCACGACCAAGCAATATAAGTCTCCTGCGATACTTCGAACATTGATAGGACCAAATAAATCCATGTGGAGATGTTCTAATGGCAACTTGATTGAGTTCAGAATTTTCTTCGGATGAGATTTCTTGATCTGCTTTCCCTTTTAACATTCTAAGCAGTGATCAGACGTATGAAAGCTCTGAAGATTTACACCCTCTACAAGATCATTATGCACCAAGTAATTCATTTTTCGCAAATGAATATGCCCCATTTTACAATGCCAAAGAATAGAATCCTTTTCAGTAGCCTTTGTCACAAAACATTGTGCTGATTTTGATGAAGTGGTAGCGACGCCCATATCAAGAACATGTAGATCATTCTCTCAAGGTGCTCGCATCAGAATCCACTCATCTGGTATTTTGAATCCCGGCTTCAAGATAATACACTCTTTGTGTTGAAATGCACCGTGAACTTCTTGTCACAAATCTGCGATATGCTCAAAAGATTGTTCTCAAGTTCCGCAATATAATTCAAAAGATAAAATGAAATGACGCCATTGGAGAGTTTTCCCTCGGCAACTATCCTTCCACCCTGGTTACCGGCAAATCCAACATATCCACCATCGATAGCTTTTATGTCGAATAGCAACGCTTTCATTCCCGTCATATGCCTGGATTCTCCACTATCCAAAATCCACTTAGAGAGTACGGATCTTTGGAGCCCCTACACATTTCAGCAATTAGTTAAACATCAAGACCCAAGCCTTTTTGGTCTTGGGTTGAATTGGATAACCATCATCGTAATCAAATTCACAATCATCAGCATAATCGAATTCACACTCATCTGCATAATCAAATTCACATTCATCATCTGGATTTTCTATGATGTTTATGTTTGGAAACTTTACTGTCTTTTTATCTTTTGAATTGTTACCACTTGTAGTTTTGACAATTTCAGATGTGGTTTCAATTATGATTTCAGATTTTGATTCTTTCATGCTATCACTAATCTTAACAAGCTCAGACTTAGTGATCTCAGATGTTGTTGACCGTTTCTTTGCAATCCAGGCTTGAGATTTTATGTTAGCCTTTTTGATGTAAAACTTGTTTTTATTAGCTTTTGAAGATTCACCTTTTTTGAAAGATGAATTCTCAAATTTCTTTTCAGAAACTTGTTTCATTTTATCTTTGTTAACATTTCTTTTTAGAATTATTATTTGTCCAAACTCTGGTTGCTTCGGTTTCACAACATTTGAACTTTCTTTCCTTCGAAGATAAACCGACTTTGATTTCGGACAGTGGCGTGCAATATGACCAATTTCGTTGCACTTGAAACAAGTCCGAGAATCATGTGGATGTCCTTTAGTGGGTTTTACACCACTTGTTTTGGCACCACCTGCAATTTTGGCTTTATCTCGAAGTTCTTTCTGTTTCTTGAACACATCGTTTGATTGTTCCCGATCAAACTTTCCTCATGAACCGTGTTCGTCCCATATACAAAATTCATGTTTTTATTCTTGTATTCATGAAATGGTAACGTTTTCTTTTTAGGTTCATCTGATTCTTCTAATCCCAACCCAGCTCTCCGGTTTTCCGGATGATCACCACCATTCCTTTGGTAGTTATTTCTTTTAGGTTTGGAATAGAATTTCTTTATCTCCAGATCATCTGGTGTGACTTCCACGAGTTTAAAGAATTTGTCTAACAATTCTTCCTTCACGTTCTGAATCGGTAAACTGTCATCAAAGTATAATCTATCAGATTCCTTAATCTTGTACACTACAACATTAGGATCATCACATAGATCATTCAGTGATGATGTTTCGTCATCTTCGGACTGTGAATCACAATTCTTTGAGCTCGAGTCGGCGCTTTTAAAGTTACCTTCATCAGAATCATACAAAACATTTTCAACAACCTTTTTAACCACAACATTGTAATCATCTGTTTTAGTATAGATTACATCAATGTTTTCTAGCAACTCAGTTGTTTTCTTTTCAGATAACAACTCAATGTTGAGTGCCTTATCCATCCCATCAGCGGATTTGCGACAATATTTCTCGCATAGGGGTGGAGGAACATTGCTGTATTCTTTACCAATTTCATTTTAGGTTTCTCTTCCGATGGAATTGTCGGAAGAATGTGATCAATGACATATGCATTACAAGTGTAACTTCTCAAAAGTTGTTGAACACGCTCTATTTCAATTTTCATGTCCTGGAGTTGTTGCTTAGTTTCATCAATGGTATTAATATAGATGTTAATTGCTTTTTGCTTATCCATTACTGTTCCTTTCAACATCCTCACAGTGTCGTGTTGTTCGACATTGTTTCGATCGAGCCTGCCATTATCATCTTTCATTTTGTCATACGCTTCTTTCATTGTGCGATAATTGTATTTTAAAAGTTCATTATGCACATTGATTTCAACGATGATCTTTGATTTTCAGCACATTCGATACATGGTTCAGTACATTTTGTACAAGGTTTCTCAACCTCTACAACTTGTACTTTGACACTTTCATTTACCTCTGGACCTACCTTGGTGAGATTTTCCATCAACGCTTTGTCGGCAATGTCCTTGAGGTTTTCGGCATTCACTTCCTGAGTAACATCAATGACTACTTCATCAGTAGAGTTCTTCTCGGGAACTTGCTCCTGAGAACTTCCATTAAAGTGACCTGCAAAATTTTCACAAGAGTTAGGAGAAAAAATTCCTTGCTTCTGCATATGGATATACTCCTCTTCTTCATGTTGTTGTTGTAGATATTGTTCCAGCAGAATATTCTCCATAGCCGCTGCTTCTTCTGCAGATGTATCTTCAACAATTTCAGCCATTAACGCAACTCCGATCTTCTTACCAATGTAGGAATTCCAGTCGAAACCGTCATCTTCGTTTGATGCAACCATAGTCTTTTCAGTGTTGCTACTATTCGGTTTCTCTTGAATTTCAACCTGAGTCTTCTTCGGGAAAGGCTTGTGAAGTGATTTCTTATAATACTCGTTGCCTCCTCCGAAAGGACTTTGATTTCCTGTTGCTTCAGGATTTTTGCACCCTCTCTTGAAATGTCCCTTTTGGCGACACCTGAAGCACGTGACTTTTGTCTTGTCAAAACCTAGTTTGTTGCTCGAATTTCCGATATCTCGGCCAGTGAGAGTAACGAACTTTGTGACCCTTCGAATGATAGATTCTAAACACCACTTATATCCATGAGCTCCAGTTCTTCTTCGTCCACCTGGTCATAGTTTTCGGCTGTTATCTCGGGATTACCGGTTTTCCCAGCTACGAGACTTTCATATGATTCTAGAACAGCGGCGAGAAGTGCCATGTGTTGCTTAGCGGTTTGCTCAGAAACAACATTATTCAAATTAACAGCGATGTTACATTTCAATACATTCGAATAAGAATTTGTTTGTTGGTTCTGATTTGCTTGACTCTGATAAGACGAATTTGAACCAGTGCTTTAGAATGAAAACTGTGGACTTTGATCATATTGAGGATATGATTGATTCTGATTTTGCTGCGAATTGTTCGAAGAATTCACACTTGCGTTGAATGTTGTCTGAATCTTTGGACTTGAAATGTTGTCTTGCATTCCAGTTTTATAATACAGACCAACATCTTGAACAACATTAGCATTCTTCGACTTTGCAATCTTCAGGAGTTCCATTTCGTGACCTTCTAATTTGTCGATGAATGTTGACAGCTTGAAAAATTCCCATTTTTCGCTTTCCTTCAGAACCATTAGATAAGTAGTCCATTCTCCCTCTGGTAGAGTGTCAGCAAGCTTGTCGATGTACTCTTGTTCCGCCTTCTCGAGACAGTGTCTTCGCATTTGGACTTAAGATGACAGAAGCGTTCAATCATCTACTTCATGGTCTCACCCTTCAGCATGTTGAAGATATCGAATTCTTTTATAATGAGAGCTTTCTTGCTCTTGATCATCTCCATGCTTCCTTGATACTTCTTTTGAAGTGAGAGCCAGAGATCTCTTGCAGTTGTATATTCGGTAGTAAGACGAGAATATCTTCTTTGGCGGATTGTTGGATAAGACTGATCATCTTTTTCTCAGCAATATATTCTTCTTTCTGTGTCGTGGAGTACTTGTATTTCTCTAGAACTTGCTGAGATTCGTCCAACGGAACTGTATAACCTCTCTCGATCGACACCCATCCTAGGAAGTGCATGGCTTGAACCCAATATGTAAACTTCTCTTTCCATCCTTCATATTCGTCCATGCGCATTAGCTTTGGTGGTTTAACAGTCGTGCCCATTCATTGTCAAGATTGACTTGTTGAATCACGTTGGCATTTGACGAACTAGCTCTGGACATATAAGCTCTTTGAATATCATCCATTGTGAATAACAAAACATGTACACTGAAAATACTCAAAAACTTTTGAAAATGTTATTTCTACTACAAGTTCGGTCGAACTTGTAGTTAGAATGAAGAATTCTCAGCTGTATTCACAACTTCGGTCGAACTTGTGAATGATGTTTTGAAAACTTTGCTTTATCTTCGGTCGAACTTATGAAAGTCTTGAAAAAAACAAATCAGATATAACTTCGAGCGAACTTGCAGAATGGAATTTGATAAGAAACTAGTAAGTTCGGGCGAACTTAGCTAAAAGCTATGAAATTTTATCAAGTTCGGTCGAACTTGATAGAATATCAGTGAATTTTTAGCAACTTCCATCGAACTTAGCTGTTTTTCCAACAAAAACTGCTCAAGTTCGAGCGAACTTAGTAAAAAATCACTTGGAAAGTCGCTTTTTAGTCCAAGTTCGGCCGAACTTTGTTAACAAGTTCGATGAACAGGTTTTTGCAAAACATGTTTTTTTAAAAATTTTGACATCAATTCGATTGATTTTGGTCTCCAATCTTTCAAGGTTTATCTTTGTTGTATTTTACATGATATATTCAAACTTGAAAAGATTTTGACCGTGAATTCTTCATTTTTGATGAAAAAGTTAAGAAAAATAGAAGAATGGAGATGAAATAGAAGTGTTCTTGTCTTGATACTATCAAATCAGGCTGTTCTAGCTCTGATACCACTTGTAGGACCGATCCTTGATGCTAAGGAACCTAAATTTGATATCTAACGTCCATAATAGCGAAATATTACGTCGTGTTACCAATAGACAAGAACTAATCAGTTTAACATCAATTTTATTGATCAAACGTCAAGAGTACAAACTGACAGAGCTTCGCCTCCAAAATGCCAAAGTTACAAATGAATAAGGCAAGCTAGCTATTTATACTAGTACAAGTTCGCCAGAGGAATTCCTAAGTTCGCCCGAACTTGACCTTACATGGTGTCACACCCCGACCCGCAGCGGAAATGGTAGTCGGGGCATGATTGGGTTTTCATCATAGCTCATGATATTTACTATAAAGTTTCATATTTATTATTTCTTTTTAAAGAAGAACATTACAATAAACATACAAGTACAACATGTTCAAATACATATTTCATGACTTCATTATTTTTCTTTTAAGGCAATTTCCTATGTGTTCCTTGCTTCAACCTGTCCACCTGTATCATGTGTAAAAATAGGGTTTTGGGTCAACAAAAGTTGGCGTGTGAATCTTATTTAAACATTTGAAAGGATTAGTTATGTTGGTTATTTGAATAAAATTGTGCATAACCAAATCTGAATAAACGTAAATGTAAATTAATCACAAAACACATAATATCAATAAATGCACAAACACACACACACACACCAAATGATGAACAATGAGATCAAGGCTCAATCAAACGGAGCCGATCAAATGAGGCACCTGATGCTCAACTCGTCTCCCACGAGGAACTGATGGGCCTAATGCATGATTTGCACACAACTTGACAAGAATGTAAACACGTATCACAACAAACCACATAATCACATAATCTCAATTAATGCACAAGCACACACCAAATGATGAACAATGAGGCACCTGATGCTCAACCCGTCTCCAACGAGGAACTGATGGGCCTAATGAATGATTTGCACGCAACTTGACATAATGTAACCACACATCACAACAAACAATATTTACATCTCGAGTTTAGGTCATATAATGGAAATAGCACGAGTTTGAATAAATGAAATAATTAAAGCGACACATGATACACCCCAAAACATGAATAAAAAGGGGAATTTGTAAGGATTCACTCACAGTGGGTGCGTTCCTTGATGACGATGAATGCGCACGAATATTAGGATTTAATCGACGAGGGAAAAACTAACCTAAAATAATAACGAGACGATCCGGTAAATAGATAAATTTTATTTGGAATTAATGTTTTTAATTAGTGTTCTTAATGGAATTTTTAGATTTATTTTTGTGAGTTTAAGGACATTTTCTAACTTTAAAAATATTATTTTTAAGTGTTTTTAATTGATTTTTAAATAAAATAAATAAATAAAAGAAAATAAAAATTTGACCTTTTTTGACCGTTGACCGGTCGGATTGTGTTTAATTATGCGCTGAGTGAGGTTCGAACTTGGGACCTCTCGTATTCGTGCACACAGCTCTACCAACTGAGCTACGTGTCTAACCCGAAATATTTTTGATTTTAATTATATTTATATACTATTTAGATTAAACTATATTCTGATTTAACAAAAGATTTGTATATTATAGAGACAGGGTCATGGAACCGGCTCGAACTCGCGACTGTTGCTTCGTGTGTGCACACAGCCCGACCAATTGGGCTGTGTGTTTAACCCGTTGGATATAAGATTTTTATTTCTTTTTTATACTTACTGTCAAGTTTCATATTTGAGTTTTATAAAAAGGTTTGAATATTGTGACGAATCGAAACAAGAACAGAATCGAACCCGAGACGTGTACGTTATGTTTGCACACAGTCCACCGGTGGACTGTGTGTCTAACCCGGTTAAATATCCGGTTTTAATTAATTTATATTCTAGTTCAACTTCGTCTTCTTCGTTTACAAGAACTCAGATCAGTGAGATCCGACTGTTTTTTTTTTTAATTCGATTATCAAAACTTATAGTTGGTTGGAATGAAATAGCTAACGAGATTAAGGAATAGAATGTACCAAAACAGCGCGTTTACTTCAGATTTCCGGCAGGAGTCGTCGGCTTTGATTTGCGATGTCCGGCTGTATGAACTGTTTAGCAGTTTTGATTATTGATTTGAACGATTAAAGTATGAATTAAGAGATAGCAGAGAAGTTTTAGATAGATATACCGACTGAGGAATGAATACGATTTTCTGATCAAGGATTTCTGGCGATGTTCCGACGAAATTGGAAATCTCCGGCGACGAGCTTCTGAGAACTTCAACTACTAAAAAGTGTGCGGTCTTGAGCGAAAGGATTCCCGGAAGGTTGAGGGGGGGTATTTATAGGGTAGAACAGGATGTATTGGGTCTGAATTTGGTCTTGAATTCGCGGTCAAAGTTTTTCCGGCGGTTACGACTAAATTTGAGGGTTAGACATCGTTTATAACGTTTTAGTCAAAGGAAAATGGCTAAACTCGCGGATTGCCGGATTTTCCGGTGATTGCGAGTTCTGCCGCAGCTGAGGTCCGGTTTTGAATTCGAGTTTTATTTTAAGTATTATTTGTTTCAGTATATTCACAAATCAGGCTTGTGGCGGAGCGGTGTGTTGTGTGCTTTGTCTTGAGAGTGACCCGGGTTCGAAACCCGCGTCTGCAAATATTTTTTTTATTCGTTATTTATTAGTAATTTTAAATTACGGTTTTTAAATTCTAATATATTTATTAATTATGTATCGTTTAAAATTAATTTGAGCAATAAATACGCAACGAAAAATTATACTGGATATTTGATTAAAAAAACGAAGCGGGTTTTGGAAACCCGTTTTTTGACGGATGTTACAGTATCCCCTACTTTTAGAAATTTCGTCCCGAAATTTAAGTAGTAGTGGTATGTTTGACTTGAAGAGGGTGCTTTAATTTGACAATTACATAATTTGAAGAGGGTGAGAGTTTAAATTTTGTTTGAGGCTGTAACGTTCCTAGTAAGGGTGAATACACTGCTACAGGAATCGCTTTTTGATGCCTAAAGTATAAGAATGTGGAACATGGATAAACAGAGTTGATTGACTAGGTATGATTTCATGCATAAGAGTTTTGAGGGAATTGATACGTTTGGAAAGATAAGATTGTATCATAAAACAAAACTTCAACCATGAGAATACTAAAACCTACACGGAACTTTTCATAACCGCCTGACAACGCATTTGATCCTTTGACAAGAATACTTATATATAGGAAGTACCAGTGGCGTATCCACCATATTCTTGTCAAATTTTCATTGGCTTTATCAGTAAATTATGATCAGTTCTATGTGACTCTAAAACATAAACAAACACAACAACCAAAGCTTGAGTCTCAATTCTGAAAGGATACATGACTGAATGATGACAGTACCTCTCTCGTTTGTTATGATGAAGGGGTTAGTCTATGTAAAAGTGAGACACAACCCAACTTCTTTAAATGATGAGATTGAGATACGTCGAGATGTATGATGATATGAATGTTAAATCAATGAGTATAAAACAAAACTGTAATATCAGTTTGTATTAAAATTCTTGGATACATAAATTCCCAATTTACAACTGGGATACGGAAAGATTGAGATAACATAAAGAAAACGTTAAAACTAGATGATTGGAGTTGAGTCTTGATTCTTGGTGAGGAAAGCTAGTTGGGTGATTCGTTTGGGCCGTTATTATCTTCAATAGGATTGGCGTTGATGTTGTAAGCTCTTCCTCTTGCTGGTGGTAGAGCTGGGTTTGCTTGATTTGCTCGGTTAACTGGGTTTGCTTGAGCTTGGGCGTTTATGATGTTAACCAGTCGAGGGCACGTGTTTCTAAAGTGGGTAGGGTCGCCACAATTAAGAGAAGCTCGAACATATGGAAACGTGGGGAATTGGGGTTGTTGATATGTTTGGATCATGTTTTAAGTAGGGGGTGAGGCTTGGTTTTGAGAGGGCATGACAAGTTTTGCTCCAATGACCATAACGCCCACAATTTGCACACAGTCGACAAGGTACGGTGGATGGATGGTGATAAAAACAGGTGTTGCATTGAGGGTGAGGTCCAATGTAAGGTTTCTTATTTGGGTAAGTAGAGTTGGGTGCTACTTGAGTGATTGGGATAGCTTGGAGGGGTACAACTTATGAAGCTGGTTAATTGTGTTGGGTGACAGCGAAAATTTTCCCATCTCGTTTTCTCTTAGAAGTGGGTTGAGAAGAGGATTCGGTTTGGGTGGAGTTTGAGGTTTCGGTTGATGTTTTATCCTTCTTCTTCTCCTCCGTGAAGTCTTTATTCCGTATGCGGTTTTCGGTGAGCTCTGTTGCTAACTCCATTGCTGCTTCCAAAGTTGCAGGTGTGGTACTTATTACAGGGTCTTGAATTTTTGAAGGAAGACCTCGAATGTAGTGCTCGATCAAACGGTAGAGGGGAGTGAACAAGTTGGGGATCATCTGATTTAACTCAAGGAATCTTTTGTTGTATGTGGTGTGGTCGCCCTCTTTTTGTTTCAAATAATATAATTCATCTTCCAATTTCTTCATTTCGCTTCTTGGACAGAACCGTCTTGTCATGATTTCCTTCAACTCTTCCCAAGTCAAAGTCATAGCATTCTCAGCACCTCGCTTGGCCTTCTCTGTATTCCACCATGTAAGTGTTACTCCGAACAAACGACCGGTAGCATATCGCACCTTGCGATCATCGGGGCAGTCGCAATTGAGAAAAGTGTTTTCCATTTCCTCAAACCAACGGAGGAGAGCGGTGACACCTTCAGTCCCTTCGTATTTTGGAGGATCGCAGGATTTGAAATGCTTGTAGGTGCATTTAGTGGCTTTTGGGGGAGGATTGACAATGTTTTGATCTTCTTGATTGATTGGGTTGACGGGATTAGCGGTAAGGGCTTGTTGAACTTGAACTACGATGTTGGGTATTACGGCAGCCATTTGTTGAGCGATTTGGGCAGCCATGCGCTCGCGGGTTTTTCCTGATCTCATTTTTCTACGAGAGAGACTAGAAGACATCTACAAGGAATACGTATCAAGAGTATGAGTTTGACGTTTTAGGGGTCATGTGTCGTATTTAGGAATGAACATTCATAAAAAAATAAAAAAATAATAAATTTACTACATCCATAGGATGTCTTGGGCTTTGCTCGTAATTGGACCTTGCATGCCGCCATACTTCACCTTCGTAATCATGTGGGCCCCCATGATTACCGGGTCTTTCATATGGTTCGCATGTGTTGGCCTGGTAACGTACACTAAAACCCGGAGAAAATCGAGAAATATGAATGTAACGTATGAATTCGGAGTGCATCCAGGTGTGGTCACGATGACACCTCAAAGTGGGGTTAGTTCGAACGACGTTTGGTGTGGCATGTTTTGGCCTAATAGGTCCTTCGTACTCTCATCGTTAGTCCCCAGGTAGGCAAACTGGTCCGTTATATTGGATTTATATGAATGCCAACCTAGACAGGACGTTCTGACTACCGGTACTTGTACCCTTACAGTTACTACATGCCCGTCGTAGAACTCACTTTGATGAGATTGAAAAATGAAAAATTCGACAAAATCTTGTATAAAGGAAGTATGAGGATGATTTGATATGTGAATATTGAAATATGCGTGATGAATGTATATGTAAGCATGTTAAGTTTGACAATAAGTATAACTCATTAAGTATCACACAAAATGATTGAGAAGTGTTTGCATGCATTTGTGTGTGTAATAAATACGAAACAAACAAACATCATGAGTTTGCATGTAACCACATAGACAATTAAAATCTAATCAAATATAGTATAGGCTCTAAGGGTTTAATAACCTATCCTATATCCCTATAGTCAAAAGCTCTGATACCAATCTGTCACACCCCGACCCGCAGCGGAAATGGTAGTCGGGGCATGATTGGGTTTTCATCATAGCTCATGACATTTACTATAAAGTTTCATATTTATTATTTCTTTTTAAAGAAGAACGTTACAATAAACATACAAGTACAACATGTTCAAATACATATTTCATGACTTCATTATTTTTCTTCTAAGGCAATTTCCTATGTGTTCCTTGCTTCAACCTGTCCACCTGTATCATGTGTAAAAATAGGGTTTTGGGTCAACAAAAGTTGGCGTGTGAATCTTATTTAAACATTTGAAAGGATTAGTTATGTTGGTTATTTGAATAAAATTGTGCATAACCAAATATGAATAAACGTAAATGTAAATTTAATCACAAAACACATAATATCAATAAATGCACAAACACACACACACAAATGATGAACAATGAGATCAAGGCTCAATCAAATGGAGCCGATCAAATGAGGCACCTGATGCTCAACTCGTCTCCCACGAGGAACTGATGGGCCTAATGCATGATTTGCACACAACTTGACAAGAATGTAAACACGTATCACAACAAACCACATAATCACATAATCTCAATTAATGCACAAGCACACACCAAATGATGAACAATGAGGCACCTGATGCTCAACCCATCTCCAACGAGGAACTGATGGGCCTAATGAATGATTTGCACGCAACTTGACATAATGTAAACACACATCATAACAAACAATATTTACATCTCGAGTTTAGGTCATATAATGGAAATAGCACGAGTTTGAATAAATGAAATAATTAAAGCGACACATGATACACCCCAAAACATGAATAAAAAAGGGGAATTTGTAAGGATTCGCTCACAGTGGGTGCGTTCCTTGATGACGATGAATGCGCACGAATATTAGGATTTGATCGACGAGGGAAAAACTAACCTAAAATAATCACGAGACGATCCGGTAAATAGATAAATTTTATTTGGAATTAATGTTTTTAATTAGTGTTCTTATGGAATTTTTAGATTTATTTTTGTGAGTTTAAGGACATTTTCTAACTTTAAAATATTATTTTTAAGTGTTTTTAATTGATTTTAAATAAAATAAATAAATAAAAAGAAAATAAAATTTGACTTTTTTTGACCGTTGACCGGTCGGATTGTGTTTAATTATGCGCTGAGTGTGGTTCGAACTCGGGACCTCTCGTATACGTGCACACAAGCTCTACCAACTGAGCTACGTGTCTAACCCGAAATATTTCTGATTTTAATTATATTTATATACTATTTAGATTAAACTATATTCTGATTTAACAAAAGATTTGTATATTATAGAGACAGGGTCATGGAACCGGCTCGAACTCGCGACTGTTGCTTCGTGTGTGCACACAGCCCGACCAATTGGGCTGTGTGTTTAACCCGTTGGATATAAGATTTTTATTTCTTTTATATACTTACTGTCAAGTTTCATATTTGAGTTTTATAAAAAGGTTTGAATATTGTGACGAATCGAAACAAGAACAGAATCGAACCTGAGACGTGTACGTTATGTTTGCACACAGTCCACCGGTGGACTGTGTGTCTAACCCGGTTAAATATCCGGTTTTAATTAATTTTATATTCTAGTTCAACTTCGTCTTCATCGTTTACAAGAACTCAGATCAGTGAGATCCGACTGTTTTTTTTGTTTAATTCGATTATCAAAACTTATAGTTGGTTGGAATGAAATAGCTAACGAGATTAAGGAATAGAATGTACCAAAACAGCGCGTTTACTTCAGATTTCTGGCAGGAGACGTCGGCTCTGATTTGCGATGTCCGGCTGTATGAACTGTTTAGCAGTTTTGATTATTGATTTGAACGATTAATGTATGAATTAAGAGATAGCAGAGAAGTTTTAGATAGATATACCGGCTGAGGAATGAATACGGTTTTCTGATCAAGGATTTCCGGCGATGTTCCGGCGAAATTGGAAATCTCCGGCGACGAGCTTCTGAGAACTTCAACTACGAAAAAGTGTGCGGTCTTGAGCGAAAGGATTCCCGGAAGGTTGGGGGGGGGGTATTTATAGGGTAGAATAGGATATATTGGGTCTGAATTTGGTCTTGAATTCGTGGTCAAAGTTTTTCCGGCGGTTACGACTGAATTTGAGGGTTAGACATCGGTTATAACGTTTTAGTCAAAAGGAAAATGGCTAAACTCGCGGATTGCCGGATTTTCCGGTGATTACGAGTTCTGCCGCGCTGAGGTCCGGTTTTGAATTCGAGTTTTATTTTAAGTATTATTTGTTTCAGTATATTCACAAATTAGGCTTGTGGCGGAGCGGTGTGTTGTGTGCTTTGTCTTGAGAGTGACCCGGGTTCGAAACCCGGCGTCTGCAAATATTTTTTTTATTCGTTTTTATTAGTAATTTTAAATTACGGTTTTTAAATTCTAATATATTTATTAATTATGTATCGTTTAAAATTAATTTGAGCAATAAATACGCAACGAAAAATTATACGAGATATTGATTAAAAAAACGAAGCGGGTTTTGGAAACCCGTTTTTTGACGGATGTTACACATGGTCTCATGGGCGAACTTGTATCACTATTACATAAATACTTTGAACAGCTAGCCTATTCAGCTCTATTCTATACAGACTCGATATAAGACTAAGACATAGACATTATGCACCAACATATATTGTGTAGGTATTTTGTTGTACATGAACTGTAACAGTTTATGCAAACTAATACATTAGTAATACATGTTACATTCTGTTTTCTCTAATATATGTAACCTGGCTATACATGTGTTTGCTTCTGGTGTAGAACATGCAACTACCCTATGTAACATGTTTAACACATGCTACATCCTGTTTTCTCCAACATATGTAAAAATATGTTACATGTGTTACACATAAAGGTAACATGTGCAACATGGCTATACAAGTGCTAGCCTTTGGTGCAGAACATGAAAATTACTCTATGTAACATGTATAACCATGTAAACATCCTGTTTTATCTAAGAATATGTTACGATCGATGTAACGTGTGTTACACATAAATGTAATATGTGCAACCTGGCTATACAAGTGCCGGTCTCTGGTGTAGAACATGCAAAAACTATATCTAACATGTGTAACACATGTAACATCATGTTTTATCTAAAAATATGTTACAATCGATGTAACATGTGTTACACATAAAGGTAACATGTGTTGGCCTTTGGTGTAGATCATGTAACTACACTATGTAACATGTGTAACCTGATTGTACATGTGTTATCCATTTTGGAGTGACAAATGAAAAAACATGGAAATTGATAAACAGATGGTGGGAACAATAACTACGTAGGGTAAAACAAACTATGACAATTTATACACGATAAAAATATTAGTAGCATAGGGGAACCCTTGTAGCATATACAACAAATATACTAGTTAAAAATGTGAAATATGTTGCGACGTATGTTAAATAAAAAAAACCACAAAACCCAATTACATATTTCAGACCGTAAAAGCTAATTATGTTCATTTCTTGATAATTATCATCATCTTTAACAGCCTGTTCGTTCATTATATCTTCAGATTCTATATAAGTAACATTTCACTACTTACATATATACCTAGAGTTGTTATTAACAATGTTACTTGTAGATCAAAAAAACTACATTAACACATATTTTTAAATTGAACCCAACTTGGTCACCATAAGTCTTATACATGGCATGAACAAAATGAAAGGACTTGTCCGAAATATACTCGATTTAAGAGTAAGACATAGACATTATGCACCAACATATATTGTGTTGGTATTTTGTTGTACATGAACTGTAACAATTTATGCATAGTAATACATTAGTAACACATGTTACATTCTGTTTTCTCTAATATATGTAACCTGGCTATACATGTGTTTGCTTCTGGTGTAGAACATGCAACTACCCTATGTAACATGTTTAACACATGCTACATCCTGTTTTCTCTAACATATGTAAAAATATGTTACACGTGTTACACATAAAGGTAACATGTGCAACATGGCTATACAAGTGCTAGCCTTTGGTGCAGAACATGCAAATACTCTATGTAACATGTGTAACACATGTAAACATCCTGTTTTATCTAAAAATATGTTATGATCGATGTAACGTGTGTTACACATAAAGGTAACATGTGCAACCTGGCTATACAAGTGCCGGTCTCTGGTGTAGAACATGCAAAAACTATATCTAACATGTGTAACACATGTAACATCATGTTTTATCTAAAAATATGTTACAATCGATGTAACATGTGTTATACATAAAGGTAACATGTGTTGGCCTTTGGTGTAGATCATGTAACTACACTATGTAACATGTGTAACCTGATTGTACATGTGTTATCCATTTTGGAGTGACAAATGCAAAAACATGGAAATTGATAAAAAAATGGTGGGAACAATAACTACGTAGGGTAAAACAAACTATGACGATTTATACACGATAAAAATATTAGTAGCATAGGGGAACCCTTGTAGCATATACAACAAATATACTAGTTAAAAATGTGAAATATGTTGCGACGTATGTTAAATAAAAAAACCACAAAAACCCAATTACATATTCAGGCCGTAAAAGCTAATTATGTTCATTTCTTGATAATTATCATCATCTTTAACACGCCAGTTAGTTCATTATATATTCAGATTCTATATAGGTAACATTTCATTTCTTACATATGTACCTAGAGTTGTTATTAACAATGTTACTTGTAGATAAAAAAAACTACATTAACACATATTTTTAAATTGAACCCAACTTGGTCGCCATAAGTCTTATACATGGCATGAACAAAATGAATGGACTTGTCCGAAATATACATCGATAAATATTGAACGATTGCGCGTTAAGCTTTGTTCTTCAATCATCTGCAACTCCGAGGATAAGGAAATACAAATTAATCAAATTCATATCGTATGTAGGTAACATTGTGCTAGTTGCATGTGTAACGCGAGTTGTTTTTAGCAATGTAACACGTTTGACATGTATACGCATGTGTACGCTTGATGTTGTGATACATGTAACAATTGTATGTAACATGTGTAAAGTGGCTGTACATATGTTACCCTAAGTGTAACACGTGTTACAAACATGTTTCCTTATATGTTAGAAATTGAATTGGTAAACAAAAATCCACAAAACCTAATTACATATTTAGACCGTAAAAGATAATTATGTTCATTTCTTGATAATCATCTTCATCATTAACACAACAAATCCTTAATTTCATATGCAGACTGTATATACGTAGCATTTTGCAAGTTACATATGTACCTGGAGTTGTTATTAATAATGTCACAAGTAGATAAAAAACTACATTAACATATATTTTTTTACATTGAACCTAGCCTGGTCGCCATAAGTCTTATACATGGCAATAACAAAATGGAAGGACTTGTTCGAAATAGAAGTACTTGTCCGAAATGGAAGTATTTGTCCGAAAAAGGTTGTGCGGAACAAAACATCCAAGATATTGTTATGATGGATAACACACGTTATTTGGATGTTACAAAATGGTAGTAATCAGGGAACACACATGTTACATGATGTAGCAAACCTACAAAAGTGATACCCCAAAAAGGTTACACATGTAACGAAAAAATGAGAAATGTGCAGCTAGATTCAATACTGTTGTTTCACTATATATAGTTGTAACATGTGTGACATGGCGTTTGTCAGAAAAACATATAACTTGTAAGGTGATAAGAACCTACTATTTCTTTTCTTTGGGAACGATGTTACACATGTTACATATAGTTGTTACATGTGTTACAACGTCAAGGTTACACATATTACGTATAGTTGTTACATCAAAAAAATGTCTTGCACAATAATATCCGTCTTCATCCAAAATGGGCATTCTAACAATGAAAATAAAAATGAATTTTATATCAATAGTTGTAGTGCTTCCAAAAATGGCGTTCACAACAACATTCGTCTTCCGAAATTTTTAATGATTATTGTTAAACGATTGCTACTTTATTGTTTGTTCTTTAATCACCCGAGAGTGTGAGGAGAAGGAGAGACAAATTAATCAAGTTCAGAGCGTATGTAGGTAACATTGTGCTAGTTACATATGTAGCTAAAGTTGTTTTTAGCAATGTAACACATATAACATGTATACTCATGTTTAAAGTGGTTGTACATATTTTACCCTCTTGTGTAACACATGTTACAAACATGTGTTACACGTGTACAATTGCTTTGTTACAAAAGACCGCTTAGATGTGTAACATATGCAACTTAGTTCCAATCTAACACATGAAACAAATGAGATATTTAGATTAAAGTAAGGACTTTCTAAAGGTAATGAAAATTGTATGATGAGTTCAAGTGAAAACAATTAACACGTGTTACGGTACTCATTGGTGAAAAAAAATACATTACTGAGTAAACTTGTAACACCTGTTACAATGTAAAGATAATATGTTAACACATGTTACGTTGATCATTGCAGATAACATTTACGAAAATGAAATTTACACGTTTTACATAACATGTGGTTTACCCACAAAATATGCATTGCATTAGGTGCGCATAACTTGATTGGCGTGACACGAGTAAATCATCATATTATATTAGAAAAAATATATGTGTGGCTTCAAAACTTATGGTTTCAGACTGTCAAAAAGGGTAAAAGAACCTTCATGAACATCATGTTCGATTAGTGGGGATTTTCCTCTATCATTGGCTCGTCCACAATAGGAGTCCAAAATTTGGTTCCTTCTGGTCTGGGTAACAAAGTAGCAGGGTGTTCCTTGTTGGTCATCTGTATATAAGATATGTCAGAAGTATCCCATGTAACATGTGTCATAAGGGCTACGACGCATGTTACAACTGACTATTTTGTGGAAGTAACGAAAAAATGTATACCTTGATTGGTGTAACACAAGTAAAACATCAAATCATATTAGAAAACAAAATAGATGAGAGCTCCGTTAAAAAAAATTGTTATGCATGTTAGGCCAGTAAAAGCTTGCAAAACGTGTTACAAATAATGTCATTTTTTTTATTTTTTAAAGTGATGGTCAAATTAAATATTACGTATGTGACACGTAGAATACAATTAACAGTTGTTACGATACACATTGGTGAAAAAAAAACTTTAATTGAGTAAAGCTTGTAACAACTGTTACGCTGATCATAGCATGTAACACGTGTTACAAAAATGCATGTTTCCTGTTTTTTTTAAATGATGCAAACCTTGCATGTTACAAAATGTATTTTTAGTTACTTTTGTTACAATGCTAACACGTGTAAAACGTGTAACCACCAGGGGTGTTCACATTGCATATTACCAAATGTTACGAATGAATATTTTTAGAAAGTAGTTATGATTTTAGGATGGAAAAAAGGTTAAAAGAGAACATTCATGAACATCAGGTCCGATTAGTGGGGATTTTGCTCTATTATTGGCTCGTGCACGTAGCGGCGATTCCTCATTATACTTATCGCTCCACATATCTGAAAAAAGGGTTTGCACCAATAATTAAAAAATGATAGTAAGACAAAACTTAAGGTATTTTTCTATAAAAAAGGGCTTTTAAATTTGAATGTTTTACCTTCTTCAGTTGGTGAAGAGATCTGAATGTCTGACTCTTGTACATATCTACCTCTAACTGCATGTTTTCATCTCTAAAGGATCCAATTCCTGATTATGCAATAAATCATAAACTTATCTCGTCAAAGTGTTTCAAACACCAAAAAACACAAGAGAAAAACACAAAATCACCTGCCCGATTTTAAAAACTATCAACAGTTATGAAAAAAACTTCAATACCACAACAAAACCATAGAATTGAAGAGAAAACATTCTTCCATGTATGAACAAATAAAAAAAAGCGATCCAAACAAAACATATAGCGAAACCACAGAATTGAAGAGAAAACATGATTGTCGGGTAAAAAGAGAAAACAAACTTTAGGCTTCAAGTACACCGAAAAACATATACATAGTGGGTATTTTCATAGCCATACACACATATAAGAAACATGATTTTCTGGTAAAAAGAGAAAACAAACTTTAGGCTTCAAATACCTGATGATGATGAACCATGAAGAACGTAAGCCGGCGGTGATTCATCACCGATGAAGTTGTTCCGGAATACATGACTAGGAGATTAAGCTTTAAGATATCCACAAAGTTATGTGGGTCGCCCATGAAAACACCGATAAAAAGACTTGCATTGTGGATTAGGTTTGTGTGTGAGAAAGAAAGGTGAAGTCGAAGATCTAGAAGATGGAGATCTAGAGGATAGAACTATGGGGAAGGATGAAAAAGGTTGGTGAAGCATAAAAGTTGATTTTATGTGGTACAAGTTTAACAAATGACCAATTTGCCCTTTAGACATGTTATTATATATAATGAGGTGGATTAATCTTGACCACACAATATCAAGTTTCCATGGTTTTCTCATTTGTAGAGGTTTCCTCTATATACTTACAATATATATATATATATATATATATATATATATATATATATATATATTATATATAATATATATAATATATATATATACACACACAATAAACTTTTAAAAAGAATTGTCATGCATTTTTTATAATTTTTTCTTATATGGTCCTATTTATCACGACGCTATCGGTTGTAAATTTAACAAAATTTGAACGTTTTTAGAACTTGGTTTCTAGCTTAAACTATAAACAAGACAAAACAAACTAAAAAAATATTTTTGAAAAGATTTGGGGTGTTTTAGCGGTTCCAAGTAGAGTTTTGTGTAAGGCTTGATTTAGGACAAACAAATTCAAGTTAGGTTCCCTCCACACTTAAATTGCACATTGTCCTCAATGTGTTCAAAATTGGTTAAAGTTTATTAAATGTGTGACTGTGGGTTAAAGACAACAATTTTTTGAAAAACCAAAACACTAGACACTAGGGCGTGTTTTGGGGACACGACCCCGTGTCAAAAGTGCCAGTATTGTTTATGTGAAAATTTCCAAAAGGTAGACATGGGGGCGTGCTTGGGGGATACGGCCCCGTGTCAAAAGTGTTAGTAACGAAAATTTTCCAGAAGCTACGCACGGGGGCATGTCTATTGGACACGACCCGTATCTATGTTCCAAAATCAAAATTTTTTCTGTAGACTTGAGTCACGGGGACGTGCTTACCTCACACGGCCCCGTGCTACACTTACTGTTTTGAAGATTCTGCTTTAGGAAGTGTCTGTTCACGTGCATGGGGTGCTGTTTCAACGTCCCTTTGGCCATTTTTCACATTTTCGCACACTTATGTTTTCATAACACCAAATTTCATTCCATTCATCCATCACTACAACTAGAAAACAAAAATAAAGATTTCAAGAAGACTAAAGTCTTAAGATAGATAGATAGTTGGTGGATACCCTACGAGATGATCAAATCCGAATAGCTCTCCCCTAGATAAATCTATGAAAGATTAGCAAAAAACTGAAGCTAGTTTTCGGAAAATAAGGGCTTTAAGCTATTCTCGGGAATGCTTTAGAGGTCATTGAGCATTTCCTCGATCTCCCTCAGAAAGAAGATGAAGGGCTCGTCATCGACATCCTCTTGTGGGAGAGGAGCGGGATTTATCAACCTCAAAATAAGCGTTAATGGGAGGTTCCAGAGGTATTTCTCCCCACCCGATGGGATTAATCACCTCGTGAGCGATGTTCCATTCATCTTGGGGTAAGATTAGCTCCATCAGGGGCATCACCAAGATGTTTAACCTTTGGTGAAGAAGGTTAATCTCCTTAAAGCTATTATCTAGGGCAAGAGTGAGGTAGTTCATCAGATCCACGAGGACCTCCTCCACTGATGTCATTTCTTCAAAGGATTCTGCAAGGCGCAAACATATCGGACTAGAGTGGCTTCAAGCGAGAGCCTCCTCCTTCTTCGGTTGTTTTGTGAACTTGTTGAAGACGTACCACTCTGCTGACTCGACATCTAGTTAAACATCACAAACCATTTAAAGTTTAGAGTTATAGACGAGTGACACGACCCCGTGCTCATGGAGCACGACCCCGTTTGTAACTTAAAACATTGTTTTATAATAGTACTTTTGTAAAAATTTTGGCTAAAACCATGTTTTTGACCTAACAATTGAAGCTTCAAGCTTCAAGCTACAATGGAGGTTTGAAAGTTGGAGAAGGAGAAATGACTAAAAGTGGTAAATACAAGATCGTTTAAGGAGACATCTTTAAGAAACTACCTTTTCAGGTATGTGTGAGAGATCAGCAGGATCTTGGTCTTTTAGGAATGGGTCCAAATATTCTTCTCATGGCTGACTTTATAGTGACAGCACGTCAACAAGACCCCGTGTATGGGAGGCACGGCCCCGTGTCACCTGCATGAGTCAGAGAACGTTGTCTGTTAGTGAAACACGGGCCATGTAGAGGTAGACATGGCCCCGTGTTAAAAAGTACGGGTGACACGACCCCGCGTCTTTTTAACACGCCCTCATGTTTGGAGGACAGATGGGGCACATCACCGTGGGCGGGTGGCACGGCCCCGTGTCTTAGGGTTTTTATAAAGTTTTGTCGGAGTTTTTAAGGACCTGTGTTTTATCAGGTGGTTCCTTACTGGTTGGAACAAACCTAAGTGCATGATATACCTTAGGTTCCAGCGAGAGATACGAAAATACAAGAGGTTGTCGGAAAAGTAGAATTCTAAGCTAAAAGTAGGTGGGCGAAACCATCCTTTATTTACCTTTTCCGGGCTCTTGTTAAAGAAGGTGTGAGTCGACTCACTCTGGTTTAAAATGTTGGTGTGAAGTTCACAAGCCGTTAAGGAGTCCTTGATTACAAGGTCGACACCGGTATGGCTATCGTCTGTTTTCACATGGGGATAGGGTAGATTTGTGGGCCTCGGTATTGTTTATACCTAAATATGACTCCATCAAATCTCCCTCGCTTTTGTTCTTTGATATCGTGCCTTCATCATGGCTTCAATTTCTTTGAGTTTTTGGAGAATCCTCTTCTCTATTTGACATAGTTCTTCTAAGCTTCTGTCTCCCATGGAAGAGGTTTGATGGAATTCAGGAGGATGGTAGTTATCGTTTTTACGCCCGCCCATTTTAAGGTGATCGTCACAGGAAAACGATGGGTCTAAAGAGTGGGTATTAATTTTTAGAATGGGACATTCTAAATCTTTATGAATTCCTCCATATAATTGACACCAATCAGTAGTGGGGGTAAATTAATTACTAACATCCATATTAGCCAGATGAGGTTTTAACCATTGGGATCAAATGGTACTATTTTCTAGAAACTGTTTGTAACGCTTCGCATTTTCATTTACGAAAACTTGTCTTCTTGTATTATTTGTATTTTGTTCCAACTTTGTAATCTGAGACGTTGATCATAATGAAAAATTCATACTTACTTATACTTGTTATACATACAATCAAACGTTACATACATGTTTACATGCAAACCAATATTTGTTATACAATAAACACTCATACGTTACAACCTTATATTTGAAATACTAAAAAAACCCGGTTAAAAATACTTAAAATCAGCCAAAATCACACTCCCGTGCGAGCTAGAGCCGCTTTGCACGAAGTGAGCATCACTTCGCACGAAGTGATGGCCACTTCATACAAAACGGGTACTTCGCACAAACACATCTGGCAGCAATCTTTACTATAAATACAACCCCACTTCTCAACTTCAACCTTTCCGAATCTTCTTACTCCCACTCTGAAATTTCCGAATTTTTGGCAGATTGTTCTAAGTGAGTTCAACTCACTATTACCTTGTTTTTCTTCTACTTTTCTTTGTACCAAGTATAGCTAACCAAGTTCATCATCCTCACTAGGATTGGACTTGTGTTCCAGCAAATGTGAGAACGTGGGGAGCCTTAGCTACCCGAATTAAGTTCCACACCTTACTTGAACATTCTTATAATTTAATTTTGTACATTCATGACCAACCCGGTTTATCAACTTTTTTGATAAACTTTGAGGTTTGGTGAATCATATAACGAGCTATTCATACCCCATGCTTGACATCTATGACATAATTGTTGACTTTGGATATAACTAAATACTATAAAATGCCTACTTTCTCACTTAGCCAAGTTCCTGATATAAAATGAGTCGTGGTTAACTGTTTTGAGCTAGGACTAAACTGCCTCATCCTTAAAATCTCGATCAAGAGTACTCATTGTCGAAAGGGAGCTTAAACAAGATAAAATTTCTAGAAACAATCCATTCGCACAAAGTGATCAGTCTTTTCGCACGAAGTGGACAGTCAATTCGCACGACGTGAATACTCACTTCGCACGAAGTGGTCACTTCGTACGAAGTGGCATTTTTCCTGTTTACTTTTCATACTTTATTTTTTCGAATCTGCCTTCTTCACCAACTCAGAATACTCACACAGCTCCATTTCCCTATGTAGGGTGACCTTGGTGTTCCATCCTCCAACTCTCCAACTCTTCACATGATTACCAAAGGAAAGCTTTGCAAACCGTGAGTACACTCGAAAGCCCTTTTTACACTTTACTCTTTTGGGTGCAATATGTTTAACCTAAAAAATTACACATTCACACTTATACGTTATGCAAAAACAAACAATCCATTCATGAAACATTCTTATGTGATTCACTTATCATTAGCTTCGGAAGAATCTCCCTAAACATGTATAGCACTATAGGAGTAACGCACCACCGTAGTCTTGTGGTCATGTTAAGTCTTTAATTCATGCGGTAATCAGAGGATTGACTAGTAAAATTGCATGCCATGATACATTAATCTAGTTAACTATTTTTTCCATGAGGATTCGTTTAAACCTTTTTACATACTTATGCTATATTAAACTTATGTACCCGCCAATGCTTTGTGTATTGAACTATACTTTTAAACATTTTGCAGTTGATGATGTTGAGATCGACAAAATCTAGTAGGGACGGCTTAGAAACATATCTAGGAATACTAGATTTTGTTATTGTAGTATTGATGATTTTTTTGGTACTTTGAATTTCTAGTGGTTGTAATTTGATTTCTTGTAATGTACTTGACAATGTTTATCTATGAATGAAATCGGTTTTTAATTAAATATTGTCACACTAGTTTTATGAAGTCTCGAGCAATCTACCTACATCCGCCCCAATGATTCCGTCGTCGGTTGGGGTGTGACCGATTGGTATTAGAGCCATAACTGTAGGGAATTAGGTAGAATTGCCATGTTTGACTCATCTATAGTAAGTACCAAACCTTGACCATTCTTGATTCTTGTTTAATATGTTAATTCTTCCTATTTGCTTCTAACCTTTCAGTTGTCTTGAAAAATGCATACGTCTTTCCTAAAATGTTACACAATACACACTTGAAGACTTGAAGACACTCATACTTCACCAACGAGGCGAATTTTCACCAAGATAGGCCCAATGGCCCACAATTCTTGGTGAAATTCCTCATTCTGCGTATTCGATTTTACATGAAGTTACGCCATCAAGTTAGGAGTGATATCCACATCTTGATGGAAAACTTCCATTTCATAGTCTAGTGGAACTTACTAGCGAGTCGGAATTTGCTCCTCGTTTAGTAAATGTAACAACCACATCTAGGGTACGATGTTAGCAAGTTAGGGGTGAAAGGACTTACGAAAGTTTCGAATTTTCGATCAATTAGGGACATGTAGTAACTAGAAGGATAATATACTGTTAACGGCTCCTCGGTGACAGTATTTTATCTGTTAGGCCAAAACATGTCTCCCTAATTCGAAAGGACTTACGATTCACTTTGGAATAGTCGAAGTTTCTAAACCCGAAACACTCCAACATTTTATCAAACCTCTCTTTTATGTTATCTCAATTTCTATGAGTTATAATACTTGTTACCTCATTCATTTCAAAACCGTTGCACAATTCGCACGTCTCTCGCAAAAAAAAACATTAATAATTCTCATAAATAAACTAAATTTATACTCCTTTTTTTGCCTTCATACGAGTTTATGCCTTTTGAATACTTGTTATGTTCATGTCAACTATGTGAATCATGCATGTTATGTGATATTTACATGCTTATACATGCAAACAAACGTGACTTTTATATTATGATCAAGTCTCATCTTCTACTCCTCTTTCGATTCTTTAGATGTCTTCTCAACATTTCTCGAACACCCTCAACAGAAGTCCAAATCAGGATCGGGCTCCAAAAAGGGTTTCAACAATGACGAGTCGATGTCGAAGAAAGACCTCATGAAGTTTATAGCAAAACAGATGGCCAAGGTCATCCCTGACATCGTCAACAAAATCCAACCCCCACCAAACACCGAATCACCCAACGATCTGTTGACTCCAAGGTGGAAACACCTAAGTCGACATTTACGTTCAAGTAGTTTTGTTCTTGCAACCCCCTACCTTTCACTAGTGAAGAGGATGCCACTAAGATGCTTAAATGGTTTGATGCCATTGAGGTGACGTTCCTTCAAAGTGGTTGCCCTGACCTCCTGCGTACCATCAATGTAACGAGTGTCTTCCGATCAAGATCCCTTGATTGGTGGACCTCTGAACATAACGCTCATGGAAACAAAGTCGCTCATGCCTTCCATTGGGCCGATCTTAAGAAGTTGAGGAAGGACGAGTTTTATCCTCCGCATGAGCTTCAGAAACTCGAGAATGAGTTTTAGAATCTAAAGCAAGTGGTGACTGACAACGCTAGCCTCACAGCCTGCTTTAAGCATCTAAGTGCGCTTTGCTCTAGCCAAGTCGACACCGTTGACAAGGCCATGGCGAAGTACATTCGATGCCTCCCCCCTTCAATCATGAATCCTGTGGAATCCACCTTACCCAAAACCTTGGAGGACACCTACCGCCCGGCCGCCAAACTCAATAATAACTGCGTTCTTCATGGAGCCTTCGACAAGGTTTCATCAAAGACTGCGCACCAAGCCACCACCGATACCGTCGTTGAACCTACACCATCCAAACCACCAAAGAACAACAAGGGCATACAGTGGGACTTATCCCAATTGTAATACGTATCACCTAGCTCATAGACCATGCCGCCTATACACAAATTGCATTAGATTTGGGTATTTTGCGATCCAATGTCGTAGTGGTCCAATGCCACTAGCCAACCAAAACCAAATCATTGAAGTAACCCAAAACCCCGCACCAAACCAAGCCCAACTAGAAGCAGCCACTGGTCGAGCCTGCTTCAAATGTGGCGATACTAATAATCTCACTAACGTTTGCCTGCAACCAAACACCAACAACAACAACCAGTAGCAGCAGCTACAACACGCGCGCGGTAGAGCCTTCATCATCACTACCGCTCATGCTCAGAATGCCAACGACGTCATAACAATACGTTTCTTTTTAACAATGCACAACAAGCGCGGGGTAGAGCCTTCGTCATCACTACATCTCACGCTCAGAATGCTAGCGACGTCATCAACAGTACGTTTCTTGTTAACAATGTCTATGCTTCGTGTTTATTTGATAATGGTGCGGATAAAAGTGTTGTATCCTTTGAATTTGAACCATTGTCAAAGTTTAGGCATTCTAAGTTGCCCAAATCATTTGCAGTCGAAGTCGCTAATGGGAAGTCTGTCACTTTCGATTATGTCCTCTCTAAGTGTTCTTTGAATCTTAACGATCATACGTTTTCCATCGACCTCAACCAATGCAATTGGGTAGCTTCGATATCATAGTAGGCATGGATTGGCTTAGGCGAGTTCATGCTGAAGTCCTTTGATCTGAAAAGTTTATTCGTCTTCCCTTTCCTAACAGTGATTCCCTACACATTTATGGCGAGAAACCTTCTAAAGGTCTCAAGCTTATGTCGTGTACTTAAGAGAACAAGTACTTGCGCAAGTGTACCTTCTCTTTTCTTGCCCACGTTGTGGAAAAGAAGGACAAAGGTCCAAGCGTGAGTGATGTTCCCGTTGTTCGAGATTTTCCTAACGTTTTTTCCCGAAGACCTACCTGGTCCTCCTCCTCCTCGATCCGTTGACTTTTACATTGACCTCATTCCTGGCACTACACCGGTTGCAAAATCCCCTTATCTTCTAGCACCCTCGGAAATAAGAGATATCGAGCCAACTTCAAAAATTACTTGATAAAGGCTTTATACGCCTTAGTACTTCTCCTTGGGGCGCTCCAGTCCTCTTTGTCAAGACGAAGGACGGTGCTTTTTGTATGTGTATCGATTATCGTGAAATCAAAACACTCACCATCAAGAACCGTTATCCACTTCCTCGCATTGATGATCTATTCGGTCAATTTTAAGGCGTGACTTGCTTTTCAAAAAATCGATCTTCGTTTTGGTTATCATCAACTTTTAGTCCTTGAAGAAGACATTCCTAAAACCGCCTTTCGTACTAGATACAATCACTACGAATTCGTAGTCATGCCATTCGGTTGAACCAATGTACCCATGGTCTTCATGGACTTGATGAATCGTGTGTGTAAGTTATATTTGGATCGCTTTGTGATTTTTTTCATAGAAGATATTCTCAGCTACTCCAAGACACAAGACGAGCATGAGCGACACTTGCGTCTTATTCTCGAACTCCTACGTCGTGAACAACTTACGCCAAATTCTCCAAATTCTCAATTTCTCGGTCATGTTGTGAACAAGAGAGGCATTCACGTTCGATACTGCAAAAATCAAAGCCGTCAAGAACTGGATTGCACCTAAGTCTCCATCTGAAATTCGTTCGTTCCATGGATTGGTAGGTTATTATCACCAATTCATCTCCAACTTTTCGAAAATCACGTTCCTCTCACATCTTTGACTCAAAAGGATAAACCTTTTGTTTGGGGTTCCGAACAAGAAAAGTCTTTCAAACGCTCAAGGACATGCTTTGCAATGCTTCTATTTTAGTTCTTCTTGATGGTAACGATGATTTCGTTGTGTTTTGCGATGCCTTTAACCAAGGTCTTGGTGGTGTTTTTATGCAATAAGACAAAGTCATCACTTACGCTTCAAGTCAACTCAAGATACATGAGAAAAACTACACTACTCACGACCCGGAACTTGGTGCAGTTGTTTTTGCGTTAAAGATTTGGCGACACTACCTTTATGGTACTAAGTGTGTGGTCTTCACCGATTATAAGAGCCTCCAGCACATCTTTAACCAAAAGGAACTCAACATGCGTCAACGTCAAAGGGTAGAGTTGCTCAACATACGATCGACTACGAGATTCGTTACCATCCTAGAAAAATGAATATTGTGGCCGACGCTCTCAGTCGTAAAACTCATGTGAATAGTATTCTTGTTTCCAGATCTTGAATAATCTTCGTGATCTCGTTAGTGACGCACAATACTCATCCGTTAACGAGAATAACTTGTACAACGAGATGAAGTGTGGTGTTGAAGATCAACTCGTATCCAAACCTGATGGTAACCTTTACTACCTTGATCGTGCCTGGATTCCAAACCACAATAACCTCCATGATATTTTGAAGAAGGAAGCTCACAAATCCTGATATTCCATTCATCCTGGCGATGATACGATGTACCAAGACCTTCGTACGTCTTATTGGTGGCCTGGCATGAAGAAAGATATCGCCCTCTACGTCTCTAAATGTCTCACATGTTCAAAAGTTAAAGCCGAACACCAACGTCCCTCTGGCTTACTCGAACAACCAGAAATTCTTTGTCTAGAAATGGGAGAGTATAGCTATGGATTTCGTCACCAAACTTCCTCGTACTTCTTCAAGTTATGATAGCATTTGGGTAATCATTGATCGTTTAACCAAATCCGCTCATTTCCTCCCCATTCGTGAAGATTACAACGTCGAGAAGTTGGCTCATATCTACACAGATGAAGTCATTTGTCGTCATGGTATCCCCATGGACATCATTTCAGACTATGACGGTCGTTTCACTTCGTGTCTCTGGCAAACTTTCAAGAAAGCTCTTGGTACTCATCTTAACCTTAGTACCGCTTTGCATCTTCAATCCGACGGTTCAAACCAAACGCACTAACTCCTGAAGATATGCTTCATTTCCGTGTAATCGATTTTGGTGGCAACTGGGATTCGCACTTGCCTTTGGTAGAATTCTCGTACAAAATCATGATAGTATTCAAATGGCACTATTTGAGGCGTTGTATGGTCGCAAGTGTCGTTGTCCATATGGTGGCACGAGATCGGAGAAGCTCAAATCACCGGTCCCGATCTCATACGAAGAGATGACGGACAAAATCTTGCAAATTCGTGACAATTTACGCAAGGCTAGAAATCGAAAAAAGAGCTACGCCGACAAAAGACGCAAACCCTTGGAATTTAATGTTGGTGATCATGTACTTCTCAAGGTATCCCCTTGGAAGGGTGTAGTTCAATTTGGTAAGAAAGGCAAACTCGCTCATCGCTTCATAGGTCCTTTCAAGATTCTCGTAAGGATTGGAAAAGTAGCGTACCGACTGGATCTACTTCAATAACTCAACAATGTTCATCCAACATTCCATGTTTCAAATTTGAAGAAGTGTTTAGCTGAAGAAGGACTTCATGTTCCATTCAATGATCTACAAATTAATGAGTCCTTACACTATATGGTGAAACCAATCGAAATCATGGACCGAGGAAATAAGCAACTTAGGTGCAGTCGCATTCCCATAGTCAAGGTTCGATGGGAAGGCTAACATGGCACCGAATTCACTTGGGAACTCGAGAGTGAAATGAATACCAAGCATCCGCACCTTTTCGCTTATTCTTCCTCTTGAATAAATTTCAGGTCGAAATTCCCTAAAGTAGGGGAGACTGTAACGCTTCGCATTTTGTACGTTCCTTATTTAGAAAGTGTAATCATATTTCTATTTATGGAAACTATTGTATTCTTCGTATTTCCTTCCATCTTTGTAATACGAGACGTTGATCATAATGAAAAATTCATACTTAATTTTACTTGTTATACATACAATCAAATGTTACATACATGTTCACATGCAAACCAATACTTGGTATACAAGCAATACTGATATAGTTACTACCTTATACTTGAAATACTCTAAAACCAGTTAAAAATACATATAGCCAAAATAAGACTCTCGTGTGAGCTAGAGCCCTTCACACGAAGTAAGCATCACTTCGCACGAAGTGATGGCAACTTAGTGAGAAGTGGCCAGTCAATCTGCATGAAGTGGACAACCAATTCGCATAACGTGAATGCTCACTTCGCACGAAGTGGTCACTTCGTACAAAGTGGCATTTTTCCCGTTTACTTTTCGTAAATTTTTGTTTTCGAATCTGCCTTCTTCGCCAACTCAAAATACTCACACAACTCCGTTTCCCCATGTAGGGTGACCTCCGTGTTCCATCATCCTACTTTCCAACTCTTCACGGGATTACCAAAGGAAGGCTTTGCAAAACCGTGAGTAGACTTGAAAGCCCCTTTTACGCTTTACACTTTTGGGTGCAATATGTTTAACCTATCACGTTACACATTCACACTTATACTTTATGCAAACACAAACAATCCATGCATGCATGCTTAAATACGTGATACTTGATTTGTATTCTTTAACATTCTTATGTGATTCACTTGGCATTAGCTTCGTACGAGCCTCTCCGTAACATGTATAGCGCTATAGGAGTAACGCACTGCCTGTAGTCTTGTGATCATGTTAAGTCTTTAATTCATGTGGTAATCAGAGGATTGACTTGTTAAATTGCTTGCAATGATTCATTAATCTAGTTAATTATTTTTGCCATGAGGATTCGTTTAAACCTTTTTACATACTTATGCTATATTAAACTTGTGTACTCGCCAATGCTTTGTGTGTTGAACAATACTTTTAAACATGTTACAGGTTGATGATGTTGATATCGACGAAATCTAGTAGGGACGACATAGAAACAAATCTAGAAATACTAGATTTTGTTATTGTAGTATTAATGAATTTTGTTGTACTTTGAATTTCCAATGGTTATAAACTGTTTCTATCTGGCAGAAAAACAGTTTTGAGCAACAGAGGAACAAACACAACCTTGTGTTGATAAAACGGGCCCCGTGTTGTTTATGTAGATAGTGGAAAAATTTGAGAAAAAAGAAGAAAAATGTAAAAAGAAAAATCAGTAAAGCATAAAAATGATTAGGCCGCCGCTTTTAAACTTTCTTAAAATCCTTGTGTCCCCCGCAAAGGCGCCAAAACTTGACATGAGCGAGGGTGTGTATATTTTTGGATACAGTTTTAGAATTATTTCACTCGTTTATTCAAGCTTTAAATTTATAAAACACGATATAACACTATCACTCTCTACATCACGCTAGGGCAAGTGCACCCATCGTTGACGTAATATAGTAATGGTAAGATAGCGAGGTCATCCACAGACACAGGAGATTTTAATACTTGAATATCATCGACGTCTAATCTAATCAAATTTTAAGAAAAGATTTTTAATAAACTAAATAAGTAAAGAAATAAAAGAAACAAATAGACAAGATAGAATCCCTTGGTTCCGACTCGTCATTTATGTATCCTTTGACGATTTCTGCGTGCTTTGGGTTTTTAAGAGATTATCTTAATTAAAGTGGCATGTCCCTCTTTTGGAGGCAACGCAACCCTTAGCCATATTGGGCTGAGTTAGCAGGGATACAGTCCCGCAAGGCCGGAATATTGAAAGATAATTAAGTAAGATGTTAATGCAAAATGTGGCATGTCTCTCTTTCGGAGGCAACCCAACTCTCAGCCATATTGGTCTGAGCCAACATGGATACTGTCCCACAAGGCCGGTTTAAAGTTGTAATAGTAGTTTATTTATAAGGGATTCAAGCCGTTCTTACTTCCCCCGATTTGATGCTATCTGCTTCAAAGGAAGTCCTAATAAGTTTGAATCAAGTACTCGCAGGATCTATACACTTAACGAGGCAAGAACTTTACCCATACCACCCTTTTAACCCCTTCCAGTGAGTTAACGTGCTTTATATAGACTGTAAAGACACGAATGAGTGAATCAAAAAAACATGAAGAGATGATAGAGTAATGTTCACTTTCAATATAAAAAACTAGTTATTAAAGTAATTAATACATACCCAATTAAAAGGTTAACCAAAGCTTAAAAATCAAAAGTAATACATAAGTAACTTGTGTAGGAACGTCCACGATTAGCACGGGAACCTAAATTTGTTATCCATTATCCAATTAGGCGGAAACTAATGACAAGTTAACCAAATAACAAGAATTACTCATTTAAATGTTGTTTTTATTGATCTAAAGTTCAATAAATTCGAGAACCGGATCCGAAAGAGCTTCGCCGTCTCTGTGTCAAAATCTCTCCAAGTTACAAATGAAATAACCAAGGCACCTATTTATAGGATGAAAAGTTCACTGGTGAGCATGGAAGTTCGGGCGAACTTGACTTCTCAAGTCCATTCTCAAGCGAACATGACTCCTATTTTACATAATTACGCCTCATTTCTAATAGATTAAGCCATATTCACTCAGACTCGATACATAATGACGTAGGCAACAGACATATGCACCAACAGACTCCCCTTGGATGTTGTCATAGTCATTGACTTTTAAAATCTTGAGTCTTCCGATCTTTATTTCTTGAATAAACTTTAACGTATTGATCTTTATATTCTCTTTCTTTTTCTTGAGCTTTGTCTTTATAAAGTTTAAATCATCATGCTCCCCCTTGCTTTAAGCTTTGCTCCCCCTAGCTTTAAGCTTTCTGGTGTTTTCAGATTTTGCTTTATCAACTCCCCCTCAATCTTTACTTCCTGTCTAAATACTTTCTGACATTCAAATAAACATTTCAGATTCAAAATTTGAAATTTTGTAACATCGACATTTCAAACTTTAATCTTCTCTTCAATCTTTTCAAAAACTTTTAGATGTTTCAAGTTCAAGTTAATGACCTTGAATAAAATTTACATTTAAGAATCTTCTGCTTTCTCATGATTTTCATTTTTATTTGATTTGTGAAAATTCACTTAGTTGATCAAGTTCAAGTTAATGACCTTGATTAACCAAATATGTCAACCGAGTCTAAATTAATGACCTCAATTTGAAAAACCGTTATGAACAATCTGATTTTTAAAGTTTCAAATTAATGAACTTTTTAAGCATTTGTCAGATATTCTTACCATACTTCGAAAATCCGTTCTCCAACATTGGCTCGTTGAAACTAATGTAGAAACAAAATCTTTTGTTTTTTAGAAAGTTTATGCTAAAACACACTCAAAATCTTTTTGGTTTTTTTATCTTGAAAAACAAGTAGTATTTACAGAATTTTTTAACACGTAAAGCAAACTATTTACAAACATATTTTTATGAATTCGTGTCTAAGGATCATATCAGTTGATTGAGACATATCACCAGTACCATTGACCTTTTTAATGACTTTAAGTTTTAAACTCGTTTACCTAGATTGTCGATATGTTTTCCCTCTTAAACTTCAACACATTTCTCAATTGTTCCAAGATATCTTAGGATATGAATTATGAAACTTGACTTATATATAGTTCTCACCTCTTGAATATAATCCCGAATCCAGATTCCCTAGATTTCATCTTACAGGTGAATAGCGTAATTGATATCTGTATCTGGGTTGTGCAGACCTTGAGAGCTCAGGTTAGTACTACCGTACCGACAAAGAGATGAAGGCTTGACTAAGGTGTGTTCCATTTAAGGAATCTTTTTAGCATTGCAAATGATTAGATCTGTCGATACTTTTCAATATTGCATGCAGTTTAGGGGTTTATAGTGAAAGCATTATAGAAGTTCTAGGCTATTGCTTCCGCAAAATATGAAGAACTTGTATAATACCCCAGATATCAACTATCTATAAAGACCTCGTATCTCAGAATCAGGCAACCCTTCAATCGAAATTTCGGAGTACTAAGTCCATATATCCAAGATGTGTTAATCCACAAGATTAAGTAGTTGTAAAATTTAATTTATATCCCGGGAACAATCTACTTAACGTGTAAAGCCTATCGACACATCCACAATAAGACTTGTTTATCACTTTTAAACTTTACAATTCTTTAGCGTACTGTGATAGTCCACCGATGTACTATCATTTCCTTTTTGACATCAAAAACCTTTTTGTCTTTTTTCTATGTTTTTGTACTTTTTAATTTTTCAATATTTTTGAATTTTTTAACTTTTTACATATGTTTTTGGTTTTTTTGAAAAATTTTCTTACTCCCCTAAAATAAAAAACATATTTTTGGATTTTGGATTTTAGATTTTAAGAAATTCTTCTAAAAATGTAATAAACCAATGTGGATCCCGAAAACTCGTCGTCCGATCCTTTGATTTCATCTTCTGCATCATCACCTGACGGATCAAACCATTAAACTTTGTTAACATCAACTTTAAGAACCACTAGTAGGAACGTAATGAACAAATTTCAATTTTAAATGGTTTTTCAATATAACAATCAGCGTTCGGTTTTAACGGTGTGATTTTCTCAAATTTTGAAAAACTTCTTTTCAACTTTATCTTTTCAGCACTTGTTATTTCAAAAATGACAAAGATTATGACGTTATAAATAAGTTAAAAACTCATGGAGCTCCACTATCATGTATCAACTTTGATATTGTGGATCTTGGGACTCCTGCACACACAAGTAACTACGTGAAAAATGAAACCCAAGCCTTTTTGGTCTTGGGTTGGACAGTAAAACAATCTTCATAATCACTTTCCAAACCGTCATCATAATCAAAGTCGTCATCAAGCATTTCTTCCAGTGAAACATTTGAATACTTTTCGGCCTTTTCTTTTTCTGTCAGTTTTTGAAAATTTTGTTTTGAAAGATCATTTTTAATAACTGACTCTTTTGATTTGACATTGTCAGTTTTATCAGCAACAGACTTTGATTTTTCAGATGATGAAAACTTTTTCTTAGCAACCCAGGATTGTAATTGCTTCTAGCTTTCTTTTATGTAGAATCTAGAATCTTTGTTTTCTTTTAATTTTGAAGTTTCACCTTTTTCAAAAGTTGAGTTTTCAAATTTTAAAATAGTTTTAGGTTTCACTTCGCCTCCAGATTCATAGTTTCTATTTGATTCTGTGACAGCTTTTACAATCTCTGGTTGTTTTTGTCTTTCATCTTTTGAAACATTTTTCCTTCGTGGAAACACAGGCTCTAGATTCAGACACTTGCGAGCAATATGACCAACAGTATGCACTTAAAGCAAGTCCGATTATCATGAGCATGTCCACTAGTGGGTTTTACTCCACATGTGAACTTAGTCTTAGCCTTGTTCCGAAGCTCTTTCTCTTTCCTGAAATCATGATTTGATTGCCTACCGATTAAGCTTTCCTCTTCAACCATACTCGTTCCATACACAAACTTTATATTATTACCTTTTATTCCTGGAACGCTGGTTTCTGCTTCTTCTTCGATTCTTCTTCTTCAACCTCCAAACCTAATCCTGCTCTCCTGTGCTCAAGGAAATCACCACCATTCCTTCGGTAGTTGTTAAAATTCTTTTTCGGTTTAGAGTAACTTTTTTTTCATTTTTTTCAAGATCATCTGATGAAATCTCCACAAGTTTAAACAGTTTATCGATTTGATCCTCTTTCACATTTCGAATCGGAAAGCTATCATCAAAGTATAATCTATCAGAATCCTTAACCTTGTACATGACAACGTTAGGATCATCACTTAGATCACTTTCAAAAGATGTATCGTCATATTCGGACTGTTTATCAGAACTGTTTGAACTTGAGTTGGCGCTTTTAGAGTTGCCTTCATCAGAATCATTTCCCAACACATTCTTTACCACATCTTTAACCACCGCTTCATTGTCATTGTTTGTCTTCGTAAAGTCTACGTCAATATTCTAAGGCAACTTATTTCTCTTATCTGAACGATAAGAATATTAAATGCCTTTTCGATCTCATCATCTTTCTTGCATGAATAACTTGCAAGAATTGGTGGAGGAACACTTCCGTATTCTTTACGCTTTAATTTATCACGATGTTCCTCCGACTTGATCGTAGGAAGAATGTGATCAATGACATATGCATTTGTGGTGTAACCTTTAAAAGTTGTCTTACCCGTTCTGTTTCAATTTTTATGCCATGAAGTTCACGCTTTGTCTCGGCAATGGTGTTAATGTACATGTTAATTGACTTTTGTTTTTCAATTACTGTGGCATTTAATATTTTGACATTAGCATTGAGTTCTCGATTAGCATTTTCAACATATTTATATTTGCTTGATATTTTGTCATAAGATTCTTTTATGGTTCTGTAATCATAATGAAAGTTTTCGTTGTGTACAGTCAGTTCTCTTATGACCTTGACTTTATCAAGACATGGTTCACAAGGGTTTGCGCACTTTGTGCAAGATTTTTCAACCTCCACAACTTTCACAATTTCCTTTTCAGATTCACTTACCTTAGCTTTTACCTTTTCTGCCTCTAATTTCAATGCTTCTTGTTTCTGCATCTCAAGTAAGCTAACTCTTCTTCTTCAGCTCTCTGCCTATAATCTTCCAGAATAGCATTCTCAAGAGCAGCATCAATATATGATGTATCAGCTTCATCCACTATCTCTGCTATCATAGCAACACCAGTCTTCTTCCGATGTATTTGTTCCAGTCAAAACCATCTTCTTCATGTTTATCAACAAGAGCTTGTTCGGCTTTCTTTGCAGATTTATCTTCAACTTCGTCTTGTGTTCTCTTTGCATATGGCTTATATTGAAGAGCTTTCTTTAGTACTCACTGTTTTTGTCGAAAGGATTTAGGTTTCCACTTGCTTCTTGATTGTTGCATTCTCTTTTGAAGTGTCCCTTCTGTCGACACCTGAAGCATGTGACTTTAGACTTGTCAAATCCAAGCTTGTTGCTTGAATTACCAATATCCCTTCCAGTGAGTGCCACAAACTTGGAAACTCTTCTGATGATGGATGTAAGGCTCCATTTGATATCCATCAGCTCCAATTCTTCTTCGTCCACCTGATCATAATCTTCGGCGATCATCTCTGGATTACCGATCTTTCTAGCCACCAAGCTTTCATATGATTCAAGAACGGTAGCGAGAAGTGCTATGTGTTGTTTAGCCACTTTTTCTGGAAATACATTCTTCAAATCAAATGCTATGTTGCACTGGAAAACATTTGAATCAGAACTGGTTTGGCTTGTCTGATTTGAAATGATGAGCTTGAACTAGCACTAGTATATCCAACATATGGAGAACTCTGATTTGGAGAAGAATTTGTATTTGCGCTAAATGTTGTTTGAATTTTCAGGCTTTGAATTGGAGTATCTGGAATACCTCCTTTATAATAGACACCAACATCTTGAACAACATTAGCATTCTTTGATTTTGCAATCTTCATCAGCTCCATTTCATGGCCTTCCAATTTGTCAATGAAAGATGACAATTTGAAGTGTCTCCAAGATAGACTATTCTTCGAATCGTCAGATATGTTGTCCATTCTCCTTCTGGAAGTGCATCAGCCAACTTCTCGATTTGTTCTTCATTAGACCTTTTGATATCATGTCTCCGCATCTGGACCATGAGGTGACAGTATCTTTCGATCATCTGCTTCATTGTTACACCTTTAATCATCGTGAAGATCTCAAATTCTTTCTTGATTAAAGCCTTTTTGCTTTTGATCATTTCATCACTTCCTTTAAATTTTTCACAATGAGAATGCCATAATTCTTGCGAAGTGTCATATTCTGGCAAAAGAATCAAGATATCTTCCTTCACTAATTGTTGTATCAAGCTGATCATTTTCTTCTCAGCAACATAGTTATCTTTGTCAGTATTTGAGAACTTGTTCAGCGGAAGATCTTGATCACGCTCATCCTTTGGCCATTTATAACTATCCTCAACTGCAACCCAGCTTTTGAATTAATTCGCTTGTGTCCAGTTCACAAACTTTTCTTTCCACCCTTCAAATTCGTCCATGCTCATTAGCTTCGGCGGTTTTGACGTAGTACCAATTTTTCGTTGTCGATGTTCATCTGATTTGCCGCAAGAACATTAGCATTTGATGAAGAAGCCATTTGAGAGACGAACACGTTGTGGAAATCTTACATTTTAACAATCTGAAATGTATCTGAAAATACGATCAAAAAAACACTCGAAAATTGATTAGAAACAGAAGTTTGTCGAGCTTGTGTGAAAACAACTTTGATTCAGGTTTCACAAGTTCGGTCGAACTTAGATGACAAGATTCAAATTTTATCACACTACCTCAAGTTCGGTCAAACTTGATGTGGATTTTGAGAAAAATTTACTTTACCAGCAAACTTGTGGAAAAATTTAAGAAACAGGTAAGTTCGGTCGAACTTATGTGAATTATCAAGAAGATTATCAAGTTCGGGCGAACTTGTAACAAAAATTCAGTGAGATTTGATCAAGTTTGGTCGAACTTGATCAAAACTATTGGAATTTTCTTCAAGTTCGAGCGAAGTTATTACAAATTCTTGAAAAATCTATCAAGTTCGGTCGAACTTGATTAAAAACATTGTAGTTTTACTCAAGTTCGGTCGAACTTGATGTTGAGTTCGGCTGAAACTTGTTTCCAAAACATGGTTTTTTGAACTTTTTGATATCAATTCGATTGAATTTGATGTCCAAACTCTCAGGGGTTTATCACAACTGTATTTTACATGAAATATTCAATTTTTAGTTGATTTTGTCCATGAAATCATCAAATATGTGAAAATGTTAAGAAAAATGATAGAATGGAGATGGAATAGAGAGATTCTTGTCTTGATTCCAGCAAATTTAGGTATCTAGTCTGATACCACTTGTAGGAATGTCCACGATTAGCAAGGGAACCTAAATTTGTTATCTATTGTCCAATTAGGCGGAAACTAATGACAAGTTAACCAAATAACAAGAATTACACATTTAAATATTGTCTTCATTGATCTAAAGTTCAGTATATTCGAGAACCGGATCCGACAGAGCTTCACCGTCTATGTGCCAAAATCTCTCCAAGTTACAAATGAAATAACCAAGGCACCTATTTATAGGATGAGAAGTTCGCTGGTGAGCATGGAAGTTCGGGCGAGTTCGGCCGAACTTGACTTCTCAAGTCCATTCTCAAGCGAACTTGACTCCTATTTTACATAATTACGCCTCGTTTCTAACAGATTAAGCCCTATTCACTCAGACTCGATACATAATGACGTAGGCAACAGACATATGCACCAACAACTTGTCGTCACCAAGTGATGTATGAGATTAGCCAAGCATGGCCTTTGTTTGACAAAAATTCTTACGATCAATCTTTGATCCCGAGACTACTACACACATTCTAGGGATGGGTGATGGTTGAAAGTGGTGGATGATGGTGGTATTGTGGTGGTGGAGTGGTGGCAGGTGTGAGAGAAGTGGTTTGCCAAGGGATGAGTTGGAATGAAACAAAGCACCCCTAATTATAGCTGGAAATAATAGCTTCACACGGCCCCGTGCCCTGTAGGCACGACCCCATGTCTTTCTTCTTCTCTATCTTCATTTAATGAGCATGTCATATTAGACGACCCACGGCCCTGTGTGTCAACGGCACGGTGTAACAACTCGGAAATTCGTTGTTATATTTTTAATTGTTTTTTTGCTGTACTTCTTTTTTATCCGAGATTTGGTTAATAATAAAGTTTATGTTAATTAATTATGGTATTGTACGATATTATCGCATCTAATCGCTTATTAAATCGCATCGCTAATCTCATCGCATCACAAATCGCAGTTATTTCTGTGGTTTTATGTTATTTATGTGTTATGTGTGTTTGTGGTTATGATTACGCTCGCTATCGCATCGCTCTCGCACTCTCAAATCGCTAAATCGCACTATTATATCAACCATAACACTTAACACTTTAATTTAACGCTTAATATAACTATCTAATGCAAACCGTATAACCAAACGAACTCTTAACGTGAAAAACGAAGGAAATTCTGACTTTTGGAACAAGTTCGCTCGAACTTGGGTGACCCCAAGTTCGGCCGAACTTGACCAGGCCAAAGAACTCCTTTCTTTCCTCAAGTCCACTCGAACTTGTATAGAAATGTACAAGTTCGGCCGAACTTAGCTGTATTTCCCCTCAAAACCTTGTAAGTTCGTGCGAACTTGCATGGAAACATGCAAGTTCTGCCGAACTTGTCTCCCTTAGCTTCTTCTCCTATAAATACCAAGCTCTGTTCTCTCATTTGAACTTGCTGCAAATTTGCGCAGAGCTCTCTCAACCCGAAACCTTCGTGTTCAAAGTAAGAATCGAGCCGATTTCACTGCAACAACGTTTATCAACGATCTACAAAGGTTTACAACGATTTTGGCACAAGGTGTAGCCTTCGTTTTCATCAAAAACCCATTCTTTTACGAAAATCTTCATCTTTTTCTTTAAAACTTCTGTTTTTAACTTAGATCTACATAATACGAGTTCGTTTGGTGTTAGCAGAGGCTTCCCAAACACGAGATCTGCAAGATCTCGGCTTGTAAGTTCTAGATCAGAGAAAAACCTTTGAAAACCATTGATTTCTACACAAGATACGAACTTTTGATGGTGTTTTGTTCATTTTTTGGTATGAAACGAAGCATCTATCATTCAAGATCCCAGATCTGGAAGCACAAGGACGTTTATGTTGGTTTATACAAGCCGGACTAATCCGAACGAACCCCGAGTTCGTCTGGTTTAGCCCACGCTTTTGTAAAGCAGCTAAAATAGCTCTAAAAGACCTCTCCGATCTAAGTTTGCTCAGTAGCACAGGGTTGGAGGGATGAGCACTCGATTTTCCTCATCAAACGACGTGAAAACGCAAGATTTTAGACCCGAAAGCATCAAGTTCGCTTGAGAATCCCCAGCACAACAGGTCAAGTTCGACTGAACTTGTACCCAAATGGGTCAAGTTCGACCGAACTTGAGCCAATTTCATCAAATCATCTCACAAGTTCGAGCAAGTTCGCCTGAACTTGTCTCCCCAGTAAGAGGTTCTTACAAGTTCGCCCGAACTTGACAAGATTCTTAAGAATCTTACCAAGTTCGACCGAACTTTGCACCTAACTCAGCAAAAGTATACAAGTTCCCAAACTTGTCTACTGCCCTACCAAGACTTAACCGTTTCAGCTTATCGGAGACTGATGCACTTCCGCTCGCGTATGCAGGCTGATCCGGCGCTCTTCTCGACTCTCCTCAGAATCTCTAAGCTAACTAAAATGCACCCACAGTGAGTATACTTGACCCATTTTCGCTTTAACACACTTTTTGGGTGTTATATACGTTCCTATATCAAAATCACTTCACAAATCAACTGTTTATCACACGCGAATATCTGATTATATATCCTCAATACGTGATGCTAGAAACATGTGACTAGGACTTATTTTCGTTAACTTGCCTCCTTAGCTAGTATGGTACTATAGTGTGGCTTACACCCGACGGGGTCTTGTTAGGATGGACGCGCAAGCCTTCTCACGGTAGTTAGCATGAGAAATGAGCCTATGTTATGTTAAGTGTTTTGGTGTATCATGATATGTAATTAGATTGTTTCGCAAATGCTTTTCTCGACTATGCTAGTATTATTCAAACTCGTATGCTCACCTTTACTTAATTGTATTGACTTGTATTTTAACGTATGTAACATGTTGAGGATTTTAGCTATGGATGCTTGGATGTTGCATGCTTAACGTAGTTTAGTTTGTTTAGCTAGTTTGTTGTTGTATTTCAGATTTTGAACTT
The DNA here is from genome assembly GCA_947069175.1 of Scalesia atractyloides. Lineage (NCBI taxonomy): Eukaryota > Viridiplantae > Streptophyta > Magnoliopsida > Asterales > Asteraceae > Scalesia > Scalesia atractyloides. Next base: position 37,617,405 of record CAMTDV010000025.1, read on the forward strand.
ATGTATAGTTTGTTGTTGTATTTCAGATTTTGAACTTATGTATGAAATCTAGGGGAAATCGAACCCGGTTGAATTTTATGAGAAATCTCTGTTTGTAATAATTGTTTAAATGTTACGTTTAATAGTATGGGATATTAAGCAGGTTGTGATATGTTAAATGATTGTTATAGAACATCTCATGAAATCAATCTGGTCGCCTAGTGCCACTAACCCCGATGTTTCCGCCATCGGTTGGGGTGTGACACACGGCCTCGTGGCCATTGTACTTGCTGTACTATCCAAGATTCGCAAATATGGAAGTTGACCATGACCCGAGCAGGCATGACCCCGTGCTTGACTTCTAATTCATAGTTTTTGTTCTTGGGGTGAAGCTCAGAGGGTTGGTATTGTGTATCAACTTTCCTTCTTTTGTATTTATCCTAGATTTTGTCATTAATTTGTTCCTTTTGTACATTTAAACTCTTTTAATCCTGAAAATCAAAAGCATACAAAGAGACGCAATTTTTCCAACATTAGTACTAAAAAGGGTTGATTCTATACCGTATTTGATAAGATTTATATGTTGCATTTGGCGCATATTACTAACCAACCGACGACACCGTTGTCCCAACAAATCTAATATATATTGATCCTAACCTTGGAGCTCAAACACTCACATTCAATTCACCCACTTACAAGCCCTAAAACCCTCTCGTTTTTGAAAAGCAAAATTCACCATCAATTCACCATTTCTGTTTCTACCTCTGTTAACCTCAACATTCTCGCAGTAGGAACACAAAGTTCCCTTCATCAAAGAAGGTGACTTTTTAGCCCTAAAAGAAAACAACCTCAAGATGAATACTGAACATGCGTTGTATGACCAAAGATGTCAAATTTTGGTTAAATTCCTACTAAATTGTTCGTTGAAGAAAGTAATGATCAAGACCAAAGATGTACCTGAAATCATTATAGAACAACTTGTGCAGACTTTTGAAGAAACATGTGATGAAGAGATCAAAGCTCCACTCTGGGGAAGTGTTTCGGTAACCACTACTCCGACAAAAATCAGAGAATGGTTAGAGCTTCTGATCAAAGCAACTTATATGGGAGCTCTTGACAAGGGGAACTTTTAGAACAGTTTAGGAACTTGGTTACAAAGAACGAATAAGCAGAACTAGAGACTTCAAAATATGAAACTACCTTCTGGCAAGTAATGATGGAAACCCTGAACAAGTGCTTGACCTCAAAGATTGGAGCTGCTGATCATATAAATATCTTTATTCTCACAATCATGTACGGACTCATCAAAGGGTACAACGTTGATTACGAAACAGAGATATTCAACCTAATGAAGAAATCTGAATTGACCAAATCGGGAGAATTGCTACACACCTACCACATCCGAGGTTTTTGGCAATAATAATTGCTGAAACTTTTGAGGAAAGAGACATAGAACTGCCACTGACAGAAAGAATGAGGAAATCACTAATTATGAATCCATGGTGCAAAACTCAAGGCTGGACCTCTGCCAAAGATGTACCTACCTTACCATAAAGCATGCTTTGTGTGATAGCTCAAGACTCACCATATAGGAAAACGCATGATGAAATATTCAATCAAGTGGAAGTATTCGGTAGCAGCTCATCACCAGAGGATGAAGACCAAGTCTCAAGAGCACCAGAAATTAAAGATAGAGCAGAAGAACACTTGTAGAACACCAGAGCATCATCAGAAAATATGGACATTAATGAATAAATGGCATAAAAACAGAGCAACACCAAGAAATAGAGACATAACATACAACAGATACAGGTGCTCACACCAATCATTCTCTTAATATTGCTAGAAATTCAATAGAGTCAGATTTTGATGATTCAATTGAAGTAAGTTATAAATTTGTTGCAAGAAAATCTCATGTAAATGTTGAAGAGAATGTTGGTAGTTCTATACATCTTGACTCTAAATCAGATAATGAGGAAGAGTTGAGACAACAACAGGTTGAGATCAGGAAACTGATCAAGGAACCTGGAAAAGGAAAATATGTTTTTCCCCACAACTCATGGAGGGTCATTCACCAGACTGATCCAAGGAAGTGAGGAAAATCCATATGTAAATCTATTTTAAAAATCTGGTAAATGCTTTTTGATTGGTCTCATGATCAATCTGACCCTTTCAAAACAACAACAAGAGTGTTTGTAGGAACATCTCTTGTTCCACCCTTTCCCACAAAAACACTCGCCATCATAAAAGAACAACTTGATACAATACTAGACATAAGTTGTAACAAAAAATGTCAACCAAAGAATCAAAGACACTAGTTGAAGCTAAGTTGTATCTGCTGTTGGAAGAGATTAGAAGCTAAAAATCTAATATCAAAACTCTATCTGAATCAGTGGAGGTCATCAGTCAGACTGAGAGAAACACTGAAGCACTGAAGAGTATGCAACAGACCCCAGCCAGTTCATTAGAAAACAACTGATTCATAGTTGAAATCAAGAAAATGTTATAAAATCTGGAGGATATTAAAGCTCAAGTAAAGGAAGCTGTTGAAGCAAAGAAAGTAGAAAAAAATTCTGAAGAAATATTAGAAGATATTAACAAACTAAGAGAAAAATAAGAATGCCATAACTGATGCTCTTGTGAAGTTGATAAAAGAATGGGCAGAATAGAAGGAACAAGTCCAATCAGAACTTTTGAAAGTGCATGAAGATGAAAAGAAAAATGCAGAACTGGTAAATGATGTACAATAATCTGTTTGATCATGGGGTTTTGCATGGTTTGATCATGGAAACAGATGATTAAAGTTTTAGAGGTTAATTTTTACGATTTGGTTAGAACCCAATTTGGTTTTCATGAAGTTGATAATGGAGGTCATCATCATTTTTAATTATATCAATTATTGTTGGAATCAAAATGATCAAATGATTATTACCATAAATCCTCTTAATTGAAAATAGATTGGCACCGCTATGATGTTTAATGTTTCAATAAAGGTGATAAATTTACGGATGTATTTGAGTTTGGTTCGCAAGGTTGTGAAGGAGATGAAGGAGAAAGGATTCAGGTTCTGAAGTTGCATTTAAACGTAAGGCATCTTAGATTTGTGTCACAAAAAGAAAGTTGGTCTATAAGTTGTGCATGTTGTTGTTAAACTTGGTAGTCTGGGTTTCACCATTTTTATCTCATTTTTTATCTCAGTTCTTTATTTTTAAGTTTCAATAATTTCACAACCAGCCCCTAGGATTATAACTTCCTTATAACTGTAGTGATAGCTTTGATTATATACAAAACTAACCTACTTTTATAAAACTAATAATAAATAAACTAACTTAACTAGGTTTACTAACCTAGTTAGTTAACTCATTTTTAATATATAGTTTTCATTAATTACAAAAGCAACCCCTTAACTTGTAACTTTGTCATTTTGACGGTTTTACCCGTTTATGTTCAAAAGTTGTTTTAAATACCATTTTTAACGTAGTTAATTATTTCCCTTGACTGTTAATCGAACTAATCGAATTTTGCTTAAAAATATATGTTTTATCCCAATTTTAAACAAACGAAGTACGTGACTGTTTAAATAATATATTACTTACAGTAATTAAAAAAGTTTACTTTTTATTAATCAGAAGTAGTACGGTTTTGCAATCGGGTCGGATTTCGAAGATCTGATTTTGACGAATGTTACACCTTCATAGCTCAATTTCGGTAACACAACAACAATAGCATCTTTAGGATAAGATGTTGGATATGTTGGTCAGTCACTAAACAACAACACTTCTCTGACTACTTCTTCTCAAACAACAATTTGTTTTCCTTGTATTTTGTCTTCAATAGTTCCTGCTCCATCAGCTCCTCTTTTGTTAATAGATGTTGTTTTCCAAACATCTTGGATCAAATTGGTGTAGATAACCAGATTCTCTTTTAAAGCATAATCGGATATATATGATCCCCATGAGCTCGAAACTTGGATAAAAGATTCTTACAACCTGTCATATGCCTTGACCAACCACTATCTACATACCACAAACTGTGAAAATATGAGAAACTATTTTGCTAATCTCATTTCTGGAGACTAGTGCCAGATTGGTAAACATTTTTCTTAGAGACTTGTCAGTTGTTCTTTCAGGAACTTCATAAAAAGGTTTCTCCTTGAAAAGTTCTTCAAAGTCATTAGGATTACATATGGATACTTGTTTGTTGATAGCAACTACAAACAATACTAAATTATCATCTGTGATTTCATCAGGCATATTGTTCCAGTCAGTAAAGTTTTATCGCATATCGTTCCAGTCAATAAAGTTTTGTCTGAAAGAGATTTGGTGATATGGTTCTGATGTAGGACAACCAATAATGTAAAGAAGACTGAGCATGTGATTGTGGTATGTGAACTTGAGCAAATTGATATTGTAGTGTCTCATTCGCATACTTATACTCCATTTGAACTGGTCCATGTGCTAGATGTGCAGCGTATTGTGTGGATGGACCAATGGCATTTTGGGAAAATTTTGAGTGATGATTTTGAAACCAAATGTACTGACCAATAGTTGATTGATTCATTTGATTAGGATAAGTCACACTTGGTAGAGAGGTTTGTGCAAGATTTTTACACTCTCTAGCAAAGTGATCTAATCTAAAATATATATAACATTCAACTCTTGATTTATCTTTCTCAAATATACCCATACCCTCCAATCTAGGATATATTTTACCCGTTTTATTATAATACTTGTTGATTTAAAACTCAAAAGTGCAAGCTAGTCTAGAAGATCAAATTCTTCCTAGTCAATTGGGTCCATGGGTTTCTGATCACACATTATCAAAGCATAATTTGATTTCCAACATGTGATGTGTCAAACTAAGAATTGAAACCAGCAGTTATATCAACCAAGTGATCATAACTCTGTCGTTTATTCTATTAGATGTTGATAACTCCTCTTGACTCATTAGGGTTGTGTTATCATATATGTAATCATCAACAGTTTTTCCTGAGGACATTAGCCTTTGTTTTTTTTGGCAAGCTCTTTCTCATAGGTGCGAAGTTTGCAATGAAGCTATGTCAGAGTCATCTCCTTAAAAGCAACAGAGTTTCTCAACACTTAAGTAGTTGCATCCCATTTGTCAGGAATGGATCTCAAAAATCTGTGACTCAGAGAATAATTTTTGTATGTTTGATCTTCAAGGCTTAACTTGCAGATCAGGTAGTTAAACTGCTTAAACTGTTGAGTCAGAGACTCTCCCTTAATATGGGTGAATGTTTTATCCTTTTGATAACATATTTGTGTGTTGTTATCTGGAAACCCATTTCTACCACTGAATCATTCATTCAAAGCAACTCACAACTCTTGGCATTCTAATAGTGAAGCAATCCATCATAGCTTTTGTTGGGTAAGACCATGTATAGTATCCCGAATGCCTCAGCATCGAGCTCTAACTTTTGGAAATCTTGCTCAGAGTAATCATCAGGTTTCTTAGGAATATTAGCATCTGATCTTTCGGCACTTAGAATAGAGGGAACATGAGGGCCACATAACACTGATCTCTAGCAACCTGTGTTCTGCATGGACAAGTGGTGACCCATCCATCATTCATTGCCATATCTTGAATTCATGATGAAAGAGCATCAAAGGCTTGTTTACTGATCTGGTATTGTGAGGATCATGAGTGATTGACTTTAACTTAGAAAAGTATCAAAAACAAATTAATGATCTGATTCGTCTAATTATTCTTAATGCGATTGAATTTAACTCAGAAAAGTATCAAAAACAAATTAATGGTCTGATTCGTCTAATTATTCTTAATGTCCTTTGATCACTCAGTCAGTTATCAATTTGAGCTAGTTTATCTTCTGAATCTACGATGAAGTCAGTTCAGTGAAATAGGCCCTGATACCAATTTTCGGATCTGAGAGAGTGTGATGTGTGTGTTCTGGATTAAACAGTTTGAAGAGATATGAAAATTTAAGCTAGAACAGTTAATACAAACACCTTATCATAAACACAGTTGGATTTGGGGATTATTGCATAATGATTTCATTCAAATGTTTACAATACAATCAAGGTACAAATTGTACTCCCCCTCACCAGGTGAAATCTCTCTCACTATGTTCTTATGCCTTTTTGGCTCTTAGTTTTACTTTTACATTGAGTACAAAGAACTATATATAGGAAGATACAACTTTTGGTGATGTCGCCATGCTTTCATGATCCCTAACAACTCATTAAATGATGTAACTGCCAGTAGTTAGTAAAATTGTTGGATAATTCCACTGTTACATTGAACTACTTCTTCTAGTGGAAGTTAGAGAAAAACAATTGAATCCTTAAACCTGATGGTTCTGGTCTTTCACTTGTTGTTCTAGTATTCAGTCTTGACTTTTGTTGACTAGATTGTTGACTTGTTGACCAACACTTTGACAATCCAGCACTTGTAATTCTGCTTTCTATTCTTGAAGGCAGTAGTTTTGTTGGGTAATTGTTTTGGGAATCCTACAAGGAGGGAAACTTTTGGATAAAACATTATCTTCAACTGATTCCATAAGGCATGAAAGATGGTTTCTCTTGGGTTTTGGCTTTCATCATCAACAGATCTTGTAAAACTTAACAATGAATACTCCTCGCACATAGCCATTGCTTCATCTATTGTATGGAATCTGGCTTCGAAAAATGGTTTGAACTTGGTTGCCACGTTTGGTGACCGATACCTAGTCCCATTAGGACTTTCGTAGACGTTACTATCAACCAATTCTACACGTTTATATAAGACATTAGTATAATGGTAATAAAAGCCTATATAAGCATGTATAATATATCTAGGTATGCATGTGAAGTCGCTTGTACACATATAATGTGATATCTATGACGATTCTAGCATGTAACAATGTCAAACAAGTTATCAATGAATAAAATATTTACGAATTTTTGTGTTTTATTCCCAGTATTTGTTTATTTATATAATTGCACACATTCGTTTCTTGCACAATAACAAACTCTCGAATGACTTCTCGAAGTGAATCGTAAACTATTACGTAAACATAATCAGTTTAACGCGATGTACACTCCGAAACTATGACACAAGTTTAACATACTTTAAACATCCTTTTCATAACTTAGAAATAAGTTTTTAAGGGTTTAGTATGTCAAAAACAAGCCTATTCGATCACAGGGACTATTATGACAAACTACGAAATTCTACCGATTCTTGTAGCGATGCACAGTCTGGATTAAGTTCTTAAGCTAAACATACCCTAAATACCCTTAACATATCTTAGAAATAAGTTTCGAGGGTTTCGGTATGGCAAAATCACGCTTTTGTAACTTAAGGGGCTATTTTGCAAATTCTGTGAAACTATGCCTTTTCGCGTAAATCGCTATCCGGAACATGTACGGACATCCAAAAACTTTTGAAATCATTTAAATATAATATTTTAGTGATTGGAATGCAAAAATATCATTCGTCATGCATTTACGGTCATGCACGCGTTCGTTACTATTTTCGTTGTAATTAACCGAAAACAACAACCGTAAGACTAAACGAACAAACCTCTGGAACATTTTTGGACACAATTCAAGTTCTCTATACTTTATTGTCCTTATAAAGCTTAAAAATGAGGATAACGGGCGTTAAAAGTGCCAAAACACGTCAAAAACAAGTGTAGGGACCATTTATGCCAATATCTGAAACTCGGGACCAGCTGAGGTGGATGCGGACCGCATCCACAAACCCATGTGGTCCGGATGGGGTGCCCAGCTCACCAGAATTGTTGGCAGCAGCTGGTTAATTCGTTCTTTGACTCATCAAACGACCTTGCCACCTTCCCTTCTTCATTTGACACCTAATGGGACACTAATCAAGTTCATTGGTGACTCATGAACACTTGGCATGATTTGGTGAGCCTAAATTATCTATAAATAGCCATGTTCTTCATACATGTAAACTTTTGATCAACTCATCCATGCTATAACCTGAAGTTGCAACAATCTCTGGAGTTCCTCTGAGTTTTCTTGACATTCCTTTAGTGTTGTAAGTGTTCTCAATCATGTTTTGATTCAATTCTTGTAGTTTAATTGGATTAAAAGTCAAAAAGTTTGACTTTTGTTTGACTTCCAGATTTGATCATAAATTTATCAACTTAAAGTCCAATTGAACCTTGTAATATGATGGTAATCATGATGGTTATGGTCCATAATGACCATACCTACTCATTTCTATCTTCTCAAGTCTTAGTGACGAGTCACAGTTTGGTAAAAAATGCGATAAATGCGCATTTCATGCCAAAACTAATTTCGGGTGTCAAAAAGTTTGTTTTGGTACCAAAACTCTTTTATAAACTTAATTAGACATGTCAAAACATGTCTAATTCGTCTCTTTTGTTTTAGTGCTTGTTTAGACTCATAAGTCTAGCGGTTTTGACCACCGCTTTGAATTTCGAATCTGACCCGTTTGGTTGATCTTTGAGTCCAACCAAATACATATTTATGACCCTCTGAGATTATACCTTATGGTCATGTCATTGGTTAATGTTATGATAATGAGTTGTTATGACTTTCAATGATCACCAAAATGCTCTTTTCGCAAATAAATCAACTAAGAGCATATGTAACATAAAAAATGACATACAATCTGATGTAACAATAATATTAAACATATTTTGGTAATTAGGACTTATCATAACATATATCTAACTATCTGAATGCGTAGTTACGCAAATGACGCGTTAAAGTGGCTTAAACTACCTTAACGGGTCATAACGGGTCAAAAGCACGTAAGCATCTTTCCAACTCAGAACGTTAACTTTATTAAACCATTTCATATGAGTTCTAATTCTCATTTTGTTATTCTAATCCGATTATCTCTCCGATTTCAAATCTCGATATTTACACAATTATCCGATTTTTGGACACGCTTGATTTCTCGGACTTTTGAGCTTGTTTGATCTTCGATTCAAGGTTACAATAGCAATCACAAGTGAGTACATAGTCCCATCTTTTATGATTTGCAAATATTTTGGGGTGATTCGTATGTGCTTAATCATTTTCAGGTTTACAAGATACAAAAACTATGGTTTATATAAACAATATGATTTCAATAATGCGAACGAACTTGTTGGTGCATTGTATCCATAACAAGAATGATATTCATTAACAATGGCCAAGCTGACCAGTAGTAAGTTACGGCACCTAGGACTGACAATCCTGTTACCACAATTCTCGGGGTTTGTGGGGAAGTTTGGGAAGCTACTGAAACTGTATTTGTAACAAACCCTTTGGTGGTTTGTTATACGATTAAGGGACCTCATGGGTGGTCTCGAACAAGTCAACAAAGGTTTGAATGTATTCACGAAATGACCAAATTTTTTTTTTCACAACTAAAACAAGGAACAAAGAACGATTGGTTTGTAACAATGAACGATTAGTTTATAACAAGAGCAATGAATGATGAATGATTGATTTATAACAAGAACAATGAACAATGGACGATTGGTTATGATAAGTGATTTAGATAACGGTACGAGTGTAATATGATAAAACCATGGTGGATACGCCGCCGGTACTTCCTATATATAAGTGCTTTTATCCTATTACATTCGTGGCGATAATTGCATCACTTGAACAATGTTTTCAAACGATGACACGCAACGATTTCAATTAAAGATATAAACCATACAAGTTATTTCAAGACGATTTACTACTCGGATTTACGAAACAAATGTTTTGGTCAAGATTTATGGCTACAAGTCTTTTATAAACTATAACTAACTTGTTTTAGATTGGTTAGTTATCATTGCAATATGAACTACTTTTCAATAACAAGATTTTCAATTAACGACTCTAGTAGTCGGACAAGATATTGCAATACATATTCAAAGCCATAAACTTGACACACTCACAAAACCTATGTACTCGCCGGCATATTTTTGTTGACTCGTTTTCACATATGTTTCAGGGAACAATGCTTGATGATACTGATGCATGCTCATAAAATAAGAAAGACAATAAATATGCTTGTTTGTTTGTTTATGTTTATTTGTTTAAGTTTGTTTGAAAGTTCTAAAACAATATTACAATATAATCTATATTTAATATCCAATAAAACGAAATATGAAATATCATGTGTTGTTGAAACAATCTGTTAACGTGATTCCCCAAGTGTTTCCGCCGCGTGTTGTTTTACGCGATTTGGGGTGCTACACATAAAACTACTAGGAAAAACCAAAACCTTATTGCAATATCCATATGTGTATAACAGCAGACACATAAAACTACTTGAATACCAAAAACTTATTTGCCATATACATATGCATATAACAAAAAAAAACATAAAATCACTGGCAAAACGAAAATTTTGTGCACCATACATTCGTGTATTTATACATAAAACACTAGAATGACGAAAGGTTTTGCAAATATACATGTGGGTATAAATATATAACTCATATATTTAATGCCATATATCCTTAAAAACATTACTATTATACTACATATCAACACCAACAATATCATAATATCAACAAGTCATACATGTACTTCAAGAAACATGCAAATGGTTTGTACATGTAAAACATATTAATTGAACGAAAACGACATCTAGATCCTGAAACCATGATAGTAAGTAAAAATATAATACCATAAACATGTTTGAAAAGTACCTTGATGCTCCACGTTTGTAATATACACATGATCATTATCTACACTATGATGAATTTTTATATTTGAATTCACCAAATATTACATCAATAGGAAGTATAATATTCTATCGATAAAACTCAAGAAATCTAGGAAAAAGAACAATGAATTAGTTGATTCAATTGAAAGAGGATACGATGAATTAGTCCAGTCGATTCATAAGAGAAACCGATGAATATGTTTTTTTGTTAAAACTGATTTCGAATTTTGTATAAGTTGAAGGATATATTGAAATCACAAAAAAATAGGAATGGGCTACCTAATATGGTAACTGATTTTGATAAATCTCTTTTAAAATTGGTATATAATTAAAATCAATAAAATAAAGTTTATATGGTTAATAACAATCATACCCATATAACTTAAACTAAATCAAGTGATAGGAAGGGTTGACTAAGTTCACAAATAAGGGGGAGGCTCACAAATGAACCCAACTTTATATATATACACACACGAAGAGTGAGAGATCGAGAGAGTAAGGTTATTGTACAAATGAGCTTAACATACTAAACGTTAGAAGTGAAAGATTAATTATCTTTTTGATTTTTTCCCTGTCTTGTCAAGCACATATTATAGTCTTAGAATCTAAACACGATGCTTAAGTAGATAGAAAAGAACTAAAAAAAATCTTTCTTCTCATGTTAGGATCCATTTATATTTATATTTGATCTTTACACTATATATATATAGGTTTAAGTTCATTTATGAACAACCCCTTTATAGTGAACTGTGTGAACTAATCCTAACCCTTTATTATAGGTACACAAGTGTAAATCAATGTCCAGGTTTTGATGATGAAAATACACTAATGTATGATGAAATAGACAAGTGTATTTCACGATTTGATGATGTGCATTATATATATATATATATATATATATATATATATGAAAACCACCACGAGTTGCGAGAACTGGGAACCGGGAGAACTTTTTGATCCGGGATGAGTTGGCCCAAAAGTTTTTTGCACAACGTAGTTGAAATATTATAAACACATTTGTAAAAAAGAAAAGTAAAAAAAATTGCCGAGGCGGTAATTTTGACTAATGCAAGTTTTTTACGAGTTGGCATGATTTTTTTATGAAGATAAATAATTTTTTTAGGCGTCATGTAAATGTGGGTATGCAGCATTTTTTTCGCAGAAACAAGTGATTTTTGTTATGAGTTTTGAGAAAAAAAATTCTGAAAAAGCTTTTAGATGGCCTACCTACTGATTTCTATCTTCTCAAGTCTTAGTGACGAGTCAAAGTCTGGTAAAAAATGCGATAAATGCGCATTTCATGCCAAAACTAATTTCGGGTGTCAAAACAGTTTGTTTTGGTACCAAACTTTTTAATAAACTTAATTAGACATGTCAAAACATGTCTAATTCGTCACTTTTGTTTTAGTGCTTGTTAAGACTCACAAGTCTAGTGGTTTTGACCACCGCTTTGACTTTCGAATCTGGCCCGTTTGGTTGATCTTTGAATTCAACCAAATACATATTTATGACAATAATTATAAAGGGAATAAACCTCTGAGGTTATACCTTATGGTCATGTCATTGGGTTAGTGTTATGATAATGAGTTGTTATGACTTTCAATGATGACCAAAATGCCCTTTTCGCAAATAAATCAACAAAGAGCATATAACATAAAAACTGACATACAATCTGATGTAACAACAATATTAAAATATTTTGGTAATTAGGAATTATCATAACACATATCTAACTATCCGAATGCGTAGTTACGCAAATGACGCGTTAAAGTGGCTTAAACTACCTTAACGGGTCATAACGGGTGAAAAGCACTTAAGCATCTTTCCAACTCAGAATGTTAACTTTATTAAACAATTTCATATGAGTTCCAATATACTCATTTGGTTTATAAAATCTCATTCTATCTGATTCTCCGTTTTCAAATTTCGATATTTACACAACTATCCGATTTTAGGACACGCTTGATTTCTCGAACTTTTGAGCTTGTTTGATCTTTGATTCAAGGTTACAATAGCAATCACAAGTGAGTACATAGTCCCCACTCTTATGATTTGCAAAATTTTGGGGTGATTCATATGTGCTAAATCATTTTCAAGTTTACAAGATACAAAAACTATGTGAACGAACTTGTTGGTGCGTTGTATCCATAACAAGAATGACATTCATTAACAATGGCCAAGCCGACCAGTAGTAAGTTACGGCGCCTAGGACTGACAATCCCGTTACCAAAATTCCCGGGGTTTGTGGGGAAGTTTGGGAAGCGACTGAAACTGTATTTGTAACAAACCCTTTGGTGGTTTGTTATACGATTAAAGGACCTCATGGGTGGTGTAGAACAAGTCAACAAAGGTTTAAATGTTTTCACGAAACGACCAAAAGTTTTGTTTTACAACTAAAACAAGGAACGATGAACGATTGGTTTGTAACAATGAACAATGAATGAGTAGTTTATAACAAGAACAATGAATGATGAACGATTGATTTATGACGAGAATAATGAACAATGGACGATTGGTTATGATAAGTGATCTAGATAACGGTATGAGTGTAATATGATAAAAGCATGGTGGAAACGACACCGGTATTTCCTATATATAAGAGCCTTTATCGTGTTACATTCGTGGCGGTATTTGCATCACTTGAACAAACGTTTTCAAATGATGACACGCAATGATTTCAGTTAAAGATATAAGCCATACAAGTTATTTCAAGACGATTTACTACTCGGATTTATGAAACAAATGTTTTGGTCAAGATTTATGGCTACAAGTCTTTTATAAACTATAACTAACTTGTTTTAGATTGGTTAGTTATCATTGCAATATGAAATACTTTTTGATAACAAGATTTTCAATTAATGACTCTAGTAGTCTGACAAGGTATTGCAGTACATATTCAAAGCCATAAACTTGACACACTCACAAAACCTATGTACTCGCCGGCATATTTTTGCTGACTCGTTTTCACATATGTTTCAGGGAACAATGCCTGATGATACTGATGCATGCTCAGGTAGGATCGGGTGTGGACCTTAGTGCTTATAAAATAAGAAAGACAATAAATATGCTTGTTTGTTTGTTTAAGTTTGTTTGAAAGTTCTAAAACAATATGACAATATAATCTATGTTTAATATCCAATAAAACGAAATATGAAATACCATGTGTTGTTGAAACAATCTGTTAACGTGGCTCCCTAAGTGTTTCCGCCGCGTTTTGTTTTACGCGATTTGGGGTGTTACAGGTTGGTATCAGAGCACTGGTTATAGGGAATTAGGTTATTAGTAATGCTTTGCCCTAGACTATAACCTTCCTAGGACCCTAACGCGAGTTTACTTGCGTTTAGATTTAAAACACAAATACAATCACTTATCCTTAGGTGATTACCAAAACAAATCCGCAGAATTTCAAATCTGTTTTTGAAAATCAATCATCTATCCTTAGATGATTTGTTTTTGGCTTTAAGCCTTCAAAGTTTTCAAAATCTCATCAAAGTTTAGGTTTTAATAATGTGAACATGTGCAATCTGGAAGGATGGGTGCCTGTACCCTGAGTTTTTTGTCTAAGGCTAGAGTGTTCATACAAATCCACTTAATCGGACCAGTCACTCTTACCTGGGAACTCTTGGGGTGAGTGTCCACTTATAGGCTAAAGCATGTCTTCGCGATACATTATAAGACCCATTTACTTTTGTTAGTCACTGTGTGTGATTTGATTGTCTTGAGAGACAAATGAATGACCACCATCCTTATGTTTCATTGATATTTTTGATGCCTCTATTGATTTTTCCGAATGTTAATCTCACATATCTTCCTTCATGTTTTCTTTTAGAATGCCTCCTCGATGTGATACAACTCAAAATGCCGAAATTGCTGCACTTATTGCTCAGCAAATGGCTGCGATCCCCCGAACCTAGTGACTCAATTAAATCAAGCGAACAATAATAACAACAATGCACCAACTCCGTGTAACTACAAACAATTTTGTTCGGCTAAAACACTTCAGTTCACTGGGTCTGAGGGAGCTACGAGACTTCTACAATGGTTTGAGATTCTCGAAAGCACGTTCCGTTTTGTTCAATATCCAAATGAGCGAAAGGTCGAGTTTGCATCCAGTGTGTTCAAGAAGATAGCTTTGACATGGTGGAATGGAATTATGAGAGATAGAGGTGCCGAAGTGGCCTTGGCTCAAACATGGGAAGAGCTTCGGGCTCTTATGATGAAGGAGTTATGTCCTCGCCACGAGCAAAGGGCATTGGAGAACGAATTTCATGATCTTAAGCAAGACAGTGGTGAGAGTCGTGCTTATACCGACCGATACGAGGAGTTGAGTTTACTTTTTCCTTCGATGGTGACGCCTTTGGATAAGGCGATCGAGAAGTATATCGATGGTTTACCTGATCCTGTGCAAGATATCGTCACTGGTAGCAATCCCACCACCGTTCGACAAGCTATTGAGTTAGCTGCAACCTTAACCGATTCACAAGTCAGGAAAGGTAACCTTCATCGCAAGGGCGATAAGAAATCCTCTGCTAAGTCAACCCAAGAGAAACCAAAGGGGAACAAAGCCAAGCCTTCCAAACGATCAAAGAAGCGTAAGGCTTCTCAAAACTTTGATGTTACTGCTCAACCTGCGCAACCCGCTCCAACTGCTCCCCAAAACCAACCAGCTCAACCTCCGGCAAAGAAACCTTATGCGGGAACTGCACCGCTTTGCAACCATTGTAATGGTCATCATCAAGTTCATATACCATGTCGACAGTGTACTACCTATGGAAAACTTGGTCTGGCAAATATTTGTCGCTTTACCCAAACCCAGCGGTTCAGAACCCTGCTCAACTACAAGTCAATCCTGCTCGACCTCACTTTCCGCCTGGTTCATGTTTTAACTACGGTGAAATGGGTCACTATAAAAACAATTACCCGAGGTTAGCAAACACAAATCCAACTCGTGGACAAGTTTTTAATATGAACGCCAATGAGGTCTATGCTGATAACGAAGTCGTTAACGGTACGTTCTTTGTTAAGAATCATGCTGCTATTGTTCTTTTTGATTCGGGTGCCGATAGAAGTTTTGTATCATTAGCTTTGAATCTATGCTTTCGATGCCAAGAACTAGACTAGGAAAGCCTTTAGTAGAAGTCGCTAGTGGTGAGCCTCTTGTGCTCGATCATGTTATTCGAAATTGCCAGTTAAACCTCAACAATCATTTGTTTCCTATTGATCTCACACCCATGCAACTTGGGAGTTTCGACATCATTATTGGAATGGATTGGTTAACCAAACATCGTCCGAAGTTATTTTTTTTTACAAGATAGTTCGAATACCTCTTCCTTCTGGTGAAACCTTAGAGTTTCGTGGAGAGAGACCCGCTAGTAACCTGAAACTCATGGCTTGGGTACAAGTCCAAGACTACTTACGAAAGAATTATGTGGCATTCTTAGCGCATATCGTAGGGGAGAAAGGCAAGAGCAAGAGTATTCAAGATATTCCTGTTATCTGAGACTATCCTGAGGTTTTTCCCGAAGATCTACCTGGTTTATCCCAAGTACGTCAAGTTGAATTCCGTATGGATCTTGTACCTGGTGCCAACCCAATAGCCAAATCTCCTTACCGTCTTGCACCATCAGAAATGAAATAGTTATCGAAACAGCTTCAAGAGTTATCTAACAAAGGATTCATTCGTCTGAGCTATTCACCGTCAGGCGCTCCTGTCCTATTTGTGAAAAAGAAGGATGGATCCTTCCGTATGTGTATCGATTATCGTGAGCTCAACAAACTCACGATCAAGAATCGATATCCCCTACTTCGCATTGATGATCTTTTTTATCAGTTACAAGGTGCTACATGTTTTTCGAAGATTGATCTACGTTTTGGGTATCATTAGCTTCGTGTTCACGAGGAAGATGTTCCTAAGACTGCTTTCCGCACTCGATACGGCCATTATGAGTTCACCGTTATGCCTTTCGGTTTGACAAATGCTCCAGCGGTCTTCACGGGCTTAATGAATTGGGTTTGTAAACCTTATTTGGATAAGTTCATCATTGTTTTCATCGACGACATTCTTATTTATTCAAAGACTCGAGCCGAGCACGAACAACATCTTCGTCTGACAATCGAACTTCTAAAGAAAGAGCAGCTTTACGCCAAATTCTCCAAGTGTGAATTCTGGCCGAAAGAAGTTCAGTTTTTAGGACACAATGTTAATGAGCAAGGTATTCATGTGGATCCTTCCAAAATTGCTGCCATTAAGGATTGGAAAACACCCACTACTCCCACAGAAGTTCGCTCATTTCTTGGTCTTGCTGGTTACTATCAAAGATTTATTGTGAACTTCTCAAAGATCGCGGTTCCTCTTACAACTTTGACTCAGAAGAATAAGTCTTTTAGTGGGGACCCAAACAAGAGGAAGCTTTCCAAACTTTGAAACTAAAACTCTGTGATGCTCCTATTTTGTCTTTACCCGATGGCAATGATGATTTCGTGGTTTATTGTGACGCGTCGAATTTAGGTCTTAGTTGTGTTCTAAGGCAACGCGATAAAGTCATGGCATATGCGTCAAGACAATTGAAAGTCCACGAGAAGAATTATACAACTCATGATCTTGAGTTAGGAGCTGTTGTCTTTGCTCTCAAAATTTGGAGACACTATCTTTATGGAACGAAGTGTGTGGTTTTGACAGACCACAAAAGTCTCCAACACATATTCAATCAAAAGGAGCTAAACATGAGACAACGACGCTGGGTCGAACTCCTAAATGATTACGACTGCGAAATTCGCTACCATCCCGGTAAGGAGAATGTTGTGGCTGACGCGCTTAGTCGTAAAGAACGTGTCAAGCTTCATTGTGTTCGAATTCGATCCGATATCAACACGTATTCTTGAAGCCCAACACACTTGTGTAACCCAAGGATTGTTGAAAGACGAGCTACCTCATCAACTCGAACTTCAACTTGAAACGAAAGAGGATGGATTACGTTACCACATGAACCGTTTGTGGGTTCCGAATCAACACAATGTTTGTGCTCTATTGATGGACGAAGCTCATAAGTCTCGTTATTCGATTCATCCTGGTGCTACAAAAATGTACAAGGATATCCGTACAAGTATTGGTGGCCGGGTATGAAGAATGACATTGCCTTGTATGTGTCTAAATGGCTTACTTATCTCAAAGTCAAGGCTGAGCATCAACATCCGTCTGGTTTATTGGAACAACCAGAGATACCAGTATGGAAGTGGGAGAACATTGCGATGGATCTCATTACTAAGCTATTGTGCACATCTAGAGGTCATGATGCCATTTGGGTAGTCATCGATCGTCTAACGAAGTCAGCACACTTTTTGGCAATTCGTGAGGATTACTCTGCCGACAAGCTCGCCGAGATCTATGTTGATGGGATTCTGTCTCGTCATGGTGTTCCTTTGAATATCATATCTGACCGAGATGCTCGGTTCTCATCTCATTTCTGAGTCGGACATAGTCACCAACTTGAAATTCTAAGGGCTTGCTTCGTTTATCCGCATAACTCTTTTGACGACTTCTAGCTATTAAAAGGTTATCGCGAATTTTCTTGACTTTCTCGGTTGTGTCGCGATAACCTTGGAAAGGAGTGGTTAGATTCGTAAAGAAAGGAAAACTTGCACCCCGATATGTTGGACCATTCAAGATCGTCGAGAGAATCGGAAAGGTGGCCTACCGATTTGAGCTACCTCCTAAACTCAGGAATATTCACCCAACATTCCACGTATCCCATCTAAAGAAATGTTTAGCCGACGCAAATCTTCACATCCCATTCAACGAAATTCACGTTGATGATACAATGCACTTTGTCGAGAAACCGGTGGAGATAATGGACCGTGAAGTCAAGAAACTCAAGCGGAGACGAATCCCAATAGTCAAAGTTTGCAGGGAATCGAAATGTGGCCCAGAGTTTACTTGGGAATGAGAAGATCAGATGAAAGCGAAGTACCCACACTTGTCCTCACAAGTTTCCTCTAGTTAAATTTCGGGACGAAATTTCCTGAAGTAGGGGAGACTGTGATATCTGTGACGATTGTAGCATGTAACAATGTCAAACAAGTTATCAATGAATAAAATTTTGATGAATTTTTGTGTTTTATTCCCAATATTTGTTTATTTATATAATTGCACACATTCAATTCTTGCACAATAACAAACTCTCGAATGACTTCTGGAAGTGAAATCGTAAACTATTACGTAAACGTAATCATTTTAACGTGACGTACACTCCAGAGTGATGACACAAGTTTAACATACTTTACATATCCTTTTCATAACTTAGAAATAAGTTTTGAAGGGTTTAGTATGTCAAAAACAAGCCTATTCGATCACAGGGACTATTTATGACAAACTACGAAAGTCTACCGATTCTTGTAGCGATGCACACTCTTGAACAAGTTCTTAAGCTAAACAAACCCTAAATACCCTTAACATAGCTTAGAAATAAGTTTCGAGGGTTTCGGTATGGCAAAATCACGCTTTTGTAACTTAAGCGGCTATTTTGCAAATTCTATGAAACTATGCCGTTTCACATAAATCGCTATCCGGAACATGTACGGACATCCAAAAACTTTTGAAATCATTTAAATATCATATTTTATTAATTGGAATGCAAAAATATCATTCGTCACACATTCCGGTCATGCACGCGTTCGTTACGATTTTCGTCGTAATTAACTGAAAACCGCAACCGTACGACTAAATGAACCGACTTCTGGAACATTTTTGGACACATTTCAAGTTCCCTATACTTTATTGTCCTTATAAAGCTTAAAAATGAGGATAACGGGTGTTAAAAGTGCCAAAAACACGTAAAAAACAAGTGCAGGGACCATTTTTGTCAATTTCTGAAACTTGGGACCAGCTGAGGTGGATGCGGACCGCATCCACAAACCCATGCGGTCCGCATGGGGTGCCCAGCTCACCAGAATTGTTGGCAGCAGCTGGTTAATTCGTTCTTTGACTCATCAAACGATCTTGCCACCTTCCCTTCTGCATTTGACACCTAAGGGGACACTAACCAAGTTCATTGGTGACTCATGAACACTTGGCATGATTTGGTGAGCCCAAATTATCTATAAATAGTCATGTTCTTCATACATGTAAACTTTTGATCAACTCATCCATGCTATAACCTGAAGTTGCAACAATCTCTGGAGTTCCTCTGAGTTTTCTTGACATTCCTTTAGTGTTGTAAGTGTTCTCAATCATGTTTTGATTCAATTCTTGTAGTTTAATTGGATTAAAAGACAAAAAGTTTGACTTTTGTTTGACTTCCAGATTTGATCATAAATTTATCAACTTAAAGTCCAATTTTGCAAAATGATGGTAATCAAGATGGTTATGGTCCATAATGACCATACCTATTGATTTCTATCTTCTCAAGTCTTAGTGACAAGTCACAGTTTGGTAAAAAAATGCGATAAATGCGCATTTCATGCCAAAACTAATTTTGGGTGTCAAAACAGTTTGTTTTGGTACCAAAACTCTTTTATAAACTTAATTAGACATGTCAAAACATGTCTAATTCGTCACTTTTGTTTTAGTGCTTGTTTAGACTCATAAGTCTAGCGGTTTTGACCACCGCTTTGAATTTCGAATCTGACCCGTTTTGTTGATCTTTGAGTCCAACCAAATACATATTTATGACCCTCTGAGGTTATACCTTATGGTCATGTCATTGGTTAATGTTATGATAATGAGTTGTTATGACTTTCAATGATGACCAAAATGCCCTTTTCATAAATATATCAACTAAGAGCATATGTAACATAAAAATTGACATACAATCTGATGTAACAATAATATTAAACATATTTTGGTAAATAGGACTTATCATAACATATATCTAACTATCTGAATGCGTAGTTACGCAAATGACGCGTTAAAGTGGCTTAAACTACCTTAACGGGTCATAACGGGTCAAAAGCACTTTAGCATCTTTCCAACTCAGAATGTTAACTTTATTAAACCATTTCATATGAGTTCCAATTCTCATTTGGTTTATAAAATCTCATTCTATCTGATTCTCCGATTTCAAATTCGATATTTACACAATTATCCGATTTTAGGACACGCTTGATTTCTTGGACTTTTGATCTTGTTTGATCTTCGATTCAAGGTTACAATAGCAATCACAAGTGAATACATAGTCTCCTCTTTTATGATTTGCAAATATTTTGGGGTGATTCATATGTGCTTAATCAATTTCAGGTTTACAAGATACAAAAACTATGGTTTATATAAACAATATGATTTCAATAATGTGAATGAACTTGTTGGTGCGTTGTATCCATAACAAGAATGACATTCATTAACAATGGCCAAGCTGACCAGTAGTAAGTTACGGCACCTAGGACTGACAATCCCGTTACCAAAATTCTCGGGGTTTGTGGGGAAGTTTGGGAAGCGACTGAAACTGTATTTGTAACAAACCCTTTGGTGGTTTGTTATACGATTAAGGGACCTCATGGGTGGTCTCGAACAAGTCAACAAAGGTTTGAATGTATTCACGAAATGACCAAAAGTTTTTTTTTCACAACTAAAACAAGGAACAATGAACGATTGGTTTGTAACAATGAACGATGAGCAATTAGTTTATAACAAGAGCAATGAATGATGATTGATTGATTTATAACAAGAACAATGAACAATGGACGATTGGTTAAATAAGTGATTTAGATAATGGTACGAGTGTAATATGATAAAAGCATGGTGGATACGCCGCCAGTACTTCCTATATATAAGTGCTTTTATCCTATTACATTCGTGGCGATATTTGCATCACTTGAACAATGTTTTCAAACGATGACACGCAACGATTTCAATTAAAGATATAAACCATACAAGTTATTTCAAGACGATTTACTACTCGGATTTACGAAACAAATGTTTTGGTCAAGATTTACGGCGACAAGTCTTTTATAAACTATAACTAACTTGTTTTAGATTGGTTAGTTATCATTGTAATATCAAATACTTTTCAATAACAAGATTTTCAATTAACGACTCTAGTAGTCGGACAAGATATTGCAATACATATTCAAAGCCATAAACTTGACACACTCACAAAACCTATGTACTCGCCGGCATATTTTTGTTGACTCGTTTTCACATATGTTTCAGGGAACAATGCTTGATGATACAGATGCATGCTCATGTAGGATCGGGCGTGGACCTTAGTGCTTATAAAATAAGAAAGACAATAAATATGCTTGTTTGTTTGTTTATGTTTGTTTGTTTAAGTTTGTTTGAAAGTTCTAAAACAATATGACAATATAATCTATGTTTAATATCCAATAAAACGAAATATGAAATATCATGTGTTGTTGAAACAATCTGTTAACATGACTCCTCAAGTGTTTCCGCCGCGTGTTGTTTTACGCGATTTGAGGTGCTACACATAAAACTACTAGAAAAAACCAAAACCTTATTGCAATATCCATATGTGTATAACAGTAAACACATAAAACTACTTGAATACCAAAAACTTATTTGCCATATACATATGCATAAAACAAACAAAAACATAAAATCACTGGCAAAACGAAAATTTTGTGCACCATACATTCATGTATTTATACATAAAACACTAGAATGACGAAAGGTTTTGCAAATATACATGTGGGTATAAATATATAACTCATATATTGAATGCCATATGTCCTTAAAAACATTACTATTATACTACATATCAACACCAACAATATCATAATATAAACAAGTCATACATGTACTTCAAGAAACATGCAAATGGTTTGTACATGTAAAACATATTAATTGAACGAAAACGACATCTAGATCATGAAACCATGATAGCAAGTAAAAATAAAATACCATAAACATGTTTGAAAAATAACTTGATGCTCCACGTTTGTAATATACACATGATCATTATCTACACTATGATGAATGTTTATATTTGAATTCACCAAATATTGCATCAATAGGAAGTATAATATGTCTATCGATAAAACTCAAGAAATCTAGGAAAAAGAACAATGAATTAGTTGATTCAATTGAAGAGGATACGATGAATTAGTCTAGTCGATTCAAAAGAGAAACAGATGAATATGTTTTTTTTTTGTTAAAACTGATTTCAAATTTTGTATAAGTTGAAGGATATATTGAAATCACAAAAAAATAGGAATGGGCTACCTAACATGGTAACTGATTTTGATAAATCTCTTTTAAAATTGGTATATAATTAAAATCAATAAAATAAAGTTTATATGGTTAATAACAATCATACCCATATAATTTAAACTAAATCAAGGAAGGGTTGACTAAGTTCACAATTAAGGGGGAGG
Source organism: Scalesia atractyloides (assembly GCA_947069175.1). NCBI lineage: Eukaryota > Viridiplantae > Streptophyta > Magnoliopsida > Asterales > Asteraceae > Scalesia > Scalesia atractyloides. Next base: position 37,640,376 of record CAMTDV010000025.1, read on the forward strand.
CTCACAAATGAACCCAACTTTTATATATATACACACAAAGAGTGAGAGATCGAGAGAGTAAGGTTATTGTACAAATGAGCTTAACATACTAAATGTTAGAAGTGAAAGATTAATTATCTTTTTGATTTTTTTCCTGTCTTGTCAAGCACATATTATAGTCTTAGAATCTAAACACGATGCTTAAGTAGATAGAAAAGAACTAAAAAAAATCATTCTTCTCATGTTAGGATCCATTTATATTATATATTTGATCTTTACACTATATATATATAGGTTTAAGTTCATTTGTGAACAACCCCCTTATAGTGAACTGTGTGAACTAATCCTAACCCTTTATTATAGGTACACAAGTGTAAATCAATGTCCAGGTTTGATGATGAAAATACCTAATGTATGATGAAAATAGATAAGTGTATTACGATTTGATGATGTGATATATATATATATATATATATATATAAAAACCACCACGAGTGCGAGAACTGGAAACCGGGAGAACTTTTTGATCCGGGATGAGTTGGCCCAAAAGTTTTTTGCACAACGTAGATGAAAATATTATGAACACATTTGTAAAAAAGAAAAGTAAAAAAAAATTATCGAGGCGTTAATTTTGACTAATGCAAGTTTTTTTTACGAGTTGGCATGAATTTTTGATGAAGATAAATAATTTTTTAGGCCTCATGTAAATGTGGGTACGCAACATTTTTTTCGGAGAAACAAGTGATTTTTGTTATGACTTTTGAGAAAAAAATTCGGAAAAAGCTTTTAGATGGCCTAGTTGTCACGGTTCTCACAACTCAAGTGGTTCTCATTTTAACCCATCCATATAGGAGAAGAATCCGTTAGGAACCACCCTTTATTGCGAGAACAAGTGTGAACACAACCAAAAATACCTAAAAAATTAAAAAAAAACACACAAATAATGTTTTTAGATATTTTTTTAAAAACGATATATTTCATCACTAAAAAACAAAAAAAAACATTTTTTTCGAGTAACAATTATCCATGCACATGTGCATATGTATCATTTATTTGACAAATTCCGTAATACATTACCAATATTGGACAATTGCACTTTCATTTACAATACCATCCATAATACACTACTTTTTACATTAAACAATATTAGAAATGCACATGTGTATCTATCTATATGTATGAACATGATATAACATGTTTTGGTACACTACTTTGAATATATTTTCCCTTTCATCTATCATACCATCCATAATACACTACCATTACCTTCTACCATCTATAATACAATACCATTACCAATATTTTCACTTTATTACATATACATCAACACCCTTTATACCATCCAAACAACATATTACATCATAAAGTGACAAATATAACCAAACAATTAACCACTGGATATAACTAAACAAAAAACATGTATATGGGTCTATTTCAGTATTCAAAATCACAAACTTTTTGTACCAAAACACGTTATATCAGGTTATACATACTGATGCACATGTGCATTTTTAATATTGGTAATATAAAAAGTAGTGTATTACGCATGGTAGTGTAAATGAAAGTGCATTTGTCTATATTGTTATTGTATTACGGAATTTGTCCAAAATGATACGTATGCACACACACACACACACACACATATATATATAGGGTAAGGTTTATGGGAGAACCACTTTATTATGAGAACCGCAAGAACCAGTGTGAACATAAAAGTAACCCACTACATCACCACCCAAAACCTAAAAATAACCTAACCCCTACCCCCCAAAACCTAAACCCCCACCCCCCCCCCACACAAAAAAAAACCCTAAACCCCCCACCCCCCAAGCTAAACGCTAAAAACCAAACCATTACGTTAAACACCCCTCCCCCCCAAAAAAAATTAAAAAAAAATCTAACCCACCCCCAAAACCTAAAAGATCGTTCTAGGTTCTTTTGGTCATAAAATACCTTAATTGTCAGTTTGCTAGTGGGTTCTCATCTAGGAAAAGTAGATAGCCGAAACCACCAATAATAGTATTAGAAATGTTAAAAAAAAACTTTTTTGAGTGTTTTTCTAGATCTTTTTAGGTATTTTTTGTTGTGTTCACATTGGTTCTCGTGGTTCGCAATAAAGTGTGGTTCCTAACGGATCCTTCTCCTATATATATATATATATATCTGTGAGGTTCATTGGGAACACTAAAAAAATGGGGAACCGGGGAAGACTTTTAAAAATTTAACTTAACATGTTAAAAATCAATTTCTTTAAAAAGTTGGAGCTTTTTCTTATAAATATTGTTAGAAGCATTTTTAATATAAAAAATGTTAAAAAGGGTAATTGTTTTTTTTACAATTTTTTCAGTTCGAATAGTTTCTACCCATTTTTATAAGGAAAAGCACTGAAAAATTTAAAAAAATTTGATTTTTAACATGTCATGTTAATTTTATAAGATATATATTTTTAACTGTTTTTAAACATTTTTTATATTTTTAGTTTTTGTATATAAAATGTTTCTAAATGTATTAATAAGAAAAAGCATCGAAAAAAATTAGAAAAAATAATTTTTAACATGTTATGTATAATTTTTTTAAGATGGTTCCCCTGTTCCCTGTTCCTCACTTTTTTAGTGTTCCTCAGAACTCCAACACACTCACACCATATTAATTAAATATATTTATATATTATATATATATATATATATATATATATAATATATATATATATATATATTATATATAACAAGGATCCGTTAGGAACCACCCTTTATTGCGGGAACCGCGAGAACCAGTGTGAACACAAAAAATAATACCTAAAAAAATAAAAAAATACCAAATTTTTTTTCTTTTTTAATATTTTTTTAAAAAGTAGCTATATTTACTCAACAATAAAAAATATTTCAAAAAAATAAATTTTTTTGAGTACCAACGATCCATGCACATGTGCATTTTCGTCATTTTTTGACAAATTCCGTAATACATTACAAACATTAGACAATTATACTTTCATTTACACTACCATGTGTAACACACTACTTTTTATATTACAATATTAGCAATGCACATGTGCATCTATATATAATAAACATGAAATAAGGTGTTTTGGTACACTAATTTGAATACATTTTCTCTTTCATCTATCATACCATCCATAATACACTACCATGCACATGTGCATTTTCATAATTTCTTTAACAAATTCCGTAATACATTACAAACATTAGAAATTGTACTTTCATTTACACTACCATGTTAATGCAATACCTTTTAGTTACCAGTATAAGAAATGCACATGTGTATCTATATGTATCAACATGAAATAATGTGTTTTTGTTACACTATTTTGAATACACTTTCTCTTTCATCTATCATACCATCCACAATACACTTCCATTACCTCCTACCATCCATAATACAATACCATTACCTCCTACCATTTATAATACAATACCAATACCAATATTTTCACTTTATTAATGTATATCAACACCTTTATACCATCCAATCAACATAGTACATCATAAAGTGACAACTATAATGAACCAATCAACCACTAGATATAACTAATCAAAAAACATATATATGAGCCTACTTCATCATTCAAAATCTCAAATTTTTGTACCAAAACACGGTATATAATTGTTATACATAATGATGCACATGTGCATTTAATGTAAAATTGAGTGTATTATGGATGGTATTGTAAATTAAAGTTCAATTGTCTACTAGTGATAACGGATTACTGAATTTGTCAAAGTTATGATACATATGCACATGGATAACTGTTACTCGAAAAAAATGTTTTTTTTTGTAACGAAATATAACGATTTTTATTAAAAAAATATTTTTTGAGTGCTTTTTTGATTTTGTAGATTGTATTTTGCAATAAAGGTAGTTTTATAATATATATATATTAATGGTAGGGTTCATGTGGGAAGTAGCTTATAGGAGAGAATTTGAAAATTATTATAAACACAAACAAAATAAACCAAATACAAACTTATATAAATAAATAAAACACAAACAATGAATGCCAAACCTCCCAAAAACCTAAAAGAGACCCCACCCACCCCTCCCCACCCTCATCCTCCCACCCAAGGTAAATGGTAAAAACTAAATCCCTAAGCTAAATGTAAAAAAAAGTTAAAATTTCAATTAAAACCGAGACTTTTTACCCTAAAAAAGTTTCAATTTTTTTATAATAAAAATTCTCGATTTTAATGGAAATGTTTTTAAAAAATAAAATTTTATGGTTTTTTAAGCCCTTTTTCAGGTAGTCTTTTTGTGTTCACATTACTTCTCAACCTAAATACCTAAATGGTAGTTTCTAAATGATCCTCAAAATATATATATATATATATATATATATATATATATATATATGATGTTTTGAGGGTCACACACTAAGCATAGTCCAACATACACTTAATATATTTAAACACTAAACCACTTCAAGATGAATTGTATATTTATTGATTATTTTCTTAAAAATAAATAGAATAATATACATTAATAATAGTTATTAGTTATAACTATGTGGAATGACTTCAAATTTATTTATTACCTTTGAAAGAAACTTAACAATTAACTAATCCTGCACTAATCTACTTAGTTAACTAGTAACTAACATAGATTAATTAAATTAAAACCGTTTATATTAATATCTAACTAGATTATTGGAATCAAGTTGGTCATAGATTTTTTTAGATGCAACAAAATATGAGTTGTAATGCATAATGTACAAGGAATGTAACTTTATTTATGTGACATCTAAGATTTTACAGTCTCAAGCATTATTTTGACAAGGACTCAACTAACGGGACGAAAGGGATCATGATAGCAATACTTACCAACATAAAAGATTTAAGGGGAACCGGATGTAATTACATAAAAGCCTAATTATGTAACTTTGTTGGTGCATATATCTGTTGCCTACGTCATTATGTATCGAGTCTGAGTGAATAGGGCTTAATCTGTTAGAAACAAGGCGGATTTATGTAAAGTTTAGGCCAAGTTCGCCCATGAAAGCAACTTAACCCAAGTTCGACCCCAAGTTTGGGCGAACTTACTCCTTCCCATGTCCATTTCCAGCGAACTTGCATCCCTATATATAGGTGACTTGGGATTTCATTTGTAAGCGTTGGAGAGATTTTTGCACAGAGACGGCAAAGCTCTGTCGGATCCCGTTCTTGAATGTATTGAACTTTAGATCAATGAAAACAATATTTAAGTGAGTAATTCTTGTTATTTAGGTAACTTGTCATTAGTTTCCGCCTAATCAGACAATAGATAACAAATTTAGGTTCCCGTGCTAATCGTGGACGTTCTTACAAGTGCTATCAGAGCCCGGATACATAAATTTGCTGGAATTAAGACAAGAATATCTCTGTTTCATCTCCATTCTATCATTTTTCTTAACATTTTCACATACTTGATGATTTTATGGTAAAAAATGGGTGATTTTTTAATATGTCATGTAAAACACACTAATAACAAACCCCTGATAGTTTGGACATCAAATTCAAAGGTTTTGATATCAAAAAGTTGCAAAAACAATGTTTTGGAAACTAGATTCAGCCGAACTTAACACTAAGTTCGACCGAACTTGAGAAATTTAAGGTTTTGAGCTTAAGTCCGTTCGAACTTGTTGATTTTTGCTTGAAATTCCATCAAGTTCGACCGAACTTGATATAATTCTAGTGAAAATTCACTCAAGTTCGCCCGAACTTAACTTTCCTCTTGAAATTCAAGCCTAAGTTCGACCGAACTTAACAGTTTCTTTTGAAAAAGTTACAAGTCCGCTTGAAATCTGATTTTTCTCAAAAATTCACATCAAGTTCGACCGAACTTGAGTGTAAGTGATAAAATTTGAAACTTGATTATCTAAGTTCGACCGAACTTGTGAATACTTGTAATAAAAATTGTTTTCACACAAGTTCGACCGAACTTGTGTGTTTCTAATCGATTTTCGAGTGTTTTTGATCGTATTCTCAGATAAGTCTACGGATTGTCAAAATGGAAGATTTTCACAACGTATTCGTCTCTCAAATGGCTTCTTCATCAAATGCTAATGTTCTAGCGGCAAATCAGATGAACATCGACATCAAAATGGGTACTACGTCGAAACCGCCAAAGCTAATGAGCATGGATGAATTTGAAGGATGGAAAGAAAAGTTTGTGAATTGGATACAAGCGAATCAATTCAACAGCTGAGTTGCAGTTGGCGATGGCTACAAATGGCCAAAGGATCAGCGTGATCAAGATTTTCCGATGAACAAGTTTTCAAATGCCGATAAAGATAATTATATTGCAGAAAAGAAAATGATCAGCTTAATACAACAATCAGTGAAGGAAGATATCTTGATATTATTGCCAGAATATGACACTTCGCAAGAATTATGGAATTCTCTTTGTGAGAAATTCAAAGGAAGTGATGAAATGATCAAAAGAAAAAAAGCTTTAATCAAGAAAGAATTCGAGATCTTCACGATGATAAAAGGTGAAACAATGAAGCAGATGATCGATAGATACTGTCACCTCATGGTCCAGATGATATCAAACGATCTAATGAAGAGAAATCAAAAAGCTGGCTGATGCATTTCCAGAAGGACAATGGACAACATATCTGACGATTCTGAAGAATAGTCCATCTTGGAGACATTTCAAGTTGTCATCCTTCATCGACAAATTGGAAGGTCATGAAATGGAGTTGATGAAAATTGCGAAATCAAAGAATGCTAATGTTGTTCAAGATGTCGGTGTCTATTACAAAGGAGGTATTCCAGATACTCCTATTCAAAGCCCGAAAATTCAAACAACACTTATTGCAAATACAAATTCTTCTCCAAATCAAGGTTCTCCATATGCTGGTTACACAAGTGCTAGTTCAAGCTCATCATTTGAAAATCAGACAAGCCAAGCCAGTTCTGATTCAAATGTTTTCCAGTGTAACATAGCAATTGATTTGAAGAATGTATTTCCAGAAAAGGTGGCCAAACAGCACATAGCACTTCTTGCTACTGTCCTCGAATCATATGAAAGTCTCGTTGCTGGAAAGATCGGAAATCCAAAGATCACTGCCGAAGATTATGATCAGGTAGACGAAAAAGAATTGGAGCTAATGAATATTAAATGGAGCCTTGCATATAATCAGAAGAGTTTCTAAGTTTGTGGCGCTTACTTGAAGGGATATTGGTAACTCAAGCAATAAGCTTGGATTTGACAAGATTAAAGTCACATGCTTCAGGTGTCGACAAAAGGGACACTTCAAACGTGAATGCAACAATCAAGAAGCAAGTGGAAACCAAAATCATTTCGGCAGCAACAATGAGTACTACAAGAAAGCTCTTCAATACAAGCAATATCCGATAGAACACAAGTTGAAGTAGAAGATAAATCTGCAAAGACAACCGAACTAGCTCTTGTTGTTACTCATGAAGAAGATGGTTTTGACTCGAACAGATACATGGTGTTGCTATGATGGCAGAGGTAGTGTATGAATCTGATACATCGTATGTCGATGCTGCTTTGGAAAATGCCATTCTGGAAGGTTATAGACAGAGAGTTGAGGAAGAAGAGTTAGCTTATCTTGAGATGCAGAAACAAGAAGCCTTGAAAGCAGACGTAGAAAAGGTAAAGGCTAAGGTAAGTGTGTCTGAAAAGGAAGTTGTGAAAGTAGTGGAGCTTGAAAAATCTTGCACAAAGTGCGCAAGTCCTTGTGAACCATGTCTTGATAAAGTCAAAGTTATAAGAGAATTGACTGTACATGACGGAAACTTTCGTTTTGATTACAGAACCATAAAAGTAGCTTATGACAAAATATCAAGCAAATACAAATATGTTGAACATGCTAATAGTGAACTTAATGCTAATGTAAAAATGTTAAATGCCACAGTAATTGAGAAATAAAAGGCAATTAACATGTACATTAATACAATTGCTGAAACAAAGCATGAGTTTCACAGCATGAAAATTGAAACGGAACGGGTAAGACAGCTTCTAAAGAGCTACACCACAAACGCGTATGTCATTGATCACATTTTACCTATGATTTAATCAGAGGGAAAATGGTGAGAAATCAAAGCGTAAAGAGTATGGATGTGTTCCTCCACCATTACTTGCAAGTTATTCATGCAAGAAAGATGATGAGATCGAAAACGCATTTAATCTACTTATTTTGTCAGATAAGAAGAATAAATTGCCTGAGAACATTGATGTAGATTTTACAAATTCAAACAATGATGATGAAGCGGTGGTAAAAGATGTGGTAAACATTGTGTTGGGAAATGATTCTGATGACGGCAGCTCTGAAAGCGCCAAATCAAGTTCGAACAACTCGAAGTCACAATCTGAAGATGACGATACAACATCTGAACATGATGTAAGTGATGATCCTAATGTTGTCATGTACAAGATTAAGGAATCTGATAGATTATACTTCGATGATAGTTTTCCGATTCGGAACGTGAAAGAGGATCAACCTGATAAGTCTTTCAAACTTGTAGAAGTTTCATCAGATGATCTTGAGAAAAACGAGAAAAGATTTTACTCTAAACCTAAAAGGAATGCTAACAATTATCGAAAGGTTGGTGGTGATTTTCCTGAGCACAGGAGAGTAGGGTTCGGTTTGGAGGTTGAAGAAGAAGAAGGAGAAACCAACGTTCCAGGAATACAAAGATAAGAATATAAAGTTTGTGTACAGAACGAGCACGGTTCAAGAAGAAAACGTGATTGTAAGCAATCGAATGATAATTTAAGAAAGCAAAAGAACTTCGGGACAAGGCTAAGACCAAGTCTACAAGTGGATTGAAACCCACTAGTGGAAATGGCTCTGATAATCGAACTTGCTTTAAATGCAATAATGTTGGTCCATTGCTCGCAAGTGTCTGAATCTAAAGCCTGCGTTTCCTCGAAGAAAAACTGAATCAAAAGATGAAAAACAAAAACAACCAGAGATTGTGAAAAATGTCACAGAGTCAAATAGAAACTATGAATCTAAACAAGAAGTGAAACCTAAAACTGTGTCAAAGTTTGAAAACTCAACTTTTGAAAAAGGTGAAACTTCAAGTTTTAATGAAATCAAAATTCTAGGTTCTATATCAAGAAAGCAAGAAGCAAACTACAATCATGGGTTGCTAAGAAAAGGCTTTCATCATCAGAAAAACCAAAGTCTGTTGCTGAAAAAACTAAAAATGTTAAATCAACTGAGTCAGTAATCAAACAGACAAAGAAAGAAAAGGTCAAAACATTTTCAGAATCGACATTGGACGAAATGTTTAATAATGATTTTGAATATGATGAAGAGTTAGAATATGGTTATGATGCTTATGCTTACAAACCCAAAACCAAAAAGGGTTGGGTTTCATTTTCACGTAGTTGCTTCTATGTGCAGGAGTCCCAAGATCCACTTTATCAAAGTTGATATAGGATAGCGGAGCTCCATAAGTTTTAACTTATCTAGAAAGTCATATTCTTTGATGGTTTTTGAAATTACAAGTGGTTGGAAAAAGAAATTTTGAAAAGAATGTTTAAAATTTGAGAAAATCCACACCGTTAATCAGAACACTGATTGTTATGTTGAAAAAACTTTGAAAATTGATTTCCTACAAGTACATGTTTTTACAAGTGGTTTCTACAAGTTGATGTTAACAAAGCTTGATGGTTTGTTCTGACAGGTGATAATTCAGAAGATGAAAAAAGGATCAGACGATGAGGTCTCGTGATCCACATTAGTTTGTTACATTTTTAGAAGAATTTTCTTAAAATCTAAAATCCAAAAATATGTTTTTGATTTAGGGGGAGTAAGAAATTTTTAGAAGAAAAATCAGAAACATATGAAAAAGTTGAAAATTCAAAAACATTAAAATAGACAAAAAGAATTTGGTTATCAAAAAGGAAATGATAGTACATCAGTGGACATTCACAGTATGCTAAAGAATTGTAAAGTTTAAAAGTGATAAACAAGTATTACCATGGATGTATCGATAGGCTTTACACGTTCAGGAGATTGTTTCTGGGATATAAACTAAATTTTACAACTGCTTAATCTTGTGGATTAACACATCTTGGATATATGGAGTTAGTACTCCGAAATTTCGATTGAAGGATTACCTGATTCTGAGATACGAGGTCTTTATAGATAGTTGATATCTGGGGTATTAGACAAGCTCTTCTGATTTTGCGGAAGCAATAGCCTAGAACTTCTATAATGCTTTTGCTAAAAACCTCTAAACTGCATGCAATTTTGAAAAGTATCGAAAGATCTAATCATTTGCAGTGCTGAAAAGATTCCTTAAATGGAACACACCTTAAAGACGAGCCTTCATCTCTTTGTCTGTACGGAAGTACTAACTTGAGCTCTCAAGGTCTCGCATAACCTAGATACAGATATCAATTACGCTATACTCACCTGTAAGATTAAATCTAGGGCTGGATTCGGGAGTATATTCAAGAACTAGGAAACACAGTTTAAGTCAAGTTTTCATAAGTCATACCTTAACATATCTTGGAGCAATTGAGAAACGTGATGAAGTTTAAATGGACAAACATATTGACAATCTAGGTAAACAAGTTTAAAACTTAAAGTCTTCAAAAGGTCAACGGTACTGGTGATATGTCTCAAAACAACTGATATGATCCTTTGACACGAATTCACAAAAATATGTCTGTAAATATGTTTGTACATGTTTTACTTTACTTGTTAAAAATTCTTTAAATACTTTACTTGCTTTTCAAGATAAAATCAAAAAGATTTTCAGAGTGTTTTAGCATGAACTTTCTAAAATACAAAAAGATTTTGTTTCTACATTAGTTTCAATGAGCCAATGTTGGAGAACGGGTCTACGAAGTCTGGTAAGAAAATCTGATAATTGTTTAAAAGTTCATTAATTTGAAACTTTAAAATCAGATTGTTCATAATGGTTGTTAAACCAGGGTCATTAATTTGGACTTGGTTGACGAATTTGTTTAATCAAGGTCATTAATTTGGACTTGATCAACTAAGTGGATTTTCACGAATAATAAAAATGTGAAAGTTGAAGATCTTAAACGTACAATGTTTTCGAGGTCATTAAGTTGAACTTGAATCAATTAACATGTTTGAAAGGATTGAAGTGAAGATTATAGTTTGAAATCTTGATGATATAAAATTTCAAAACAGTGAATCTGAAATGTTTATTTGAATGTCAAAAGATATTTAGACAGGAGTTAAAGTTTGAGGGGGAGCTGGATAAAACAATGTTCAAAATATTTCAGAAAGCTCAAAGCTAGGGGGAGTTTGAAGTTTAAAGAACAAAGCAAAGGGGAGTCTGAATCTAAATCTTAAAGCTAGGGGAGCATGAAGATCAAAGTTTTATTAAGTTAAAGCTCAAGAAAGAGGAAGAAAATATAAAGATCAAGACGTTAAAGTTTTATACAAGAACTAAAGGTCAGAAGACTCAGAAGATTGTAAATATCAAAATGACTGTGGCAACATCCAAGGGGGAGTCTGTTGGTGCATATGTCTGTTGCCTACGTCATTATGTATCGAGTCTGAGTGAATAGGGCTTAATCTGTTAGAAACAGGGCGTATTTATGTAAAGCTTAGGCCAAGTTCGCCCATGAAAGCATGTGAGAAGGCAAGTTCGACCCCAAGTTTGGAACTTACTCCTTCCCATGTCCATTTCCAGCGAACTTGCATCCCTATATATAGGTGCCTCGGGATTTCATTTGTAAGAGTTGAAGAGATTTTGGCACAGAGACAGCAAAGCTCTGTCGGATCCGGTTCTGGAATGTATTGAACTTTAGATCAATGAAAACAACATTTAAATGAGTAATTCTTGTTATTTGGTTAACTTGTCATTAGTTTCTGCCTAATCGGACAATAGATAACAAATTTATGTTCCCGTGCTAATTGTGGACGTTCCTACAAACTTTAGGAACGAGGTGTTTAGAGGGGAAACTAAGGTGCAATAAACACCTTATTAAAAACCCTAGGTCGACCTAAGTGGGTGTTTAAGGCTGAAAGAGAGAGCATGCGGGAGGGATACGAAGTTGGTTCTTCAATTCTTAGTTTCTAAATCAGTTCCAAGTAATCATAGTTACTTTTGTCATGAATTACTAGTATTAGAGTGAATGGGTGATGGGTGGCGGTGACAACTTATTGTGTTGAGATCCTCGTTTCGTGTAGGGTGGGGATTGAGTCTAGCCGTGGGGTGGAGACGGGGGCGGGAGACGACACAATAGCCATGGTTTTGCATGGGAAGGTTGGTTTGCATGCATTGGTCCAAGCGGGTAACTCGTGAACCGATTGGAGATTTGTTTGGAACTAGGGTTCTTTTTTATGGAGATTTAGATGCTTAAACAAATACATGTGTCGTAGGAATTCGAGTGCATGCAAGATGTGTGCTAGGGTCTGGGTGTCTTGAATACCACATCAAGTGTATTATTGTTTGATAATGCAACAATATACTTTAGGAAACATAAAGCGCATCAACAGTTAATACACGTCAAATAATGTCATAACTTTATAAAAGCACAAAGCACACTTCTTTTTCACAAACTATAATAACTTAACTATAAACTATATACAACTAAACTATACGCAGTCGATCAACTACTGGCAAACCACAAAGACAGTACTCTTCTATCCTTGGTTACGGTGTTACTTTATACACCAACATTACTTTAGACACTTTATGACAACAACGTACTTTAGACGCTGTTGAGCCTTTGGTGTTACATTAAACACCGTCGTTACTTTAGATGCAATAACCCTCCTTTAAACTTCACCCAATGCAATATGCATATTATGATTGGATTATACTTTAAAACTTTACCACTTTAACTAGCTTTAACATACTCTATCATGTTATACAAATAATATTTTACTTGGACAAGTGTACCGAGTATGCACACCGCCCTAAAACAGTTTTGTAAAGAGGGATCTAGAAAGTCACCTATGAATTGCTGAACTTTACCCATTTCTAAAATTTGTGATCCTAACGCACTTGATAGTGATTTAAAAGAGAAACACGTCAACTATGGCATAACACACGCTTGCACTTAAATAAAACTGGGTTGCACTCCTGACAGTAGTGCAACATGGTTTTGCCTGTTTCAAGGTTGTGGATTGGTCCTTTAATTGCAACTAGGTTACTCGTTAGCTTTCTTATATTTTTGTTTAAAACAATAATAAAATAGATGTATCAATGTTCTTCTTGAAAAAAAAGCATGTACATGTATTTTTTTAAGAAACTTAACATATGTGCTTACAAGGTGATAAAAGTAAGGTGACAAAAGTTGTTAAAAGTAATGTTCTTCTTGAAAAAAGCATGTACATGTTCTTCTTGTTATATTTATGCGTCCAAGGTGATAAAAGTTGTTAAAATTGTCAAGAGAGTGATTAATATATTTTGTGTTTATGTTGCATACCAAGCATTGACCATGTGTGAAATGTTCCAAAAACAGGGGTTCAGCTGCTGGATTTATCCATTAGCATATACTTAGAAACCTTGTATTTCATTCAACGTAGCAGAATGTCAGAAACATAACATTCGAAAGTCGGTTACAAGTCATGAAACAAATGTTTTAACAACATAACATAAATGAAATGAAGAATGCCAGTAGTCCAACAGGAGCCTTCAGCCATTCCACAAGCCAGTAATCCCTTTCATCAACCAACTTTAACCAGATGTGCCTACTAAATTCAGCTATGTGAGTGAGTGGTTATTTAATAATGCAAAAATACACTTTTGGAAACATAGGGCACATAAACTGTTGAAATACATCAAATAATGTTATAACTTAAAAAAAAGCAAAAACACACTTCTTCTTCACAAACTATAATAATATAACTATACTATATGCAGTTGATTACAACCCACAAAGTTACTACCCATTTATCCTTGGTTAAGGTGTTACTTTAGACACCAACGCTACATTAAACACTTCATGACAACAACGTTACTTTAGAGTTGTTGAGGCTTCACTATTACATTAGACATCGACGTTCCATATGTAATAAGTCTCCTTTAATCCTACCCCAATGCAACATGCATATTATGATTATATTATACCTTATCACTTTACAACTTTGGCATGTTAGAACTTTTATCTTACTTTAACAAGCTTTAACATACTCTATCAAGTTGTAACAATGATATTTAGTTGGAATATTTTACCGAGTACACAGACCACCACAAAACACTATTGTAGAGAGGGATCTTGAACTCACCGATGTACGTACTAAACTTTACCAATATCTATACTTTTATGACCCCAAATCACTTGATAATGGTTCATAATAGAAATGGCTCAACAATGGTAAAATACACACTTGTGCTTAAAATGAACCAGGTTGCACTACTGACCAGAAGCACAACATGGTTTCGCATGTTTCAAGTTTGTGCGTGTGTCCTTTAATCGGAACTAGGTTACTCCTCAATTATGTTTCAAGTTTAAAACCAAAAATAAATAAATGTATACATTTCATTCTCGCAAAAAGTGTGTACATCTAACTTGAAAAACTTAACATATTTCTTTCTATAAAATACTATCACCATTTCTATACATACAATTGATAAAACTTGTTAAACTTATCAAGATAGTGATTTATATATTTTTTGTTTACGTTGCATACCAAAAAGACCACTGTGTGAAATGCTCCAAACACATGGGTTTTGGTTGTTGATTTACCCTTTAGCAAATACGTAGTAACCATAAATTTCATTAAATGCAACGAAATGTCAGAAACAGGACATCCAATAGTCTGTTACAAGTTATGAAACAAATATTAACATAACATAAATGGAATGAAAGATGCCAGCAGTCCAATGGGACCTTCGCTTACGCCACGAGCAAGCAATCCCTTTAATCAAACAACTTTAACCAGATGTGCCTACTAAAATCAGCTATACTGAGTGAGTTATTTAAAAATGGAACAACATAGTTTAGTAAACATAAGGCACATAAACAATTAACACATGTAAAATACTATCCAAACTTTATTAAAGAACAAAGTACACTTGTTTTTTAGAAACTATATAACTTTAACTAGAAAAAAATACATACATTGACATTATATGGAGTCGATCAACCATTGGCGATCCACAGAGGCACTAATCCTTTATCTTTGTTATGGTGTTACTTTAGAACTTACGTTACTTTAGGCACATTATGAAAACAACATTACTTTAGATACCTTATGAAAACGACGTTGCTTTAGACGTTGTTGAGGCTTCGGTGTTACATTAGACACCCGCATTACTTTAGACGCAATAAGCCCCTTTAACCTTCACCAAAATGAAACATACATATTATGACTAAATTATACCTTTTCACTTTACCACTTTGTAATATTAATACTTAACTATCACCTAGCATTAATATACTCTATCATGTTGAAAAAATAATATTTTACTTGCACAACTGTAACGAGTATGCACACCACCACAAAACTGTATTAGTGAGGGTTCTTGAAACTTACCAATGAACATACTAAACATTACCAATTTTTATAATTGCCTGACCCCCAACCCATTGATAATGGTTCTGAAGAGAAGTGAGTCAATATTGGACCTAGAAAAGAACGGATGATATTCAAAAGCCAAAACATGACCTACTAATCTAGAAATAAATAGTAGATGGAGCATTCTCCTCCCAAAGAAAGTGAATCTTGAACACTAATCAGAACATCTATTGAAGGCATGCTAACATATGTTCAAGCGTTGGAATCACTATTGAAGAAAAGCCAAGCATTGATCAAATGGCCAAACCCTCTTGAAGCAAAGATTTTTTCAAAAAGACCAAACATCTGTTGCCAAACAGATGTTTGGAACAAAGCAACAACAGTTTGAAGATAAAAGATTTCATCAATACCACCGTACTTTCTTTGTAACAGACTTTTCATGTAATAGATCAGCAGTTATTAAGTCTTTGCAGATGTTTACAATGTTTGCAAACATCGGTGGCATCATTTCTATTAGGAATGTTAGATGTCACTATCAGGTGATGTCAGCTGATTGCAAACAAACCATTTATACCTAGTATAAATAGATCTCACTTGTTAGAGATCTATTCATCACTTTATCACATTCTTTTTTGTATGAACAAATTTTGTGAGTGATCAGGCTGAGGGGGAGATTGTATAATCATTATACCATGATTGTAATTAGTAGATTTCAATAGAAACTAGTTTGTGATATATCTTCCTGCTTTTGTGTTTATATCTTGCACTTCAATTTATAAATTGCTGATCTTTAAGTGTTTAAATACCCATGTATAACAAACTCAGATCCGACAATCCATATCAGAGCTTGGTCACCTTAAACTTTATTTCACAATCAGTTTAATATTCAAAGATCAACTCACATACATACCCAATATGTTCATAACTCTGAGTTATAGAGTGTTGATATCAAAAAGTATTTCTCACAAACTCTATTTTCTTCAAAAGAACAAAAGAAATGGCACGAAATGGTCCCCATAATACCAACTTTAGCAACACGCCCCTATGCTTGTCAGGTCAGAGTATAATATCTGGCAACATAGGATGGGTCATGTACTTGCTCAACAGAACAGAGGGTGTTGGAAGTCCCTTGTATTGAGACCTCAAATTTCCAATGGTACCTAGGGTTGAAAACCCGAGTGTTTAAGAGTCAAAGAAGCCAGAAAATTACTCAGAGCAAGATTTCCAAAAACAATGAGCTAGATGCAAAGGCCTTTAGCATTGTGGCCATGGCTCTGCTAAATGAAATCTATGCCGGCCTGTTGTTGGTGCATATGTCTGTTGCCTACGTCATTATGTATCGAGTCTAGGTGAATAGGGCTTAATCTTTAGAAACTAGGCGTATTTATGGTTTAGGAGGACAAGTTCGTTGGTTAGTGAATGTGAGATGTCAAGTTCGGCCGAACTTAACTAGGTCAAGTTCGCCTGAACATGTTTCCTCACCAGCGAACTTCCACATCTATAAATAGGTGCCTTGGGATTTCATTTGTAACTGGTAGAGATTTTGGCACAGAGACGGCGAAGCTCTGTCGGATCCGGTTCTCGAAGTGTATTGAACTTTAGATCAATGAAAACAACATTTAAATGAATAATTCTTGTTAGTTGGTTAACTTGTCATTAGTTTCCACCTAATCGGACAATAGATAACAAATTTAGGTTCACGTGCTAATCGTGGAGTTCATACAAGTGGTATCAGAGCCTGGATACCTAAATTTGCTGGAATCAAGACAAGAACTTCTCTATTTCATCTCCATTCTATCATTTTTCTTAACGTTTTCTCATATTTGATGATTTCATTGTCAAAAATGGGTGATTTTTGAATATGTCATGTAAAACACACTAATGATAATCCCCTGAGAGTTTGGACATCAAATTCAAAATGTTTGATATCAAAAAGTTGCAAAAACCAGGTTTGGAAACTAGGTTCAGCCGAACTTAACACTAATATCAAAGAGTTGCAAAAACCAGGTTTTGGAAACTAGGTTCAGCCGAGCTTAACACTAAGTTCGACCGAACTTGATTGAAATATCTTTGAGTTTTCATCAAGTTCGACCGAACTTGAGTAATTTTTCAAGGTTTTGAGCTTAAGTCCGCTCGAACTTGTTGATTTTTGCTTGAAATTCCATAAAGTTCGACCGAACTTAACAGTTTCTTCTAAAAATACACAAGTCCGCTTGCAATCTGATTTTTCTCAAAAACTTACCTCAAGTTCGACCGAACTTGATTGTAAGTAATAAAATTTGAAACTTGATCATCTAAGTTCGACCGAACTTGTGAAAACTGAAATCAAAACCTGTTTTCAGACAAGTTCGACCGAACTTGTCTGTTTCTAATCGATTTTCGAGGCTTTTTATCGAATTCTCAGATAAGTCTACGGATTGTCAAAATGGAAGATTTCCACAACGTATTCTCTCTCAAATGGCTTCTTCATCAAACGCTAATGTTCTTGCGGCGAACCAGATGAATATCGACAACGAAATAGGTACTACATCGAAACCGCCAAAGCTAATGAGCATGGATGAATTTGAAGGATGGAAAGAAAAGTTTGTAAATTTGCTACAAGTGAATCAATTCAACAGCTTGGTTGCAGTTGAGGTTCTACAAATGGCCAAAGGATGAGCGTGACCAAGATCTTCCGCTGAACAAGTTTTCAAATGCCGACAAAGATAACTATGTTGCGGAGAAGAAAATGATCAGCTTGATACAACAATCAGTGAAGGAAGATATCTTGATACTATTGCCAGAATATGACACCTCTCAAGAATTATGGAATTCTCTTTGTGAGAAATTCAAAGGAAGTGATGAAATGATCAAAAGCAAAAAGGCTTTAATCAAGAAAGAATTCGAGATCTTCACGATGATTAAAGGTGAAACAATGAAGTAGATGATCGATAGATACTGTCACCTCATGGTCCAAATGCAGAGACATGATATCAAAAGATCGAATGAAGGGCAAATCGAGAAGCTGGCCGATGCACTTCCAGAAGGAGAATGGACAACTTATCTGACGATTTTGAAGAATAGTCCATCTTGGAGACATTTTAAGTTGTCATCCTTCATCGAAAAATTAGAAGGTCATGAAATGGAGTTGATGAAAATTGCGAAATCAAAGAATGCTAATGTTGTTCAAGATGTCGGTGTCTATTACAAAGGAGGTATTCCAGATACTCCGATTCAAATTCTAAAAATTCAAACAACATTTAGTGCAAATACAAATTCTTCTCCAAGTCAAAGTTCTCCGTATGTTGGATATACAAGTGCAAGTTCAAGCTCTTCATTCCAAAATCAGACAAACCAAGCCAGTTCTGATTCAAATGTTTTCCAGTGTAACATAACAGTTGATCTGGAGAACGTATTTCCTGAAAAGGTGGCCAAACAGCACATAGCACTTCTTGCTACTGTCCTCGAATCATATGAAAGTCTCGTTGCTGGAAAGATCGGAAATCCAGAGATGACTGCCGAAGATTATGATCACGTAGACGAAGAAGAGTTGGAACTGATGGATATCAAGTGGAGTCTTGCATCTATCATCAGAAGAGTTTCTAAGTTTGTGGTGCTCACTGGAAGGGATATTGGCAACTCAAGCAACAAGCTTGGTTTTGACAAGCTAAAGTCACATGCTTCAGGTGTCTACAAAAGGGACACCTCAAACGTGAATGCAACAATCAAGAAGCAAGTGGAAACCAAAATCCTTTCGGCAGTAACAATGAGTACTACAAGAAAGCTCTTCAATACAACCCATATCCGAAAAGAACACAAGTCGAAGTAGAAGATAAATCTGCAAAGACAACCGAACAAGCTCTTGTTGTTACTCATGAAGAAGATGGTTTTGACTGGAACAAATACATCGGAAAGAAAACTAGTGTTGCTATGAATGCAGAGGTAGTGGATGAATCTGATACATCATATGTCAATGCTGCTTTGGAAAATGCCATTATGGAAGGATATAGACAGAGAGCTGAGGAAGAAGAATTAGCTTACCTTGAGATGCAGAAACAAGAAGTTTTGAAATCAGAGGCTGAAGAGGTAAACGCTAAGGTAAGTATGTCTGAAAAGGAGGTAGTGAATGTTGTGGAGGTTGAAAAACCTTGCACAAAGTGCACAAGTCCTTGTGAACCATGTCTTGATAAAGTCAAAGTCATAAGAGAATTGACTGTACACAACGAAAATTTTCGTTATGATTACAGAACCATAAAGGAAGCTTATGACAAAATATCAAGCAAATATAAATATGTTGAACATGCTAATGGTGAACTTAACGCTAATGTAAAAATGTTAAATGCTACAGTAATTGAGAAACAAAAGGCAATTAACATGTACATTAACACAATTGCTGAGACAAAGCATGAGCTTCACAGCATGAAAATTGAAATGGAACGGGTAAGACAACTTCTAAAGATCTACATAATGCATATGTCATTGATCACATTTTACATACGATTAAGTCGGAGGAAAATGGTGATAAACCAAAGCATAAAGAGTACGGATGTGTTCCTCCACCATTTCTTGCAAGTTATTCATGCAAGAAAGATGATGAGATTGAAAAGGCATTTAATCTACTTATTTTGTCAGATAAGAAGAATAAATTGACTGAGAACATTGACGTAGACTTTATGAATTCAAACAATGACGATGAAGTGGTGGTAAAAAATGTGGTTAAAAATGTGTTGGGAAATGGTTATGATGACGGCAGCTCTGAAAGTGCGAAATCAAGTTCGAATAACTCGAAATCACATTCTGAAGATGACGATACATCATCTGAACATTATCTAAGTGATGATCCTAATGTTGTCATATACAAGATTAAGGAATCTGATAGATTATACTTCGATGATAGTTTTACGATTCAGAATGCGAAAGAGGATCAACTTGATAAGTTTTTCAAACTTGTAGAAGTTTCATCAGATGATCTTGAGAAAAACGAGAAAAGATTTTACTCGAAACCTAAAAGGAATGCTAACAATTACCGAAAGGTTGGTTGAAGAAGAAGAACTGAAGAAGAAGGAGAAACCAGTGTTCCAGGAATACAAAGGTAAGAATATAAAGTTTGTGTATGGAACGAGTAAGGTTCAAGAGGAAAGCGTGATCGGTAAGCAATCGAATGATGAATTCAAGACAGAAAAAGAACTTCGGGACAAGGCTAAAACCAAGTCCACAAGTGGAGTAAAACCCACTAGTGGAAATGTTTCTGATAATCGAACTTGCTTTAAATGCAATAATATTGGACATATTGCACGCAAGTGTCTGAATCTAAAGCCTTGTTTTCCACGAAGAAAAACCAAATCAAAAGATGAAAAACAAAAACAACCAGAGATTGTGAATTCTAGTGTCAAAACTATGAATCAAAAGATGAAGTGAAACCTAAAACGAGTTCAAGGTTTGAAAACTCAATTTTTGAAAAAGGTGAAACTTCAAGATTTAATGAAAACAAAGATTCTAGATTCTATATCAAGAAAGCGAGAAGCAAGCTACAATCATGGGTTGCTAAGAAAAGGCTTTCATCATCAGAAAAACTAAATTCTGTTGCTGATAAAACTGAAAATGTCAAAACAAACGAATCAGTGATTAAACAGACAAAGAAAGAAAAGGACAAAATGTTTTCAGAATCGACATTGGATGAAATGTTTGATGATGATTTTGAATATGATGAAAAGTTAGAATATGGTTATGATGCTTATCAGTACAAACCCAAAACCAAAAAGGGTTGGGTTCAAATAGTTATTTCATGTGCAGGAGTCCCAAGATCCACTTTATCAAAGTTGATACAGGATAGCGAAGCTCCAGGAGTATTTAACTTATCTAGAAACTCATAATCTTTGACGTTTTTGAAATTACAAAATGGTTGGAAAAGAAAAGTTGAAAAGAATTTTTTGAAAATTTGAGAAAATCCACACCGTTGAACACAACACTGATTGTTATACTGAAAATCATTTAAACTGATTTCCTACAAATTGATTTTACAAGTGGTTTCTACAAGTTGATGTTAACAAACTTGATGGTTTGTTTTTGTTGCCAGGTGATGATGCAGAAAATGAAAAAAGGATCGGACGACGAGTTCTCGGGATCCTCATTGGTTTGTTACATTTTAGAAGAATTTCTTTAAATCTAAAATCTAAAAATATGTTTTTGATTTTAGGGGGAGTAAGAAAATTTGAAAATTTTTAGAAAATAAAAAACATATGAAAAAGTTGAAAATTAAAAAACATTGAAAAAATTCAAAAGGTACAAAAATATCGAAAAAAACAAAAAGAATTTGATTGTCAAAAAGGAAATGATAGTACATCAGAGGACTATTACAGTATGCTAAAGAATTGTAAAGTTTAAAAGTGATAAACGAGTCTTACTGTGGATGTGTCGATAGACTTTACACGTTTAGTAGATTGTTTCCGGGATATAAACTAAATTTTACAGCTGCTTAATCTTGTGGATTAACACATCTTGGATATATGGACTTAGTACTCCGAAATTTCGATTGAAGGGTTGCCTGATTATGAGATACGAGGTCTTATAGATAGTTGATATCTGGGGTATTATACAAGTTCTTCTGATTTTGCGGAAGCAATAGCCTAGAACATCTATAATACTAACCTGAGCTCTCCAATAGCATGCAAAACTTGAAAAAAATCGAAAGATCTAATCTTTTGTAATGCTTAAAAGATTCCTTAAGTGGAACACACCTTTAAGTCGAGCCTTCATCTCTTTGTCTGTACGGTAGTACTAACCTGAGCTCTCAAGGCCTCGCATAACCCAAATACAGATATCAATTACACTATACTCACCTGTAAGATGAAATCTAGGGAATCTGGATTCGGGAGTATATTCAAGAAGTGGGAACCATAGTTAAGTCAAGTTTCATAATTCTTACTTAACATATCTTGGAACAATTGAGAAATGTGATGAAGTTTAAGAGGACAAACATATCGACAATCTAGGTAAACAAATTTAAAACTTAAAGTCATCAAAAAGGTCAACGGTACTGGTGATATGTCTCAAAACAACTGATATGATCCTTAGACACGAATTCACAAAAATATGTCTGTAAATATGTTTGTACATAGTTCACTTTACTTGCTAAAAGTTTCTGTAAATACTTTAATTGCTTTTCAAGATAAAAATCAAAAAAGATTTTCATGTGTATTAGCATAAATATTCTAAAATACAAAAAGATTTTGTTTTTACATTAGTTTCAAACGAGCCAATGTTGGTGAACGGATCTTTGAAGTCTGGTAAGAAAATCTGATAAATGTTTAAAAGTTCATTAATTTGAAACTTTAAAATCAGATTGTTCATAACGGTTTTTCAATCTAAGGTCATTAATTTGGACTTAGTTGATATATTTGGTTAATCAAGGTCATTAACTTGGACTTTATCAACTAAGTGGATTTCTACAAATCAAATAATAAAAATGTGAAAGTTGAAGGTTTTAAACGTAAAATGTATTAAAGGTCATTAAATAGAACTTGAAACAATTAAAACGTTTTTGAAAAGATTGAAGTGAAGATTAAAGTTTGAAATATTGATGGAACAAGATTTCAAAAACAGTGAATCTGAAATGTTTATTTGAATGTCAGAATTATTTAGACAGTTAGTAAAGTTTGAGGGGAGATGGATAAAACACTGTCCAAAGATTTCAGAAAGCTCAAAGCTAGGGGGAGTTTGAAGTCTAAAGATCAGAGCAAAAGGGGAGTCTGAGACTAAAGCTTAAAGCTAGGGGAGCATGTTGATTAAAAGTTTTATCAAGACAAAGCTCAAGAAAAAGGAAGAGGATATAAAGATCAAGATGTTAAAGTTTATACAAGAACTAAAGATCGAAAGACTCAGAAGATTTTAAAAGTCAAAATGACTGCGGCAACATCCAAGGGGGAGTCTGTTGGTGCATATATCTGTTGCCTACGTCATTATCTATCGAGTATGAGTGAATAGGGCTTAATCTGTTAGAAACTGGCGTATTTATGTGTTTAGGAGGACAAGTTCCTGGTAAGTGCATGTGAGATGTCAAGTTCGGCCGAACTTGACTAGGTCAAGTTCGCCCGAACATGTTTCCTCACCAGCAAACTTCCACATCTATAAATAGGTGCCTTGGGAATTCATTTGTAACTAGGCGAGATTTTGGTATAGAGACGGCGAAGCTCTGTCAGATCCGGTTCTCGAATTTAAATTGATCAATGAAAACAACATTTAAATAAGTAATTCTTGTTAGTTGGTTAACTTGTCATTAGTTTCCGCCTAATCGTACAATAGATAACAAATTTAGGTTCCCGTGCTAATCGTGGACGTTCATACACCTGTTACATTGCAACCGGGCTAAAGAGTTATGGGATGGTTGGAAGAGCAGTTTGGTGGGACGGAGGATGTGATCGAGAACACTCGAGAAATCCTTATCCAACAATATGAGACTTTCACACACATCAAGGGAGAAACTCTTACCTCACAGTATGAGAGATTTTCTTGCTTAATCAGTAAAATAAAGTTGGCAAACAAAGAGTTTTCAAAATCAACTTTAAGTAACAGACTTTTAAGACCACACCTTGAGAAGTGGGATACAATAGCCATTGTGATGTGAACAACCCCATATTTCAAGGAATGACCTTGACTCAGCTTCATGGAAAACTCTTAACATTTGAAAGAGAGCTCATCTAGAAAAAGAAGTTCCATGATAGGATACTGGAAAAGTGTTTGATAATTATGTTTTTGCAAACACGTCACTTCTAAGTCAGGAAGGCTCATCATCAGGAATACTAAATACTCAGAGTTTTGATCATTACATTGATATATCAACTAGAATCAACTCTCTGATCAATATTACTCAAACTGTGATTTGAAACATATTGATTAACACATAATTGGAGGAAATTGATATTCTGCATCAAGTGGCCCTACTAAGTCTTAGAGCAAATAACTTTTATAAAAGAGCTGGTAGGAGATATCTAGGAGATAATGGGAAGTCAAGGGTAGGATTAGATAAATCAAAGATAAAGTGTTTTAAGTACAATATGCTAGGTCATTTTGCTATGGAATACATAAATCAAACAAGTAACTCTACAGCAGTTATCAATATCCCAATCATAGACCTCAACCAAACAGTCAACAACACTTCTATCAAAATACCCAAATACCCTTGTACCAAATGTTCAAAACATTGCCCATTTGCACAAAGCATTAGTTTTGTCCTTGTGTAGTATATCCAAGCACATGTTCCTCAAGTCAGTACGTTCAAACGCTTTCTCACATGTTCAAGCACCTTTTACCACTCCTGCTCCTGCACTTACAGAAGCCAATCAACAAAGCATTTTCACTAAAGGCTTTGTTGACTTGAGTAGTCTACCAGAGGATCTAACTTATGAAACTTTGCTCTTGTATCAAAGACTCATGGAAAACATGAGAATTGTTGTTTTATGGCAATTAAATGTGTCTCAGGAGAAGTTGATTAAGAAAAGAAAAGACTATTGGTGAAATGTGAACCTAGAATAAACATAAGTTTGTGGAGAAGGCCATGCAGAAGGGATTGCAGAAGATCATCCCAAAAGTTCCATTGAATGCATCAATGTTGATCTTGTGCATATTGCTGCTTCCAGTGTATCACCTCATATTCTCAAAGAATTGTGTTTAGACAAATGCATGATAACATTTACAAACATCAAAGAGAATTGTTGTTTTGAAATCTCTTTTAAGTTTTTCAAGTTAGTGAAATTGTTCATGAAAAAACTTAAAAGAGATTTCAAAACACAGTAACTAAAAAGGATTAGGAAATCAGCAGCCTTAAACATGACACAACCATAACCAAGGACCAACTCCAAACTATAATACATAAATATCAAAGTAGCAAAAAGGAGTTGGAATCCACCCAAATCACTTGTGAAAGATGGGTAGAGTCATGTATTGGTTATGAGATGTTACTTGAAAAACAAAGAGTAATGTGAAGTTTGTAGCTGGGTTCAGAAAACATGATAATGACCCATCTTCAACAAACAAAACTCACATTGAATTTCAAATGGTTGAAGTAAAACCAACCAACTCAAGTGGGGAAGAAATCAAACTCACCAAAGCAAGTGGTAAAAATATCATTCTTGAAAAACCGCAAAGTTCACTTTAAACTAAAAAAGAAAATATTAATTTAAACCAACATGGTCTAATGAATGTGATGTGCTTGAGAACTTCAAACCATTGACTTCACAAACCCAGATGGGCTCAAAGCATGAAAGATCAAAATCATTCTTGTCACTAGTTCTCAAATAGATGGTAAATCACCTGTATCTGAAAAAAAGACAAAGGTGATAAGAAAGACCAGAAGTCTGTTTTGTGACTTATGGAAAGGACAAATCATATGACAAAAGATTGTTTTCACTTAAAAAAATGATATAAAAAGGAAGCAATATTTGTTAGTTAAAATCATAGTGGACCATCTATGGTAAAAACAACATGTGACCCAACAGTGCTTATTCTTTAAACCTTATACGTAGGTCCATTGTACGGATCGTTTAGGTCCTAATTTGGCAAACCTAAGGTAAACGTGCGGAATCTGTTTGCATAGGCGACATTGTAGACTTGTTTGTTACTGTTTAATCACTGTTTCATTGATTAGTAAACGTTACAGCTCCTGAAACACTTGGACAGAGCTTCGCCATCCAGATTACAAAATCTCTGAATGTTACAAATGAAAACACAAGACACCTATATATAGGAGATCAAGTTCACTTGAAATGGGACATGGCCAAGTTTGGGTGAACTTGTCTATATCAACACAACTTAGGCAAACTTGTCTCTATACATATATAAAATTCAACATTTCGCTCCTAAACGCAGACTCTACATTATATGATGACGTAGGCAAAAGACATATGCATCAACAGACTCCCCCTTGGATGTTGTCGTGGTCATAGTCTTCAATTAAGTTCCAGAGTCTTTAATATTCTCTTGATCTTTATTTCTTGAATAACTTTAATATCCTTGATCTTCATATCTTCTACAATCCTATTCTCTTTTCTTGAGCTTGTCTTGATAAAACTTTAATCACCATGCTCCCCCTTACTTTGAGCTTTCTGTTATCTTCAATCAATATGTTTATCCAACTCCCCTTTAAAAACTATTTTATGTTTAAAAGTTCCTTAAACATTCAAATAAACATTTCAGATTCAAACTTTGAAATTTCAAAAACACCAACATTTCAAATTTTAATCTTCTTATCAGTTTTAAACCCTCTCAGATAATCAAGTCCAAGTTAATGACCTTGAATATCTGATTTATGTATCAAGTTCAACTTAATGATCTTGATTAAACATTTTGACACAAACTGATGCAATTACTCAAATGTAAGTTTCAAATTAATGAACTTTTTAAACTTATAGAACAATCTCAATTTCAAGAATTTTTGTTCAGCAACTCTAGATTTTGAAAATCAGCATTTCATCATCAGTAATCGAAACTCAAAGATAGAATATTTTTGGTTTTATAAAAATAAATATCGAAACACTAACTATGTACAAACATATTTACAGACATATTTTTGTTGAGTTTGTGTTAAAGGATCATATCAGTTTTTGAAACACATCACCAGTACCGTTGACCTTTTCCATGACACTAAGTTTTAAACAAATTTACCTAGATTGTCGATATATTTTTCCTCTTAAACTTTGACACATTTCTCAATTGTTCCAAGATATGTTATATTGAATTTAGAAACTTGACTTATCTATGGTTCCCATCTCAGAATATACTCCCATATCAAGATTCCCTAGATTTCATCTTACAGGTGAGTATAACGTAATTGATATCTGTATATGGGTTATGCGAAGCTTTGAGAGCTCAGGTTAATAGCACCGTATCAACAAAGAGATGAAGGCTCGACTTCAAAGTGTTGTTCCAATTATGGAATCTTTTGACTGCAATTGATTAGATCTTTCGATTCTTTCAATTTTGCTGCAATTTAGGAGTTTTTAGCAAAAGCATTATAGAAGTTCAAAGGCCATTGCTTCCGCAAAAAGAACTTGTATAATACCCCATATAACAATCATCTATAAAGACCTCGTATCTCATAATCAGGCAATCTCTCAAACGAAATTTCGGAGTACTAAGTCCATATATCCGAGAGATGTTAATCCACAAACTAAGCAGTTGTAAAATTTAGTTTATATCCCGAAACAATCTACTGAACGTGTTAAGCCTATCGACACATCCGCAGTAAGACTTGTTTAATTCTTTTAAACTTTACAAATCCTTAGCATAATGTGATAGTCCACTGATGTACTATCATTTCCTTTTTGACATAAAACTCTTTTGCCTTTTTCAATGTTTTTGTACTTTTTTCTTTTAATATGTTTTTGGATTTTCTAAAAAAAAATTCTCCCCCTAAAATTCAAAAACATATTTTTGTATTTTGATTTATAGAAAAACATTGACCAACTGATGAGAATCACTTCAATTCGCCATCCATTACTGCTTCACAATTTTTTCTGTTAAACCTTCTCCCCCTCATGACCACAAAAATTGTGACACTTTTTGAGTTTGGAAAACATTTATATCCATGAGTTTTTGTCTGTTCAACAGTGAGGGTGCTGTGAAATTTTTCAAATTTTCTTCAAGAATTTGTAAAATTTTCAAGTAAACGTTATTGGAATGTGTTTTTGAAAAAAATTCTCCAAAAAATTTTAAAATTTTGAAATAAACATTATTGGAATTTCAAAATTTTGTAAAAAATGGCCTTTATGTAAAACTTGCTATCCCGGCCCATGTCTTCGTTGTGTGCCACGTAACTCCATTCTAAGTAATTTGCTTTCATCTTAGAAATTCCTGCACAAAAATTCAAAAACAATTAGTTGAATAATGACACCCAAGCCTTTTCAGTCTTAGGCGTTGTTTCTTCGACCTTAATTTTGATTTTCTTTTCACAATCAGGTTTATTTTGGACTTTCTCTAGTTTTGGAAATTCCTCTAAACTTTCAATTTTCACCGATTGTGCAACTTCTTTTTCTTTCACCAACCATGTTTGATTTTTCATTAAAGCTTTCTTGAAATACAATGTAGAAACTTTTTGTTCATTACTTCTCGAAGATTCACCAGTTTTAAAATTTGAAAACTTAGTAATAACTGGTTTCACCTTGTTTGTAGTTTCTGTACATTGTTTCCAAACCTGAGTTGGTACTTTCAAATCCTCAGAATTTTTCTTATCAATATGAACAGGTTTAAGATTATTTTGTAGACATTTTCTAGCAATGTATCCCTTTACTCCACAGTTGTGACACACCTGTTATCATACCGATCCTTTTTATCAAACCATACACTCAAATCATAACATTGACTTGAAGTGTGGTAGCCATCTTTCCTGTTTCTTCTATAAACATGATTTGATTTGAAGCACTGTGGTCCGACCTGTACCACTTATTTTCAAATTTTCGTAAGTTTTGATTTTCAATTTTTTGTGAATTTTTATAATAATTGGATGATCGTACCGATGAGCTTTTATTTTTGTTTTGAAACTTTTTAAAATTTTTAAAACTTTGTTTTTCCTTTTGTTTTCATTCTCCATTCTGTTTAGAAGGGTTTTGCGTTGAGCATTCAACTTTTTAGTAGATTGTAGAACAGTTTTTTGGAATTTTTCTTTTAGTTTTAAAAATATTTCATTTTTATTATTTTTATCACTTTCATCGTCGGTATCATCATCACAATCCTCAATTATGACATCGTCATAATTTGTGACATTGTCACTTATTGGAATTTCCTTTATATTCTCATTGATCGGTTTTTGACATATATGATCTAAAATTAATGATGAGGTCACAAAACCATTCAACTTATTTTCTAAATCAACAACTTTATTTTTAGCATTCTCAACTTTATTTTCAAGTTGAGTTATTTTCTCAATATGAGAATTTATTGCTTTTTGGTTTTCAATATTATTTTTTTTCAAAAACAGATTTTTCATTTTCTAAAAATATTATTTTATTTTAAAAATTCTTTTCATTTTTTAACATTTTATTTTCTATGTCAAACTCTCCAGATTGGTCAAGAGTTTGGCATTATCTGCCAGATAATCTCTCAAATCTTCATCATAGACTGGGCTGATTGGTTTAGAACTTGAAGACTCATTTGTCGATGTACTTGAAACTTGTTCTTCACAGTTCTTCACCATCATTCTTTCTCTGTTTATCCGATTCCTTGATCACTGGCTAAACCTGCAAAAGAATGATAAATTTCAGGATTATTAAAACTTTGACAAGCATTTTCATTTTCAGATGTAATCTCAGACTTACTTTCATTCTTTGTTTTAAAAATTTTAGGTTTTCAATTACAGGAATGTGATCGCAAATTTTGTACATAAATTCATAAAGATGATTGATGTCAAATCTAGGTTCCTGTTTTAATTCATTCAAGAAATTATCCCATTCTGATGGTAATGCATCTTCTAATTTCAAAAACTCATCTTCAATACGGATATAAAACCCCTGATTAGAATGATTTAAACGCCTAATCATGACATAAAAAGGTTTTACTAGCTCAATTACAGATTCATTCCTTTTACATTTAAACATTTCAAATCTTTTATACCAAATAGACAAACATTCATAACGATCCAAATCAGAAGGCAACTCTTCCCAATAATTCATTTTTTCAAAATCAATATCTTCCATTTCTGATAAAAAATTAGTTCTAGAATTTTTATGCAAAAATTCGACTTTTTAATCGACAATATTGGTTCGCTAAAAACGTTTAAATTTTTTTCGAAAACTGTTTTTACCCGTTTATTGTTTTAAAATAGTCTCGTCTATACGAATCTAACAATATATAATGTCCGAGACGTTTTTCTGAAGAACTTCGTCCGAACTTGTAATGAACAACTTCGTGCGAAGTTGTTCACTTCTGGAACTTGTACACTTTTGTACAACTTCGAGCGAACTTGCATACTTTTGGACAAGTTCGAGCGAACTTGTACACTTTTGGACAAGTTCGAGCGAACTTCGTCAGTAAGTTCGGACAGAATGAGTTTCCAAAACTTGATTTTTTGTAAATTTCGACATAATTTTGATCGTTTTTTGCTCTGATCTTTTCAAGGGTTTTAGTATGATGGGTTTTAGGTGTTATACTTGAAAATCAGTCCATTTTATCCGTCTAATGTCCAAGAAAAGTTTAAAAAGAAAGAATGAGTAGAAGATGTGATGTTTTAAGTCCAATGTCTTCAAATTAGGCCAATCCTCTCTGATACCACTTGTAGGTCCGTTGTACGGATCGTTCATGTCCTAATTTGGCAAACCTAAGGTAAACGTGCAGAATCCGTTTGCTTAGGCGACATTGTAGACTTGTGGTTACTGTTTAATCACTGTTCCATTGATTAGTAAACGTTACAGCTCCTGGAAACACTTGGACAGAGCTTCGCCGTCTAGATTACAAAATCTCTGAATGTTACAAATGAAAATACAAGATACCTACATATAGGGGATCAAGTTCGCTTGAAATGTGACATAGCCAAGTTCGGGCGAACTTGTCCTTCACAGGACAACTTCGGGCGAACTTGTCCATATCAACACAAGTTCGGGCGAACTTGTCTCTGTACATATATAAAATTCACTTTTTCGCTCCTAAACACAAACTCTACGTTATATGATGACGTAGGAAACAGACATATGCATCAACATTATAACATTAACAAAAATAGGTCAAAAGGGAAAATGCCTGTCAAGAAGAAAGTTGGTCCCAATCATTAGGGTACCACAACTAGTTCCTAAAAGATTTGAGTATGTTCAAACACTAGTTACATGGGCATTAAACCAAAACCCTGTTTACTGGGATGTTCAAAAAACTACTACCCCATCATCAAACATATGTCCTAGAGGCTATAGGCAACCAGATGTCATAGAGTACCTTATAGGTACAACGAATCTGTGCATATGCCCTAAAGGCCAAGAAAAAGTAGACATCCTCACGGATATGATCAACTCATTGGGAATGGTAAAACATATGTTTCTGTTGACCCAAGTGTAAAAGCACTTGCAAAGGGTCAACAACAACTGTTTGAGATGGTTCAAAAACTACTCATCACAAAAAAAAAAACTATTGCCAAATCCAGTGGAAGAAAGTACCAAATCCAAAGAAAACAATGCTTTGTATTCTCTACAAAATTGACCCATTTTCGTTGTCTGCAGGGAACATATGTTTGGCAATTTAAAAGTTCAAAGAGAAGTTTCCCTAGCACATTTCACCACATGAATAAAAACCTTAAATTATTTTCTGAAAATTCATCAAAAAGATATTTTCTTGATAAAAACATCAATATGTTGCTTTGAAATCAAATTTTTGTTGAAATATTGCTTAAAAATCACTTAAAACAAAACTCTATTTAGAGGAGTGAAACATCTGTTTAAGTGGTTCAAAACTCTGTTTAACCTTTGTTAACCAATGTTTGCAACACATAACCATTGATTCATTACCCATTATTTAACTAAAAAGGTCAAACTTAACCAATGTTTTCTCTCTAAAACTCTGTTTTTAACCCAACAATAGTTTCAGACATCTGCGCCCATCCATCTGTTGACAACATTCAATAGATGTACCGACAACTGTTTTATTCTAACATCTGTTGATAACAAACAAAGTTTTTAAAAACTAAAACAGACCTTTGCCAAACAAATCTTACAATCCTTCATCAAAGGGTTTTCTGAATAGGGCCTAGCTTCTATGAAAAACAGAGTTTTGCTTGGTTTTAAACAAATAGAAGTCTGCTACATCACTTAAAAAGTAAAAGTTGGCCACGTCTGCATCCCTGTTCACTAAACCCTATATACAGCCTCGCCAAATAGAGTTTACATATACCCTTGAAATTGTTTTCCTCAAAATGAAAGCTTTCACAAAGCGATAAACTCTGAATTGCAAACAACAATCATCATTTTCAATCAAAATATCATCTATTCAAAAGATTTTATAAAAGATTCACTCATAACCTTCATTTATAGCTCTCAATCTCAAAACATCCCACAACTACCTACCATATCATGTCAGACATGACAAGAATACAAATTTCCTTTCCATCATCGACATTCTTACATCATCAAAATACCATACCATTCTCACCATCAACGCACCATTCATGAATTTTGGGCAAATACAGACTTTTTGCCCAAAGACAAAAAAGCCCTTCACAATCACGTTAAAAATCAAAGGAGAACACATCTAGATAACACCACAATCTATCTCCACAATGTTCAACCTAAATGACATGGCAAGTATGGAAACTTTCCCTAAAATTGATCTTCAATATGAGTTCAATTTTAAAACCACACTTCCACCAGAAATGAAATTCTTTTCCCATACACTTTTGGTTTGCTTGTCTACCAAGACCAATTCCTTTAATGAAATACCCATCAAAACTCAGTATTTGGGATATGTCATTCTAACAAATACAAATTACAGGCTATCCCAAACACTATTTATAGATATGGTAGCGTACACAAAAGCAATCAAGAGGAAAACTTGCAAACCCTTCATTTTATATCCAAGGTTAATAAGTTTCTACCTTTAAAAGGTTTGGAAACAAGAAATTTTGAACAAGGTGAAGCCCTTGAAATGAATAGCCTTTCAAATGAAACTTATTAATGCATGATGGCCTCAAAAGGTCAAGAAAATTCCCATGAAGAAAATGTTTTAGAAAATGAAGCAACAGATGTTACAACATCTATTGCTAACCCCACTATTCTTGATGCCCACAGTGATCAACCCACCACTATGGTACCCACACAGAAATATCTACATAAACCATTTCTATTCCCATCCCCAAATCTAAAAGAAAAACCAAAGAGAAGGTTTCTCTTGAGGTTGAGATGCCAAAGTTTCTTGTTGTAACACAAATACAGCTTGAAACATTTGGTGTTACTTCCTCACAACAGATGCAAACATCTCCACCCATACAAACTCTTCACATATCCTCACAAAATGATAGTGTTGTAAGAACAAGAGAACTAAGTCAAGATGGAGATGATTCATCTGAACATTTCTTCTCAAGCCCCTCTTCCAGGGATACTTCTCTTCTAACTCCACCACCCACATTCGAATTATTGCTTAATTCAATTGACAAACTGACTTGTGCATACCTAGTTCCTCTCAACAACATATCACTGAGGGTATGCCACAACAAGTGACTAGCTCAACTCAGAAGTCTTTGATAGCCCACAAGCAGAGGAGGCTACACCTCTTGTGACCCAAGAAACACTTGAAGGTTTTTCAAGTGAGGCAGCCACTACAACTGTAGAGACAACAGTCTCACAATTGGATAGTGGTTACATAGCTAAGACCTTCTTGAAGGAAATAATTGTTGAGTCTGCAATAGTGCACTCTATAACAGTTGGAAGTCCCTAGTACCAATACAAAGGGGCACTTAGATCAAAACCAAGTATAACCACCTCTGGTGGGAACTCAGATGATCCTATTAACGTAGGTGATGGATTAAGATACAAGGAATTGATGGAGAGAGTAAAAAAGATAGAGTCTTTTGTTGATGAAATCAAAGATATGTTGAACCCTCGGTTCAAAACTTAAGAACTCCACCAACCAATGCAGAAATAGCAAAAGAAATGTTGGTGCATGCACAAATTGATATCCATCTTCAAAAGCAATCTCCAAAGGCTACATACAACATGCAAATGGAGCTGATTAGAAAAATGGTGGATGCTGGGTACAAAGAAACTCAAGCAGAGATTAAGGCCATTAAAGACCATCTTTCTTCAAACCACCAGCACTGTTCGCATTATCCCCATATACATAGGATGATGCCAAAAAGCGGGAGAATGAGAACATGAGAAAGCTTCCACTTTAAGTCAACAAAGCCCAAAAGAGGCCTGATTGAAAAGAAAAGAGGAGAGACACAAGAAAAATTAATAGAATGTTCATTGTGCTAGAGATCATGAAAGAAAAAGAATTCAAGAGAACCCAGGCTCCTCAACAGACGTCCCTCAAAGCGTTGTTTCAACAAAACCTACAACAACCACCGAAACCACTACTTCCACTACCCAAACATCTATTGGCACTACAAAAGTGATAATAAATGTTACACCTACACTTCCACCAACACAAAAGACTCCAAAAGGTCTTCTCATCAAAAGAAAACTACCCACAAAATCCCATTACCACCATCAATAACACCTATACCTCAAAACAGATCCAGAAGTGCCAAATTCATTTTCCAAGATGATGAAAAAGAAACACTTGATTCATCACCCATTAAAACCACTACTACCACAACGTCTTCCACAACCACCACATTTGTTCCATCAGAATTACCATCAACCATCA
Source organism: Scalesia atractyloides (assembly GCA_947069175.1). Taxonomy (NCBI): domain Eukaryota; kingdom Viridiplantae; phylum Streptophyta; class Magnoliopsida; order Asterales; family Asteraceae; genus Scalesia; species Scalesia atractyloides. Next base: position 37,675,093 of record CAMTDV010000025.1, read on the forward strand.
CAGCCATAAACATATATTCACACTCACTAGAATTAGAGAATGTATCACAAGAGATACAATCTTTCTATTCCACAAAAGACCTAGAACAACTCACCTTCGCATCTTTGCACAATCTTCCAAAGCCTGCAAATGGGAAAGAATATCTGGAGCTAAAGCATAAAAGGCAGAAGATATTACAGTAGAAAGAAGCAAAGGGAAATGTGATAAGGAGGATTAACAAATGCTATCTGAAGAGTTGACTAGAGTGAACAGATTAGAAGATGTTGATACAAATGTCTGCTTCATGCGTCTACGAGTTGTGTCGAGTCTGTAATTAGGATTACATGTTAGATTATGTTTTGGATAGTAAGTTTTACCTCTGTACGAAGGTATAAGTCCGTGAGGAGAAGTTGGTCCGCACGAAGGTAGTCCTTAGTTCGCACGGAGGTGTCTTGTAGTATAAATAGGTGTGTGGACTTTCGGTTAGTTAGTGTTTTTTTGGATTGGACGACGAAGGTCTGTCAGTGTGTTTTCAGGATCTTGTAAACGTTGAAACAGTTAATGAAAACAGAAAATTAAGTCATATTGTTATTGTTGCCTAACTAAAATTGGATTCCGGATAATATGGACCTGGTTAACAGATATTACCTGAGCTATCTGTTGATAAACGATCCTCACAAATGGTATCAGAGCTTGGAGGCTAATATCTGACAAAATTCAACAAGATTGAGACTTTTTTTCTTCTCATTTCTTCTCATTTTTATCATTTCTCACAAATTTAATCGTCAAAATGGACTAATTTTCTGGAGGATTACATAAAATACGTTTTTAACCCAGCCTCTGAAAAATTGGACTAAACTTCAATCAGAATCATGTTCAAAATTTCAAAAAATGAGAAAACTTGAAGTTTTACTTTTGCACGAAGGAACTAAGTAGGCACGGACTAAGTACCTCCGCACGGACGTAACTATTTTCTTTTAAAAATTCTACCTTGCACGGACGTAAAGTTCAAGTGTTTGATATTTTTACCTTCGCACAGACGTAATCAAAATCTGTTTGTTTTTGTGTTAATTCGCACGAGGGTGTACATCCGCACGAGTCTTCCTTCGCACCAATTCTTACCTTCACAGAAACTTCTGATAAAATGGAAAACGAGTTTTATAATGCTTCCACTACAACTGTCACGACCCCTGACTCCTACCCTGGGAGCGGTTGCCGTGAGACAGTCAAGTGGTACCGGTGTTTATTAATTTGGCAGCATAAAATATCATCAGGATCGATGTTAGGAAAATAAATCAGAGTTTATTAAACTCCCATATTTCATTCCGAATGTTTTTGTAGGGATAAAGCCTAATTAATAAAACCAAATTTCTTCTTATTATTCAAGTAATCATAGCCACTTTATTTAATCCTTCAGTATTCCATAGCTGACTTCTATGACTTACACAAAAAGTTACCTGAAATGTGTTGAAAAACATTTTATCAGCAAGAAGTACTGGTGAGTCATTCCATTTATAAAAAGACACATTGTTATATTTTACAAAATCAAAGGTGATTACATTGTTTTTATGTAACAACAACTCAATCAGTATTCAATTTCAATGACAGTGGTCATATTACTATTGGCTAACTCGTTGTCCAATAGTAACGCTGGACTCAGTAACGTATACAAAACCCCACATTTCGGCAGTAATTGCAGATTACAAAAACTTGATCACTGTAAATACAACTTGAAAACATTTAGGGTTTTCTAAGAGCATTTGAGAAAAAGATAATGACTCACTTTGTAGATTTAGGTTTTTAACTTTAGAGCTTCCTAGTGCTATTTCTGGGATCCTAATAAATTACAATGCAACACGTGGTAGTGTAATAACCCATTTTAAAAATTTAACGATACATCACAAGACAAAACCCCAACGTAGTTAACAAAGTATAGCCTTATAAACAGGCAGCACTTTGGCATACGTTGTTGGGTTTTAGATTAATCGGATAGGGTATCGAATCAGTGATTACGGTTAAAAAACTTACAACGGGGCAATGGTTCGCCGGTTTAGGGGTTTAGGGGTGTTGTTTAAGAGAACGGAGGTACGAGAGTATACGATTAGAGAAATTCGATCGAAAATGAACAACGACTTCAGTCCCAAGCCACTGCATTTATAGGTCAGTTTGGCTTCTCCAGCGCGTCGCGCCAGATTTAGAAAATTCCCGCGTGTGGCGTGGCAGCTGCCTCGTAGGGCTAGGTCAGCCTGGTCACAAATGTAGGCTTGCCACTTGTCGCGATCTGGTGACACGTGTCCTGGTACTCTCCCACGCGTCGCGTGAGATGCAGGTGATTCTGGTGCATGGCGCCTGGGACGCCCAGATCAATTTTCTTTGTTTTTCGTACTGGTTCGCGTTGTACGAGTCCGAGGATACGATCGGGGTCCTTATAAGGTGTTTTTGGGTATTGTTACATCGTCCCTACCTTGTTTCAAATCTCTTCCTCAAGATTCACTGAAACAAATAAGGATACTTTCGCTTCATCTCTGATTCCAGTTCCCATGTGTATTTTGGTCCTCTTCTTGAATCTCATTTTACCTTGACCAGTATTAACCTCTTGTGCTTGAGATTCTTGATCTTTCTATCCTCAATTTCTAGCGGTTTTTCAACAAATTTCAGTTTCTCATTTTCCACTACATCTTGAAGTGGTACTATCAATGATTCGTTGGCTATCTCATTTACCTCTACATCTTCAAGTGGTACTATCAATTATTCGTTGGCTAAACATTTCTTTAGGTTGCATACATGAAATAAATCATGTACTCCTGCCATTTCATCAGGTAGTTGTAGCTGATAAGCTACTGGTCCAATGTGTTTGATGATTTTGAAAGGTCCAACATATCTTGGGCTTAACTTTCCTCGTTTACTAAATCTGACGACTCCTTTCCAAGGTGAATTTTTAGCAATACTTTATCTCCGACTTGAAATTCCAATGGCTTTCGACGATTATCTGTATAACTCTTTTGACGATCTCGAGCCGTTTTCAGTCTTTCATTGACTTGAATTATTTTGTCAGTTGTTTCTTGTACAATCTCCGGTCCGGACAATTGTTTTTCTCCTATTTCCACCCAACATACAGGTGTTCGCCCTTTTTTGTCCGTAGAGTGCTTCAAATGGGGCAGCATTAATGCTTGTATGATAACTATTGTTGTAAGAAATTCAATTAATGGTACATGATCGTCCCAACTTCCTCCAAAGTCTATCGCACAGGCTCTAAGCATGTCTTCTAATGTCCGAATCGTCCTTTCACTTTGTCCGTCTGTTTGTGGATGATAAGTTGTACTTAAATTTAATCGAGTTCCCAAAGCTTTTTGAAAACTTGTCCAAAATTAAGAAGTAAATCGACTATCTCTGTCGGACACAATAGATAAAGGGATTCCATGTAGTGAAATTATTTCATCCACGCAAAGCTTAGCTAATCGTTCCATACCGAAAGTTTCTTTCATTGGTAAGAAATGTGCAGATTTTGTTAATCTATCTACAATCACCCAGATTGCGTCGTTTCCTTTTCATGTCTTGGGTAATTTAGTAACTAAATCTATTGTTATCAATTCCCATTTTCAAACTGGCATTTCTAATTGCTGAAGTAAGCCTTAAGGTTTCTGATGTTCAGCTTTAACTTGTGAGCAAGTTAGACACTTAGAAACATAACTTGTAATGTCCTTCTTCATTCCTATCCACCAATAACTTTTCTTTAAATCTTGATACATCTTGTTGCTTCCAGGATGCATCGTATATGTGGTTTATGAGCTTCTTCTAAAATTCTATCTCGCAAATTTCCTTGGATAGGTACCCAAATTCTTTTCTTATGGAATCTCCAAATTCCATCTAATCCTTGTTCTAGTTCTTTTATCATTCCTTTCATTCCTTCAGAATCATCCATAATGGCTGTCTCCCGGGTATCTTTTAATTGTTCGATTAAATCTATCTGCAAATTTAATCTGAGTGCACGTACCCTTTTTGGCTTCTCATGATACTTTCGACTTACAACATCAGCTACTACATTTGCTATTCCTTCGTGATACTGGATATCACAATCGTAATCACTAGGATTTCCATCCAGCGTCTTTGCCTCATGTTTAATTCTTTTTGCCCAAAAATATATCTTAAACTTTTATGATCGGTAAAGATAGTAAACTTACTACCATAAAGATAATGTCTCCAAATCTTGAGGGCAAATATTATCGCTCCTAATTCCAGGTCATGTGTTGTGTAGTTTTCTTCATGCTTCTTGAGCTGTCTTGAGGCATAAGCAATCACTTTCTGACGTTGCATCAGTACACATCCAAATCCTAATTTTGATGCATCACAGTATACTATAAAATCTTCAGTTCCTTCTGGCAAGGCAAGTATCAGTGCGTTAGTTAATATTTTCTTTAGAATCTTGAAAGCTTCCTCATGTTATGGTCCCCATTCAAACTTAACTGATTTGCAGGTTAACTTGGTTAATTGAATGGCTATCCTAGAAAAATCTTGAATAAAGAGTCTATAATATCCTGCCAGTCAAAGAAAACTTCTTACTTCCGTTGGTGAATTAGGGGCTTTCCATTTGGTAATAGCCTCGATCTTTGCGGGATCCACATGAATTCCTTAACGATTAACTATGTGTCCCAGAAATTGTACCTCTTGCAACCAGAATTCACATTTTGAGAATTTAGCGTAAAGCCTTTCGTTTCTCAACAGTGTCAGAAGTGTCTCTAAATGTTTAGCATGCTCTTCCTTACTCTTGGAATAAATCAGTATATCATCTATGAAGATAGTTACAAATTTATCCAGGTATGGTTTACATATTCGATTCATCATGTCCATGAATGCTGCTGGAGCATTTGTTAAACTAAATGGCATGACTGTAAACTCATAATGACCATATCTAGTTCTAAAGCAGTCTTAGGAATGTCTTCTTCCTGTACTTTCAATTGACGATATCCTGAACGTAAGTCAATCTTGGAAAAGAATCGAGCTCCTTGAAGTTGATTGAATAAATCATCGATTATCGGTGACGGGTACCGATTCTTAATTGTGACTTTATTCAACTCTCTGTAGTCGATACACATGCGCATCAATACATCTTTCTATTTAACGAATAACACAAGCGTTCCCCAAGGCGATGATCTAGGTTGTATGAAACCTTTTTCCAATAGTTCGTCTAGTTGCTTCTTTAATTCCAGCATCTCCATTGGTGCTAGATGATGGGGTGCTTTGGCAATTGGTGCAGTTCCTGGCATAAGGTGGATTCTGAATTCAACCTCGCGATCAAGTGGTAGTCTGTAACACCCCAATCGCGTAATACAACAAGACGCTGCAGAAATATTAGGGAGTCACGTTACAAATTGCTCAGCCACAACTGGTACTAATTGTTTCATTATTATTACATTGTTTTACAATACAAAGAATAAATGTAATTTTCTTTTGTTTAAAGAAGTCTAAAGCCCGGATGCATTCCTATGTGTAGCATGCTCGAATAATCGTCAACCTGAAACATATGTGAAAAAGAGACGTCAACAAACAATGTTGGCGAGCACATAATTTTGTTGGCCAAATAAAAGGCAAAAGGTTTGGTATTGCCATACTTTGATAACTACAAGAGTTGCCAATTATAAATAGACTCGTTTTAGCCAAAGAAGGGGGAAAAGTGTTAGCACTACAATACATTAACTTGATTATGAAACTTGTGACAAAAGAGTTTTGTATATGGCATCATGATCATTACTAAGAAATTTTCATGCCTTTGAAAATTATATTTTGTTCTTTGTAAACATACTGAATTCGTCCATAAACTCGTGACTATGTTATTAGAAATCCAGTCAAGGATTAACAATAACTATACTGAAATCGGTCATAACTCGCGTGAGTATTATTTGAAATCAATCAATGATTTATAATAATACTAAATATATTTCTAATAATCTATCATACAAATTATGAAAGGATTCTTCATGGATTTGGTTGTTGAATCTTTAAATCAAATGCACACAAAATCCTAAAGAGACTCGAAAACGCTACAAAGGTAATGCAATGAGAACACTTATATATAGAAAGTACCAGCGTCGTATCCACCATGTTCTTATGGTATTACACTTGTTTTGTTATCCTAATCACAACTAACCACATAAACACATTATCGTCAACTTGTCACATTGTCTTGTCAAATTGTCTCGTCAAATACGCATTAAAGTACACAGAATCCAATCAAGGACTACCAATTTGTACTTTAAATATTCCACATATATCTAACTATAAAGATAGGTAGATGTAATGGGAATTAAGTCTTGTCACATTGTCTTGTCAAATAAACATTAAAGTACACAGAATCCAATCAAGGACTACCAATTAGTACTTTAAACATTCCACACATATCTAACTATAAAGATAGGTAGATGTAATGAGAATTAAGTCTTGTCACATTGTATCACAAAAACATAATCCTAATGGTGATTCGGATAAGGCTACGAAGGGTAATACAATAAGCACACTTATATATAGGAAGTACCAGCGGCGTATCCACCATGTTCTTATTGTATTACTCTAGTTTCGTTATCTAAATCACCAACAATTCTACACATAAACCAAAACCATTGTTCCTCGTAAGGTACTTCTTAGAAATCTCACTATAAAGATAGAAAGATGTAACAGTGTACTTCAGACATCCTTGAGAATCTAACTATAAGGATAGAAAGATTCTACAAGGATATAGGCCCTGAAAGACCTCTTTAACTTTCAAGTCATCAATTGCCGTGTTGCATAATCGGAATTAATACACAAAAAAAGTACTTAGTAAACATATACATGCCATACATTTGAGAAAGATTGATTACACATATGAATCACCCCAAAACATTTGAAAAAGGTAAAAGAGGGGGAGCAATGTACTCGCCTGGGATTGCGTATAGATCTTTTTCAAATGATATAACAAAGCTCAAAGGATCAAGAGTTCAAGTGTTGAAGTGGTTCCTGGTGTATCGGATAATTACATGTTAGTGTCGAAGCTTGAAAACGAGAAATCAGATAGAATGAAATATATAAATCAAACAAGAGTTGGATCTTGTATAATATGGTTCATAATATTAAACATTCTGATTTGGAAGCATTTCAAAGTGTTTTGGCTCGTTACGGCTCGCTAAGGTGGTTTACGCCACTTTAACGGGTCATAAACGTAACTATGGGTTCGGATGGTTAAATATATCCTATGAAAAGTCTAATATGCCATAGTTAGTTTATATAAGTTGTATAATCAGTTTAGATGTCAAAACAATTCTCTTATATGTTCAAAACTAATTTAAGTGCAGAAAGGGTATTTTCGGCATTTTAAGGAATACATATTGGACTTGTCATTTGA